>JAUCMX010000008.1:12698872-12833872 GCA_033459395.1 Hemibagrus guttatus | reverse complement strand
TTATATTCAGTATCTTTGCTGTGAAATGTGAATGTGGTGGATTTGTAGTTAAAGCTTTAGGTTTCCTGCTCGGGACTGTTCAAATCCCAGTTTTGACACATTTGGGTCCATGAGCTTACCCCTCAACCTGCTCAGCATCCTACCTATTTGAAATTCTTTTGAAGTCTTCTGGTGATAAACTCTATATAACGGCAACAAAATAAACCCCTGAAACACCAGGTAATGCACTGTGCACCAGTTCATGGAGCTATAAGTGCTGAAAGAATGTGCTTGGTTTGGGAAACTCTGTGGTTCTTATTCATTCATTCATTCATTCATTCATTGTCTACCGCTTATCCGAACTATACTCGGGTCACAGGGAGCCTGTGCCTATCTCAGGCGTCATTGGGCATCAAGGCAGGATACACCCTGGATGGAGTGCCAACCCATCGCAGGGCGCACACACACACACTCTCATTCACTCACGCAATCACACACTACGGACAATTTAGAGATGCCAATCAACCTACAATGCATGTCTTTGGACTGGGGGAGGAAACCGGAGCACCTGGAGGAAACCCCCGAGGCACGGGGAGAACATGCAAACTCCACACACACGGCGGGTATCGAACCCCCAACCATGGAGGTGTGAGGCAAACGTGCTAACCACTAAGCCACTGTGCCCCCCTGTGGTTCTTATTACACAACTCTATTTTTATTGGTCCATTTTGATACAATAAACCTACATGCAGCTAAGCAATGAGCCCAATACTCATTCTTCCATGCTGGTGTGTATTGATCATGGTAGTAATAAGGAGAGAGTCTTTGGAAAAATAATGATTTTTCTATGCTAACAAACAGATATATGTTTTGGAGGGTTTGTATGCAGCACCATTAGTAGCTGCTTACATTTCTCATTATGAAAGATGTCAGCATCTTCTGCCCCTAGGCACCAAGGGCAGCAGAGCAGTCTCCTGTAACACAAAATGTATTTACAAAATAACTGAAGTTTGGGAGAAACTTCCCCACTGCTGGCTGTGACAAAGTTTATGCCTATACACTATAGTAGTAGGCTAATACTAAAGTACATTTTGTTATTTCATTATGGAACATGACATCAAGGCATTGGTTGACAGGTCTTTCTGCAGCAGCCACCATTCTCCTGATTCCTCTTGCCAATTATTCTTGCTGATCCATGTTTTGACATTCCCAGCTACTCTATCTAGTTTGAGCTCATCAGAATCTGCTACTTGACACTTGTACTAGCCTTGATCCTTCTGAAAACGTTCATTGACGTCCCCACCTCCAAGGACTCAGCAACTGCCTTCTACATCCTCTGCAGCTCTGGTGGTTTGTCTGCTTCTTCCTCCATATCCACTGCTAAAGCAGAATGTTTCAAAGAACAGGGGAATCATCTCTGCTTGTACTCAAAGAGCATTTATTTTGTTCTTATATATCCTCACCCCTCCATTTTTTTCATCCCAACCATCCACTTCAACCTTTTTTCCCAAGCTCTCTTCATCTCCTGTCATTATTCATTCCAATCCCTTCCCTGACAGTTCTTTTACAATCCTGGGGCCCACACTGTTACACTGATTCTACTCTCAGTCCTGTTCAGTTTTCCCTGATAGACTGGTGATTGTTGATCTATCAACAACTTGTCTTCTTACCTCACATATCTAATACAATGATATCTTGATGGCTTTCTACTTCCAAATCCAGAAAATTCTTGTCACTCTTATCCTTACTCACTGGGAAATAAACAATGTTGATATATCAAGAACTTGGCATTCCATATTGTTTAAATACTTAAAAATAGATATAGTCAAATTAAGTGATATTTTCAAACATGCTATATATTCCAGCCACCATCATACTGCACCTGCTTTCTCTTTAGTTTGAGTACTTTAATCATGCCCACCCCATAACAGCCACAAAATGTCTGCTGATCTGCAACAACTATAACTTTGGAATTTACTTTGCTCTTTACTCAAGCTGCTTCATGTCAGTTTTAAACTTCTCTGGCATGAATTCACTCTGGCATGTCCACTTCAGTCTAGTGTCAGTTGGTTGCCCAAATCCCTGTCCACCCTGGTCAATGTTCTCACACTAAAATATGATCTTTTGCACTGTCCTGACCACTCAGTGATTTTTTTTTTCTGCTCATCACACACCCTTACCTCTGACAAAACTCTCCTCAAAACCCATGCCTTTCACCACCATCCTTTCTATTATCTTTTCTTGGTCCTCTACTGAACACCTGTCCAAGCTTCCTTTTCTCATATCAAGGTTGGTTACACTGTGCTATAATTTCTAACACCAAGATACCACACTGCAACATCCTCCCATCCTAGCTTACCTCAACCTTCTCAGTCCCAATTCTCCCCAAAAGACTAATGAATTTTACACATCTATGGGTTTCAATGATATCTGCAGTGTTTGTCATCATCTGCCTTTTGAGTCTGATGAGTATTTGATCCTGTGGGAGCTGTCATCATCACTTATCCTTCTTTGGGCACTTTACTGGACCTGCAGCATCAAACTAAATTAGCAGTTGTCTATGTCAACAATAAAGTATACTCCAATCAGTATGTCGCATACAATTTTTTTTGACAATTCAAGCAGTACAACACCAGTTTTTTGCCAGGGATTAACAAATTGCAGAGTATTTATAGCTACAACTGAATCTCTCTCATTTACAAATTCATAAATTCAGAGTCTTTACCTGCTACAGGCCTTTATCTCCTACATCAATTGCTTAACTACAGCTAGGTTCATCACCTCACTAATATCTAAAGAACATGATTACATGCATGTGTATTCCACTAACTAGACTTCTTCTTTGCTTTAATCATCTACTGTGATGTGGTTTATAATATGCTCACGTTCCCTGGTCTGATTGCCCTAGCATTAACAGCACACAATCTACTGAAAATAGAGTACAATAAGTAGATTCAAATACAATCCCAAACTAAATGACTTTTTTGGAATTGTTAGACCTACTGTAATTGATTTGCTCATGGTATGGTCTTGATAAATGTTTTCAGATAATGCTCTGATAGGTCAGATAAAATCTTAGGCAATTTTACCCACTCACACCTAAACAGGGTCTAACAATGTTAATTACTTTATTTAAGGAGATTTTTTATCTCCAACATCTGCCTCAACATAGTTTAAACACTAAGCACTTGTTTTTTTTATTTTATTTGCCAGCATATATCACAATGCCAGTCTGTTCTGATGCCAATGGACACACTAATAGTACATGCCTGCAGCCCAATTAATGGGGCAACAATTTCAAAATAGCTTGGCCCATGATTAAATTCAAACCCCCTAATTGGAGACCAATTTCAGGCCTCCATGTTAGAGGTGAAAGAAAATATTGAGGATGGTCCCTTTGCTCTAGCTGTGGAATGGCTTATCAGAGAGAACAGTTTAAAGCTGCAATTCTCAATTACGTCTCCTCGCTATGCCATTGACCTTTCAGTGTTCTTATTTCATTATGGTTGTTATTATGGCTTACGTTCTTTATACACTCAATCAAATCACACTGCTCCAAAAGACTTCCACTGAGTACTTTTCACAGTTCTCTCTGCATTAGTAACATTTCAACCATGCTGGCATGTTTTGTTATTTTATATGCTGCCTCTTTAGTGGAATTCAGTATATGCTAATTATATATGTGACTGAGTGGGAAAATTCTCATGTGGTTTCAATAAAGTTTCATTAGAAGTATGTAATATGAATAATTTAAATACTTATCTAAAGTGTCTGAAATAGATACTTTTAGTATCTAAAATAGATACCGTGGCTGCTGTATTGTACATCCACATTACATGTTGTAATATTGCACCAGATTGGCACAGAATTAGCAATGTTTTTGGGTCAGTTAATGGCCCTGTGGAGAGTAAAACTTGGTATCATTTTTAATAGATCTTCAGTACATCATCAAATAGCAGTCTGTACAGGATGACAGTGAGAGATATTCTCAGTCTTGCAGCATCAGGCGAGGCTGAGTGGTTGGCATTTCACTTATCCACCTGTAAGAACAGAGAACGAGAGAGAGAGAGAGGTCACTTATTAAAAGAAATGCAAAGACAGAGATAAAGGGGCTAGGAGGAAGAAAAATACTGGAATACAGACAGCAAATGATCAATAATTCACATTATTAATTCATTACGCCATCTTCACTAACCACTTTATTCTTATCAAGGTAGCAGTGGATCTAGACCTATTTTAATAATTATGATGTATCCTGTCTGAACACATTAAAATTTCTGTTGCATGTAATGGCTTGTGTTGCTTTGTTTCACAGGAAACTAATTGCTTGTTATGTAAAACAAAAATAAGGGCTTGCTGTGTATCATTTTAAACATTTATTATTGTATACTGTAATGTCCTATCATACCATCCAGAGGATGTGTTTCTTTTCTTTTTTTTCTTTTTTTTTTTTTTTTTAAGTTTTATCCTCATTTCCTCTCTGTATGTTCTTCTTTGCCACTGTTGCCTCTGGGATGCTCATTAGTGCTGTAAATCTACATCTGGATTTTTGTAAAGCTGCATTGTGACAAAAAAAAAGTCATTCTTCAATCTGTAGCTCAAGGCTACAATAAAACAAAGCCTTTTGTGGAGAAAAAAAAGTTTTATTTTCATCACTTTTTTTAATATTGTCTAAGAATACTATTAGTTGTGCTAGCTACAATATTAAATCTTTAAATAATTCACAGGGAGGTCAGAGGGCAAGGTATATAGCAACTGCATTCACCGAATGTTTATTTTGCTCTGTGCTTTATAGCATTTGGCTGCTAGCTTTCTCTAGTCTTATCTACATACAATAGTCTATAATACTTGTGATGTTAGTTCCTCATTTCACTTAAACAGAGAGAATTCTTGTACATGGAGTTCATTTGTGTATTAGTGTCTTTATAGTCTGTTGGTCACCGGGAATGAAGAGGAAAAAAAAGATAATAATGAATAGCCATTAAGTATTTCCATTTTCAAATTTAGCGTTATTTGACTCTAATTTAAAGAGAAATGTGCGCAGAGAAAGCAGAGAGATATTAGTGTCATATTACTTACATATAACAAACATGTTACACTGACTACCCACCCTTAAAGAATGATTAACAATGCAACTTTGGAGTGATATTAGAACAACATTGTGATATGTAATTAATTGTCATTTTCTGGGGTTTTAAGTGGGCTCCATTGCTGGTAGCTAATTGTTGTTGGCAGATAATTTGCAGGCGTGCCTTTGCTTTCTGTCTGGGTGCTTTGTGGGTTTGTCAGGCAGCGAGGTGGGCCTTCATTTCCACTCTTAATGAGAGACTACACATGCGGAACAATATCAGGCATCACTGCTAATACTCCATTACTGTTGTTCTTCCCCCACAGACACAGCCATGGCCTAACTAAGCCTTAATTTCAGAATCATGAGAAGCAGCTCATTCTTAATTGCTGCTCCACAGCAGACTGCACACAGCCACACAGAAAGAGCATGTGAGAGATGAGACTTCAACTTTTATCTAATAAAGTATAATGATGGCTGGGGATGGTATAGGTTTCCCTAAGGGGTCTGGGTCTGTCTTACCTGTGTTCTATTTCTGCATAAAAAAACCAAAAAGAACTTGAAGAATATATATATATATATATATATATAATGATGCATATTCTTTTTGTTTATATATATATATATATATATATATATATATATATATATATATATATATATATATATATATATATATATATATATATATATATATAATGGTGCATGGATACCACTTTCCCAAATAAAGTATTAGCTATTACTGAGTACAGATATGAATCCCTTGTTTTGATTGGCTAGGGGTTGGGCAGTTCAAAAACAAAGCATAAAAGTACTCATATATAATGTTTCTTATGTTGGGAAATTTAAAATAAAATGATTGTTAATGTGTTTGTAGGTTAATATTTTGCAATGGTATAGTCTTGCTTCAATTAATCTAATTCCATTTGCTTCCAGGCTTCACTGGACAGTGAGAACCGAAAAGGTTATTCTGCACAATAAATCAAGATTAATGCTGCACATCTGGGTGGATTTGTATTTTGTACCTCCTTTCATGTAAAATGTGTTTCAAAATGAGAAAATGTAAAAAGTCGAGCATTTATTATTATATCGTGTCTATTTATAATTCATGGTCCTGTTACGAGCAAACCATTTCACATGTTTGAGCTGTTTGACGATGACAGTGTAGTTATATTCAGCAGGCTGATGCAAAATTGCAAGCACCTACTATGCAGTAACACCTGATATGTGCTCCAATGAATATGTATTCATTCTCACTATCAGGGTTTCTTTTTGTCTTATTATGCAAATTTGGTTTATGCAAGTCTTAAACATACACACCTGTGTATTTCCCCATTGCGGTTGCAGACTGAGAGTGCAATTACTCATGATGCAAAAATGACAAAATCCTTACCAACTTAGACACAGCTGTTAGTGCATGTTGTGCATGCTTATTCCCGACTCAATAAAGAGTTCTATACTTATTCTTATTGCAATATACTGCACTCGTCTTGGGCCAGTTTTGACGAGTATGGTTAATTCAAACAACAGTTTGCATGACATTTTTTTGGGAAAAAAGAAATTTTAGACACCAGAAAAAATCACGATACATGGCCCCATTCATTCTTTCCTTTACACGGATCAGTCGTTCCTGGTCCCTTTGCAGAAAAACAGCCCCAAAGCATGATGTTTCCACCCCCATGCTTCACAGTAGGTATGGTGTTCTTTGGATGCAACTCAGCATTCTTTCTCTTCCAAGCACGACAAGTTGAGTTTTTACCAAAAAGTTCTATTTTGGTTTCATCTGACCATATGACAATCTCCCAATCCTCTTCTGGATCATCCAAATGCTCTCTAGCAAACTTCAAACGGGCCCGGACATGTACTGGCTTAAGCAGGGGGACACGTCTGGCACTGCAGGATTTGAGTCCCTGGCGGCGTAGTGTGTTACTGATGGTAGCCTTTGTTACTTTGGTCCCAGCTCTCTGCAGGTCATTCACTAGGTCCCCCCGTGTGGTTCTGGGATTTTTGCTCACCGTTCTTGTGATCATTTTGACCCCACGGGGTGAGATCTTGCGTGGAGCCCCAGATCGAGGGAGATTATCAGTGGTCTTGTATGTCTTCCATTTTCTAATAATTGCTCCCACAGTTGATTTCTTCACACCAAGCTGCTTACCTATTGCAGATTCAGTCTTCCCAGCCTGGTGCAGGTCTACAATTTTATTTCTGGTATCCTTTGACAGCTCTTTGGTCTTGGCCATAGTGGAGTTTGGAGTCTGACTGTTTGAGGTTGTGGACAGGTGTCTTTTATACTGATAACGAGTTCAAACAGGTGCCATTAATACAGGTAACGAGTGGAGGACAGAGGAGCCTCTTAAAGAAGAAGTTACAGGTCTGTGAGAGCCAGAAATCTTGCTTTTTTGTAGGTGACCAAATACTTATTTTCCACCATAATTTGCAAATAAATTCTTTAAAAATCAGACAATGTGATTTTCTAGATTTTTTTTTCTCATTCTGTCTCTCATAGTTGAAGTGTACCTATGATGAAAATTACAGGCCTCTCTCATCTTTTTAAGTGGGAAAACTTGCACAATTGGTGGCTGACTAAATACTTTTTTGCCCCACTGTATATATAATGATGCATATTCTTTTTGTTTATATATATATATATATATATATATATATATATATATATATATATATATATATATATATATATATATATATATATATATATAAAATGGTGCATGGATACCACTTTCCCAAAATAAAGTATTAGCTATTACTGAGTACAGATATGAATCCCTTGTTTTGATTGGCTAGGGGTTGGGCAGTTCAAAAACAAAGCATAAAAGTACTCATATATAATGTTTCTTATGTTGGGAAATTTAAAATAAAATGATTGTTAATGTGTTTGTAGGTTAATATTTTGCAATGGTATAGTCTTGCTTCAATTAATCTAATTCCATTTGCTTCCAGGCTTCACTGGACAGTGAGAACCGAAAAGGTTATTCTGCACAATAAATCAAGATTAATGCTGCACATCTGGGTGGATTTGTATTTTGTACCTCCTTTCATGTAAAATGTGTTTCAAAATGAGAAAATGTAAAAAGTCAAGCATTTATTATTATATCGTGTCTATTTATAATTCATGGTCCTGTTACGAGCAAACCATTTCACATGTTTGAGCTGTTTGACGATGACAGTGTAGTTATATTCAGCAGGCTGATGCAAAATTGCAAGCACCTACTATGCAGTAACACCTGATATGTGCTCCAATGAATATGTATTCATTCTCACTATCAGGGTTTCTTTTTGTCTTATTATGCAAATTTGGTTTATGCAAGTCTTAAACATACACACCTGTGTATTTCCCCATTGCGGTTGCAGACTGAGAGTGCAATTACTCATGATGCAAAAATGACAAAATCCTTACCAACTAACACAGCTGTTAGTGCATGTTGTGCATGCTTATTCCCGACTCAATAAAGAGTTCTATACTTATTCTTATTGCAATATACTGCACTCGTCTTGGGCCAGTTTTGACGAGTATGGTTAATTCAAACAACAGTTTGCATGACAAATTTAGTTTTGAAGAAAATGAATTTTGAGACACCAGAACAGATATGCAAGATTCAGATTTCAATGTGAAAAATGATCAGTCAACAATCCTCTGCACTGCACTTAAAGACTACATGTGCACAGTTCAGTGTATAAGCTGTCACTCATATTTATGGTGCACTTATAGAAACCGGTTCTGTGAAGCCATCCATCAAAGCACTGTATTCCCCTTCCAGGCTAAAACCGATAACCTGCTTCTTTAGAGAAATAAATAAACGATTATATTAGAAATAGTGGAAATAATATTGACCAGGTTCCTCTATTCACTAAGACCCATTTAATTCTTCCATGCTCTTACAAAATGTGCCATCACTGAGCACAGTGAATGAAGGACATTCAGTTATTGGTTAGAACATGTTGTACAGACTGTTCTAACCTTGCATTAAGACAAAAAAACCTCTTTAATCTCTTACCAATATAGTGAACTAAGTAAAGAAATTCTAAGAGTTGCTGTGATGTCTGACTTTCCAACAAAGCACAGATGCTTTGATAACAGCATCATTTCACAGCATATTAATTTCATTGGTTTTAACATTAATTTCATTGGGGTTTTTTCATTGGTCTTCCTACACCAGTAGCAAATTCATGCTTGTATAAATGAAAAAAAGAGAATATATCTGTGGCTCACTTGTTAATACAATTGCGTACTTGTAACTGTAAATGCATATAAAAAATTACAAGGAGGATGAAAAAGTATAGCACAGGCATTTAGCCTGATCCAATCTAAATGCTTGAAGGCAGAAGGTAGGGGTAATTGTTGAGGATAATGAGTGTGATGCTTTGATGGATGGATTAAGTCTGGGTTTAAGTGTGTATTCTCCTGTGACAATGTAAACTCTGCTGTGCCTCACATCACTGAGCAATCCTACCCTTTGTTCACCCTTACTGACTTGGCCATCATTACTTCTCTCATTATCGCTCATGGCTCATCAATATTCTAGAAGATCAGCCTTAGGAAGACCTGCACACCTTCTCTGGAGCTTGACACAGACGCATACAAATCTATGCACACCACATGTACATGTGCATGCACTGCCTGTCTGAGGGAGGGGGAAAAAATGTAATTTCATAGCCATAGGAAGAGTATCTAAAAGTTCTGACAATAATGTCTTCTAATGGCATTTTTCATTATCCTCATGAGGGCCTTAGGGCTTTTTAATACTCTGAAAGGCACGCTCACTTTAATGTGCTTCAAATTATATACACTCCAGAAAGCTGAATTCAGTGGAACAATGGAAAAGAATAGGATTAAACCGTGGTGTCTCTGCTATTCAAAAGAATTTATATTGATCTCTCACTATTCTAATTAAGGCATTCATGTGAAAAAGTATTGACATCTTACTGTTCTAATTAATGCATTTAATCTAATATGACACAAACATGCTTGCCGGGTAATTTTAACAACCGTTATCACTTTTTGCTATATGCAACATCACACAAAAGAGATTTAAACACTTCAAGAATGTTGAGTGTCAAAAATAGAGCTTTGCTAGATCTAATTTTACTAATATTATTGCAGTATTTTATAAGCACTAAAATATGGTGTGTGAATGACTGATTGCACACCTATTACTCCTCTGGGGTTTATTATGGGTTATGGGTTCCTGCCACTTACTTTATTGTCCTGTAATAGTAGCATTGAGGGCTGCAAGTTTTACAGGATTTAACTGCAAGGCTGGACCAGACACGGATCCAAGGAGCAGGCCATTAGTGGTATAATTATAGGCAGGGTATGATAACCATTCCACACTTCAATAAGCACTGCACAGAGTCTTTATTGTGCTAGTGGTTCTTAATACCTTCATTACGAAAGACAATCGCTTAATTATAGAGTCTACAGAATATCAAATGTGCTTCAAAATCAATTTAGAGTCAGGTAATAGAGATTATTAGAAGTTTAATCGTTATCCTGGTGCATACTGTATGCTAGTTCCAGCAGCCAAAGCTAGTCTGGTAAATAAGCAAATATTATCACATACCATAATGGTATGGAAAGAAGTAACATTTCCAACTGTTTTTTAAGGGCAAGTTTTTTAAGGGAGTGTTGGTGATTGTTTCACTGGAGACACTGAAAATCCATTTAGGGGCTAATTACACTTAAAGTACTGGTGCCACATTCGTTCAGCATCAAACACATAAGGAGATGCTTCCTGAACAGAAAGTTGCAGCATCATTATTTACTGAGCTCGGAGTAAGAGTAATACTGTGGGTTCAGTCATGCATCAATAGTTCTGTGTACATTAGTGTGAAACAGGATGTACTGACCTAATGAATCAAATCTTGGCCTGAAAAGTATTGACATTCTAAATTTATATAGCCAGTATGGTGCTAATTGTCATCCTGAGCTTTAAATGACGAGGCATTATTGATTACTAGGATCGATGTTTGTTTAAACAGAATATGCTGCACATGGCATGACGTGTTGACACACATATACGCTTAAGTAATTATTATTCAGGATATTAGTATATGGATAGTATATGGACCATTTGTTAAAAATACACAAGCAGGTCATTAAGACGCATATCAAAGGCTGTGAATAAACATAGAAAAGGGAAAAGCACATCATATAATCGTCACAGTCACTCACAGTCCAAACACAATGGCCCATTTGTGTTTACATGCTTACATTTAAATGATACACTATGCAAAAAAAATTATTTAACGTTACACCTGACTGAGTAACAGCCATTTTTAATCATGATTTTTTTTGCCATTGTCATCTGTCTGTTGTTTATGAAAGGCGTGTATATACTGAAGGTATATACAAGAGAAGGATCAATATCTAATTCCCTCTGGTCTTCATTACTCTGCTCAGGAATGAGTATCATAACTGTGCCTCACATTTAACAGTAGCAGAATGCTGTGGTTGTATCATGCTGTTTGTTATCACCTCGATTCTTATGTGACCACACTAATGGCTCATGTAAATGAATAATGTATGAAAATGGGCCTGTGTTCCATGCTAAGCAAGATAAATATTATCTCCATTTAGTAAAAATATGAAAATCTGTCACTATCACAGTTTCAGAATGACACGAAATACAAAGACACTAAAGACACATGAGGTAAACAGACAAAAAGAAAAACCTTCTAAAGATATTACTCGCTATTAAGACAAAATGATGCTCGTGTGCAGCCCACATTTGAGGAAAATGAAATGAGCACATAGAATTCTGTCTCAGTGCTATTACAGCACATTAGAAGGTGATTATATATTCTTTATGAATATTACACTGAGGTCATTTGGAAAGATATTAAAAGAAAATTTGAATGCGTTTGAGAAATATCTCATGGTGTTGATTTTAAACTTTTCCATCTGAAAACTATATAAGTCTGGTTAAAGCCCTACTAAAGTGGTTAGTGATGAAGTGCAATTATTCCTAATGCTCAGAGAGTGGCCACATTTATATACAATAATTACAGTTTTGCCTCATTTGATAAGGCTTACTAGGGCTGCTGTGCATGTCAACAAACATTAAAAGCTTGTTTATGAGTCAGTATGGCACCACTGTCACTGATGTCATCATAATATAGCAAGCATCATTTACTGTCTCTATCACTCATAATGGTACTTACTGCATAAGGATGAAGACAATGATGCAAAAAGTAGCCATGATGATGAAGGGCATACCCGGGAACGTAGGCAGGGTCAGAGGGTACAGGCCATTGAATATGGTGGCAGCAATGAGGATGCAAGTGGCCTCCACTGAAGCTGAGAAGGAAAACATGGCACCTATCGAGATAAGATCAGACCACTTGCAGAATTATTTGAAGCTATTGTTAGTGGTATAAACAGACTTTTGTTTTTCATCTAGGTTTTGCTTCAGATCTAAGATGCTATATAAATCCTGTGTTTATCCACAGTATGCTGGTTGTTGGAGCTGAATAACTGTTTTGCTCACTGGAGTCCATACAATAGTGTTTGGAGGGACACATAAGCACTGGTTTGATCCGCATTGATAAAACATTTACCCAGGCTGTAGTCAACTCTGGGGCAGTTCTGATTAACTGGAGCAGAATGAGCTGGCGTGTAGGGTGCATGAGAGCAGCATTTAAGTGCCTCTAACAGGGAATCCTTATTGATTTGAGCAGGAAAGTGCCTCTGAATGCTAAATCTGAAGTGTTGGTGATATGCAACCTGAGAGGCAGAAGACATAAAAGTAGTAACTGCATTTTTTTTTAATCGGTGGGGATAGTATGTCTGTGTAAAAGAGTAAAATTAGAGAGAATCATAGAGAATCTGTGGCTCACTGCGGCAGCCCAGGTTCGAACCAATTCAGTCACTGAGGGGTTAATTCAGTGCTGGTCTCAAGCCGGGATAAAATAAGAAGGTTGTGTCAGGAAGGGAATCCAGCATAAAACCTGTGCCAAATCAAAATATGTGGATCAGATGATCTGCTGTGACGACCCTGAACAAGGAACAGCCGAAGGACAACAACAACAACCTAGGGAATCTGTGACAAAGACATGTTATCATTTCAGTGTTATCATTTCAAATGCATCAAATGTGAAGAGTTTTGAAAAACAGGGAACTCTCTAAAGCAGCATCTCCATTCTCCATGTTTGAGCAAAAATGCACACACACACACACACACACACACACACACACACACACACACACACACACACACACACACACACACACACACACACACTCACACACAGGTTATGATGACAGAAAGGCTGCCTTTTATTTTGACAATCAATTCATCTAAATGTTTGCTGTTTTTGAAGCCATTTAATAGACTAAAATAAAGGAGACAGGGATTGCATGTCCCACTTTCTTGCTCATGAAAAGCGGAATATTGCATGATTTAAGCTCTGCTAATGTGAGATGTGCCCATCTGAGCATATCATATTGACTGGTGTCACTTCCCAAAGATCCTAAGCCACATTAAAAGTATCTAGCCACACAGGCTATTGGTAATTCATTTTGACTGACATCCAAATTCCAGTAGCCTGTTCTCTTGAAAAAAAATTCCTCTTTCATTTGCCATAATTCATATACAATATGTAATGCAAACAATTCCCAGCTGCATCCTGCAAAACACAGACTCTAAGGACTGACAGATATAAATTGTGCAATTTAATTATTTAAAAAAGTAAACAGCAATAAAATGGCTTTCAGTCATCTAATAAATCTATACAGCTGTGCCTTTCATTAAAATGGCATGAGTGGAAAATTGTTATTAATATCATGGGCTTTCAGCTCTAATCACATGCCATGAAAACTACAGATTAACAATGCAGACATGAATCATCTAATCATCTTCTGAGAATAGTGGTGGTTAAAGTTAATCTTGAAGTATTAAACCATTTCTCAATGGAGCAGGCATAACTGCTGGCCATGGCTGGACTAAATGTGTGGGTCAAGTATGTTACATTGAAAGCCTACCTTGTTCATCAGGTCCAACAATAGCAGAGGACAATGACCGAATCACTGCTTGTGTGATCCCACCTGGCATGCCCACTACAGCCACTAAATAGTAAACAGCAAACAAAAAAAAAAACACACATAAAACTTTCATTCTTGGCGAAATTTCACTCAGTATTTGCATAATGTTATACACATGCACTGCAGCTGTGTCTACAGTTACCACTGCACTAAGTACTGCTGAGAGCTGCATGTCTCACATATCTTATAAAGTAATGTGTAAATTGGACAGAATTAGGATGTTCAATAATTCATGAATGCATGCACCAAATCCAATTTTAACTTAAATATCTTGGTTCAAGTATGCAGCAGTAGCAGTTCCCTTAAATGACATAGAAAATGCTCACTTATTGCCAAAGCTATTTGGAATAAGGCATGCTTGATTCCATCCTGTTACACACACACACTCACACACACTCGTGCTTATGCATTGAAATCGAGGTGGTGACTTCTGCATGAAGCCGCTGTGTCCCTTATTATCGCAGGCAAGAGAATAGAGCAGAATGCAGATGCCTCTTTCAGCTGCTGATTATTCACCAGAGCTACCACTCATCTTCCTGTCAAAGTAGTCCAGTTCTCAGGGTCGATTAGAATAACAGCCTCCATAAAGATTTATGTAATTAAAGGTATCAATATTGATGGGCCTCCTGGTGGTCCAGTGGCAGGATCCCGCACTCTCATTGAGGGGCGCCCACCCAGCCACTGAAGAGTTAACTCTCAGTACCGGTCCCAAGCCCAGATAAAAAAAAAAGGGAGGGTTGCGACAGGAAGGGCATCCGGAATAAAACCTGTGCCAAATCGAGCTGACCAGAAATGATCTGCTAAAAAGAAGCGGACGCTGCCATTGCGTGGGACAAACGCTATGATATAAAAAAAGAAAAAAAAAAGATATCAGTATTGATCAGATCCTCCTCCCCTTTAATGGCTGTCTGCAGTGAATCATGTGGTGCTATAAATGCTTCTTGTAGTTGTGTTTTCAGAGGCACTCTCACATCAAAGAAATCCTTTTCACATCTGAATTCAGAATATATATATATATATATATAAAGAGAGAGAGAGAGAGAGAGAGAGAGAGAGAGAGAGAGAGAGAGATAGATAGATAGACAGACAGACACACACACACACACACACACTCACAATGGGATATTTTTACCAAAGTGTCTCAAAGCAGGTAATTTTAGTTAGAAAAGCAGACAAGCAAAGTAAGCAATTATGTGGATAGAGTGGACCATTTTACATTGTTAATATTTTACCAGGCATAACTGAACATATTTTTAGAACAGAAGCTTCCAATGGAGTGTAATAATAATGCCATTTGGTACAGTTATATTTGATACATTAATGCACTTGACTGCTCATGACACCTATAAGACATGTTGGTTGCACATAGACCTATTGGCATATTTTTATTAATTGATAGAGTATATTCGGAATAGGCATTGGTGGCTCAGTGGTAGGTTGCTCGCCTATCATGCGGAAGGCCCGGGTTCGATTCCCAGCCAATGCCTCAACCCCAGCCACTGGTTGCAGTGCCGGTCCCAAGCCCGGAAAAATGGGAGGGTTGCGGCAGGAAGGGCATCCGGCGTAAAACCTGTGCCAAGTTGTTGTGCGGACCAATTGGTACGCTGTGGCGACCCCGAACAGGGAGCAGCCGAAAGCAACTCTCTCTCAGAGTATATTCGGAATAATATTGTTGTGTACCATCATGCAGAATGTTATGTGTGTATGTGGCAAAGGGAAATCATGGAGTTAGATGATGGGCACTTACCCAAGTAGACCATCCATGTGTTGGTGGAAAAAGCCAACAGGACATACGAGGCAGCTCTAAACACAACACTGAGCTTTGCCAATGTCATTTCCTTAAGGCAATGCAGCAGCAAAGGGAACAGGCCCAAGAGACCAGCACCCTGGCAGAGAGCAGAGGAATATCCAGATTAATGTCCATGCAAGTTATGATGGCAGATATTTGTAGACAGATTGGGAAAAAAATGTCGACACTTTTCCTATGGTATCATCCATAATATGTTAAAATTCATTGGAGTCATTTGTTGAAGTGGTCAAAATTTTACAAAAGACATTTCTCTTAATTAAAATTAAACAGGACTATCTGTATATAATTTGTAGGCATTCTACAGGAGCTGAGAGGCTAACAAAATATTCTACAGGAACATTTATTGAAGACAGGGGATACCTCTTTTTTTTTGTGCAATTTTTGCCCTAAATTGCCCTAAATGCTCCTGTTTGGCTATTCATTAACAAATATGCTATAAATATTTCAAGCTCTTTTGATTCATTACGGTTCAAACATATGACTTAATTAACCTTCACAGACTCCACTTGATGAAAATATCAGAAATAATTACGATTCTAAATGTATTAATCAACATGTCAGACTACAACATATTTATAAATGATTGCTTGTGATAGTGTGTCATCACTATGGTCCATTTCAATAAGATAGTAAGTAATTATGCCCCAGTCTTTAGCTAGTAGGTGACTGATGTTATTAAATTTCTTTGCCTTCTTTGAAAGAGGAAAAAGAACAAATGAATAAACCTTTCTCTTAACAATTACTACGAAGCCAGTGTTCATAATGCATTATATACACTTATATAGCAGACATATTACCTGGTATGACTCTGAAAAGAAGCTCATAAGCAGTTACTATTATATATTCTTGTATGTAACTTAACAAATCATGCACATTTCTACATATTTATGCCAAGCACAATAAGGGATTATGTGTAATAATGCATCAATGTATGAAGTCAAGTTACATAATGCATTATATGTTCATACATTCAGATACCTGCTGAAACCATCATAAAATTTTAAAGTATTATGTTTAATATATTCATATGATGTATTACCATATTCTTTAGAAATGGCCATTGCTGTTTTGTGCTTATTATGGTTTGGGGATTTTAATACTTTCTCACTGTCTACATAAACATTACTGAATCAACCGTGAACTCAACTCTGGCATCTAAAGTAGGATTTGTTGTGTCAGATACTAAATACTGTCTAAGTCTATGTTTTGTCATGACTCGTAATAATACAGCACCATCTTGTACTCTGCATCAGCATTGTTACAAACTCTCTTCCTTTTTCTCTTCAAGATATTTTCCCTCTAAGAGCTGTCTGGTTGGTGGTTGGATAATCCTCCTTCAAAGTGTTTGTGTATTAACAGCCATCTGCTCCAGACATAGAGCATCATAGTATTTCACAAAATCAATGGCTCTACCTGCCTCACAAAAGGCAGCTGAACAACTGTCCCATGGTGCATTGCAGACCACTTGAGTTAATATGGAGCGGTATCCCCTGCCTAGTCGGGAAGCTCTGTTCCTTAACGAGCAGGTTTTTTTTAAACGGCACTTTAAGACATGGCATCGATCTGTTCACATGATCGATGAAATCAGAGTGCAAGGCTCCAGTCACAGTGGAAAAAACCTGAACCCCCTACAGAGTCCTGTCACTGGACAAAGACAAACTAAGGTCCCTAATATAGTGGATGTTTCTGGAAAGCATAAAAATAAAATAAAAAATCTTTCGCAATACCATCTTTGATTTTGATGAATGATTTACATTGACTCTAAGTCTTGTTTTTGTGAATATATACAATTATATATATATTAGTATATACACAAAGATACGGTACTAGGAATTGTTATACATGCAGTTGTTTAAGGAAGACTTGCTTTATGTCCACACAACCCACAAATTCCAATTCCCAGAACACACTGTGGACAACAAACATGGCTGCCTGGAGTAATCACTGGACTTCTTGTGAAACACATCTATGCACTCACACACACACACACACACACATACATATATATATATATATATATATATATATATATATATATATATATATATATATATATATATATATATATATATTCATTCACAGAAAGTTTGCAAAGTAAACATTCAGTTTCTTCCGTGCATCTGACGTTGCCAAGCCTTACTCACAGTTTGTCATTCTGGCTTTCTGTATTGTTGCCTGTTTTTTAACACTCATGTTTGCCTTTGCCTAGTCAACTCTGTTTGCCGATGGCCTGACCCATGGCTGTTTTTTGACAGTAATTTTGCCTTCCATTAGGGACTTTTCTGCTTTGTCTAATAGAATGATAAAAGAATAGATCACATTATCTAGAGTCATATGTAATAAAATCCAAATAATTCCAACACTTTCACAAAATCTTTTTTATGGTGTAATATTGGTATAACACACTGTCACTATGACCTGATGTATCGTTAGGTAATATCCTTAATGAAGGACAGCTAAAAATCAGCAACTGAAAAATATACACCATACAGCCATAAGTTGGTTGACACCTGATCGCCACACCTACAGTGGGGCAAAAAAGTATTTAGTCAGCCACCAATTGTGCAAGTTCTCCCACTTAAAAAGATGAGAGAGGCCTGTAATTTTCATCATAGGTACACTTCAACTATGAGAGACAGAATGAGAAAAAACAATCCAGAAAATCACATTGTCTGATTTTTAAAGAATTTATTTGCAAGTTATGGTGGAAAATAAGTATTTGGTCAATAACAAAAGTTCATCTCAATACTTTGTTATATACCCTTTGTTGGCAATGACAGAGGTCAAACGTTTTCTGTAAGTCCCAACAAGGTTTTTACACACTGTTGCAGGTAGTTTGGCCCATTCCTCCATGCAGATCTCCTCTAGAGCAGTGATGTTTTGGGGCTGTTGCTGGGCAACATGGATTTTCAACTCCCTCCAAAGATTTTCTATGGGGTTGAGATCTGGAGACTGGCTAGGCCACTCCAGGACCTTGAAATGCTTCTTACGAAGCCACTCCTTCGTTGCCCGGGCGGTGTGTTTGGGATCATTGTCATGCTGAAAGACCCAGCCACGTTTCATCTTCAATGCCCTTGCTGATGGAAGGAGGTTTTTACTCAAAATCTCACGTTACATGGCCCCATTCATTCTTTCCTTTACACGGATCAGTCGTCCTGGTCCCTTTGCAGAAAAACAGCCCCAAAGCATGATGTTTCCACCCCCATGCTTCACAGTAGGTATGGTGTTCTTTGGATGCAACTCAGCATTCTTTCTCCTCCAAACATGACAAGTTGAGCTTTTACCAAAAAGTTCTATTTTGGTTTCATCTGACCATATGACATTCTCCCAATCCTCTTCTGGATCATCCAAATGCTCTCTAGCAAACTTCAGACGGGCCCGGACATGTACTGGCTTAAGCAGGGGGACACGTCTGACACTGCAGGATTTGAGTCCCTGGCGGTGTAGTGTATTACTGATGGTAGTCTTTGTTACTTTGGTCCCAGCTCTCTGCAGGTCATTCACTAGGTCCCCCCGTGTGGTTCTGGGATTTTTGCTCACCGTTCTTGTGATCATTTTGAGCCCACTGGGTGAGATCTTGCGTGGAGCCCCAGATCGAGGGAGATTATCATTGGTCTTGTATGTCTTCCATTTTCTAATAATTGCTCCCATAGTTGATTTCTTCACACCAAGCTGCTTACCTATTGCAGATTCAGTTTTCCCAGCCTGGTGCAGGTCTACAATTTTATTTCTGGTGTCCTTTGACAGCTCTTTGGTCTTGGCCATAGTGGAGTTTGGAGTCTGACTGTTTGAGGTTGTGGACAGGTGTCTTTTATACTGATAACGAGTTCAAACAGGTGCCATTAATACAGGTAACGAGTGAAGGACAGAGGAGCCTCTTAAAGAAGAAGTTACAGGTCTGTGAGAGCCAGAAATCTTGCTTTTTTGTAGGTGACCAAATACTTATTTTCCACCATAATTTGCAAATAAATTCTTTAAAAATCAGACAATGTGATTTTCTGGATTTGTTTTTCTCATTCTGTCTCTCATAGTTGAAGTGTACCTATGATGAAAATTACAGGCCTCTCTCATCTTGTTAAGTGGGAGAACTTGCACAATTGGTGGCTGACTAAATACTTTTTTGCCCCACTGTATATTTGAGTCTTTTCCCAAATTGTTGCCACAATTGTATAAGACGTCTTGTATGCTGTGGAATTAAAATGTTCCTTTCACTGGAACTAAGGAGCCCAGTCCAAACATGCTCCAGCATGACAGTGAGTCTGTGTACAAAGTGATGTCCTTGGTTTGCCAGGGTTGGTGTTGAAGAACTGGTGTGGAGTGGCTTACACAGAGCACTGACCTCAACCTCGTTAACAACTATGGGATGAATTGGAAGACCGGGTCTAAGGTGGTGACCCCCGTGAATATTCAAAGACACCTCCATCCCATTTGTGTCGCCACAGCGAAAAAATGTGCTGTTCCACTCTTTACAAAATGTAATTTGCTAATTTGTCCACAAAAAAGCAAAGCAGAATAGAGTGGAAAGGAAATTTATTTTGGCACATGAATGGATCTTTGAACCCATGGTATGGTCCACTAGAGGCATTTTGAAGAAAAGTTTAGCTCCAAGCTTTGATCTGGTTAAAAAAAAACATGATTCATCAGAGAGAACATGACTCTGTGGAAACAAAACCACTTACCAACAAGAACATTCTGGCAGAGTTAAACACTCCAAACATTGCAGTTGTGAACTCTCTGGGCTCATACATCAAATAGAGCAGTAAGACAGAATTATCCCCTGGGGAGACATAAGCACATAAAGGCACATTTCGTTACTCTCTCTCTCTGTCTCTCTGTCTCTCTGTCTCTCTTCTGTCTCTCTTTCTGTCTCTCTTTCTGTCTCTCTTTCTGTCTCTCTCTCTCTCTCTCTCTCTCTCTCTCTCTCTCTCTCTCTCTCTCTCTCTCTCTCTCTCTCTCTCTCTCCCCCCACCTCAATAGTACTGATACAGAGAGAGAGAGAGCATTTATAACCCACCTTGAAAGAGCTTAGAAGTATTATCAACACAAACAGGCAGCTTAGCCAATGCGCTCGCATCAGCTTAACTGATAACTTGCCAGAATCAGAATGTTAGGAAATCAGTTCGGTTAATTACATATGGCACATACATACACATACATGTCCTATAGGGCTCTTTGGAATGAACACATTTTAAAGGACATCCTACTTTAATTATACATTTATAAATGTATTTTTTTTATTTCATTTTTTTTTTTATAATAATACATTATTATTATTATGTAATATTATTACTACCATTACTACTACTTTTGTCTAATTTTATTTGATTTATTACTTTTTCAAGATTCAAGAGTTTATGTAGTTTATGTTCATTTACAGGAGACAGTCATTTACACAATATAATAAAATTCTTGTTCTGTGGCTCCTCCAGTAACCTCTGACATCATTTAAACCAAACATGCAGAAGATACAAAAACCTTGGCTTCATCAGAGAGCAAACTAAATTAGTAATCTTTCGATTTTATGCTACTTCTATACATTTGGTTGTATACAAGAGTTTAAAACACATTTAAAAAGAAATGTCATCTATCAATGTGTATAGACACATTGATAGATGACATTTCTTTTTAAATGTGTTTTAAACTCTTGTATACAGGCTGGAATGTTTCTTGTGCTTCATCTAAAGCTGTATGTGGTGGTCAAATAATATAATCATTTTCACAATGATGTGTGAAATATGCGCTAAGCTCTAAGCACTAGAAGTCCATTTGTAAATCACACATCTTAGAGAATTTACCACAGTTCTTTAGCAGATAAATTACCAGGATTTTGCATACTGAGTACTACTGAATAAGATGATGCTCAAATCACTTCAGTGTTATTCACTAAATAAAGCCATTGCAAAAATTCCAACATATAGTGCCATACAGAATTATTAGCATGCTTTCAAGAAATGCACAACAAAAAAGCCATTAGAATTTTCTCTCAAATATATATATATATATATATATGTATATATACACAGATATATATATATATATATATATATATATATATATATATATATAATATATATATATATATATTGTAAATATATATATATATATATATATATATATATATATATATATATATATATATATATATATATATATATATGTGTGTGTGTGTGTGTGTGTGTGTGTGTGTGTGTGTACAGATATAAAAGCATGTGTACCATAAAGTAATAACAAACATTTCCCAGTTTATTTCATTCTTATGTTTGTCAAGTTTTTTTTTTGTTTTTTTTTAAATGAACTGCTAACACAAACTTCAAGAAATTATCAAACTATAGTTGGCATTGTGTGTTGTGGTCAGATTGTTGTGAGTGAAAATATGAATTCTGCTAAATTCCAAGATATTTCAGCCTTGGCTACAAACAAGCTAATGAGCCAAAGATGATAGTGCCAAATCAACAAATGTTTAATTGGACACAAAATCAATGTTCTGCAATGACCACCTCAGTCTAGGATCAGATTTAAACCCTTGTGAAAGCCAGTGGTTCGAATTAAAGAGATAAGTCCACATGCACAAACCTTTAGTGTATAATTTAAGTTAAAATATTCTGCTGTGAATAGTGAACCGATCTCATATAAAAGTGTCTCCAACCTTGTTAAATATTACAGAAAGAGACTCAGTGCAGTTATTCCCTCTGGGGATTGCTTAAATTAATATAATTTTCTTTAAGGGTGCCAATAATTCTGAAGTACACTGTATATTTGCTTATATAACTTATTTTGCACTGTTTTATTGAACCAAAGATTTATGCTGTACTCACCAATAGCTACCAGGTTATTTATGAAGGTGCACAGGATGAGAAGGTGCAGTTTCAGTCTATCCTGACCTGGCCTTCTCTTGAACATTGCTCTAAAGGACATCCTGGCATACTTCAGAATAACCGCTCTAGACTCCTGCCCATCATTTCCGGTAGAAAGGATGCTTAAAGTGCTGTTGATTGGCTTGGGGTCCCGGAGCCACAGTAGGATATAGAGTATGGCTAAAACATGGCAAGCAGTGTAGGCTCCGAAAGCTGCCACCAAACCGACCTCCTGTGTCAGGAAGCCACCCAGGAGAAAGCCCACCATTCCCCCTACAAAGATCATAGACTCAGCTATGGCCATGCGCAAAGTACGGCTAGAGCTAGAGTCCATTGTAATATCAGCTAGGAAGCTGAAAGAGCTGAGGAAGATGGAAACATGGCCACCAGTTAATCCAATGAAGGCAGCTGCCAGCAGGCACCAGTAGACACTCAGGTTCTGCACCAATACCATAGCCAACAGCACTCCACCACTCAGCAGTGAGAGTATGAAAGGCAGGAGCATTACTGACCTGCGGCCAGCCTGGTCAGACCAGGAACCCAATATTATGGCTGGGGGGATAGATACCAAACTGGTCATGGCTGTATAGAGCAGCAGGATATAGGAGGACTGTGACTCGACTTCCTCATTCTCTCTCTGCTCAGAGTCACTGCATATGGACGTGTCCTTGTATAGTTCTAGGCAAACCTACAGATATTGGGAAAAAGAGGAGAGTTACTATTAATTTTGCAAATGATTGGCTTCACTATGAGTAGGACTTCTTGACTGATTAGCAGATCTCTTGCTAACGTGTGATGACCTGTGCTTTATACAGCTCTGTCAAGGTATGTTTTATTTTTCTGTACTTTTTGGTAATTATTTATTTCTTAAGCAACATTTAATGCAGCCATTAAATTAAAAGTTAAATGTATATTGTATAATGTAAGCATGCATATATGTATGTAAATATAAAACTGAAGATTTCATATGTTTTGAACAGTTTTCACCTCAAACATTTTTGACAAATGTATGTGTTTGTTACATATGTGTGTAATCCTTACAAGAAGGGTTAGAATTGATAAAGAATAGAAGGGTGTCTATCTGATATGGCCAACAGGTAAGCAGGTGGCCCAAAACAAATGCATAAAGGTGTTTTGATGGTTCAATTTTTATCTATTAACACAAAATGGAGCTAAATTGGATGTCACCTATATGACCTTAATGAACTTTGGTGCTCAGAAGCTAATCTTAGAAAATGATGGCCAGTAAATCTTAAAGTAATTGAATCTGGAACACAAACAATTACAGAGCTTTCTGGTTTCGCTTCAGGATCCCTGTGAGTCATGGTCATTTCAGTTTGATTAATGCTTGCTGTTGTTCTGGGTTTTGAGTGCAACGTAACACTGTTGCACCTCATGCATGAACTACCCTGTATGCAAACTTCCTTAGTACTGCACTCTGCTGACCTGTTTTTTTTTTTTTCAGGTGACAGCAAAACACTTCCCTAGAACCAACTTTGATTAATCTCTCTCCCTCTTTCTCTTCTCTCTGAAGCGGTTGTAGGACACAGACAGCCTAAAGGAGCAGGCGCAACACTTACCTTGTCCATGACCAGGTGCTGATAAGCCGGCAGCATGATGAAGGTGCTGGTCATGTAAAAGAATATTGCCGGCTCCACTGTAACAATTCTCCTCAGCTTCTCCAGACATTGTGGCATATTCTGTTTCACAGTTAAAGGACGCACGATCAAAGAAAGATGTGTGCTATATGAAGTCACGCAAGCAGTCGCTGCATTTCTTTACTTCTCAATTGCTAAAATGAAACACCTATCTATGTAAGGAAAGCCGTGTTGTGTGGCTGAGGTCACATGCATGTCAGCTGCAAAAACCAGGAAGTGCCTTAGTCATGACCTGCTCTTATCAGGAAACAACTGTTTATATTCATTGGCTGGGAAACTGTTTTATGGTACCTGATTCACGCCTTTTCTGACGTTCCTAGTGTACATAGATAACAGGGCTTTTTCCAGGATACCAAATCACAAAAATGTCTTTTAGCATAGAGCAAGGTTCTAGCTATCAGAATCATGTAGAGTAAATTTGTTTTGGAATGGAAGCTGCAAGAATGGCTAATAATTTTATTATATGCTGTCAGAATATTATATAGAATTTCAAAATTGTGTGGTAGGTTTAAAAGAGATAAACTAGTAGGGTATGTGTTACGGGGGCAAGTGCCCCCGATGGGGGCCTTCAGCAGGGGTTTTGTTTATTCAGTCATGTGTTCGTTTTAGCCACGCCTCTTCCTAATGTGTTTCCGCCTTTGTTCACCTGTTCCCAATGTGTCTCTGATTATGTTCCTTATTTATAGTGGCCGTCTGTCTTAGTTAAGTTGCTAGTCCTCGTCTTTGTGTAACGTCTGTGTGAATCTATGTTCTTTGTTTTAATAAACCCGTCTGCTGTCTATCTCCGCGTTGGGTCTGATATATCTACACCAGCACGACCAGCATGCTCCGTCGGCTCAGCGAATTGTGACAGTATGATAGCTAGACTTTTTTTTTTTCTCAAAAATATGCTAGACAATATATTGTCAATTACATTATTTAATATTATTCCAAGCCTAATAAATTGGCTGTATAATGCATAGTGCACCTTGGACCAAATATCCAGAAATAACATTTCAAAATCTTCTACTCTTAAAGGATTGCTCATATGGACTGTCCTGACATCTCAGTCAATACTGGTCTTTGTTGAATCCCTAAACCATAATTTCCATAATCACTAACACAATAACAGATGGCAAACTGCGTCACATGACCCATCACATGATCCTTATCATCTTACAGTCACTGGATTTCTAATCACCTGTTTTCAATCACGCAAACTGCCAATTTGAGGGGCTGTACTTTTGCAAAGACATGGGAATACTCTGAAATTATACCCCACAGTGATTTTCTAATGGTAATAATCACCTGTTGTGAAAACTGACAAACTGACAAATGACTAAACCCTCATCAGGAAAATGGCACTGTTTTTCTTATTAATCAAATCTGCAGCCCCAGACACCATCCCCATACTCCACAAATCCTACCTTCATCACAATCTGACAAATAAACCAAGAAACTACTTAAGATAGATTACATCTCTGCATGTATCCCATCACCACATGTCCACTCGTCATGCATCATGGGGCCCTACATAAGTGGCCACTGGCCATCAACTGCTGGAGGCAAAATACTGGAGGGAAACCACACAGCCTTTATGCCTACATATAGTTAAATATTCATCAAGTGTATGTATGTACAGGCCAAAGTTGCCAGAACTCTCCTGAGTAGTAAGCATCTGCTTCTACAGCCAAATCCTATCCTCCTAGCAGAGACTATAAGTCACAATGCTATCAATCTTCACAAGAGCCCCTGGTCCGCTAGCTGCAAAACAGTCCCAAAGTATCAACGATCCAACACCATATTGTACAAATTATGTGTAATGTGCGATACCTGATATTTATATTTATGTTAACAGAGGAGATGGCCACATTAGAGTTGCTGGAGAACGATTTAATGACATTTTTCAAGTATAACAAAGGTTTCATTTATCAAGTTGGATAGGTATGGATTTATTCATAAATCATTCATTTGAGCGTTTACACAAGAAATTTGGTATTACTGAAAATCCCACATTAAAAAAAATAAAAAAATAAAAATCTGTATCCTGCTCATGCTCATGAGTGTGTGTACATTTACTTACGCCTAAAAAAACTAATGTAAACCTTAATAGATTAGGTTCAATACATATACTGTAATTTGTAAAGGATTACTGCAGTTTTATATGCAGATTATGTTGTCAAGTTTAAATAGCTTGTGCATTTCAGTTACACAAACAATGAAGAATATTTTGTGGAACTTTAATAGCTTTAAATAGCAGTAAATAAATATGACAAAAAAATGTAACACGAACAACATGAATCTTTAAATCAAGACAAATAAGACCAGTCATTTAATTAAGAATGCTGCAGAATAAAAAGAGGAATCTTTACAATAACTATGCATATAAGTTGGTTCTGTGTGCATCTTCTTTCAATGCTGAGAAACACTTTATTAAAGCTAGCACTAAGTGAGCAATAAGTGACAGATCTGGTTTGTCTCAGGCTGCAATGTGCCATATATTGCCCAATGTTCTGTGTGATTTCCTATGATACCCTCCTTCCAGCGCAGCAAATAGGGAGGGAGCACTAGTGTAACAGAAATATCTGTTGTCCACTCACTTTGTTTGAATAAAAACAAAAAAAAATAGCTGTTTCCTAATATGATGTGCTTGGTGTACATGACGAGCTGGTAGAGTATATATTTTTTCTCAGTTTTTATGTCAAACCATTTTCTTTTCATCTCGCTTACATTACATCTCATTTGAACCTTTTCTGTAATTTGTGTGTGTTGGTGTGTGTGTGTGTGTGTGTGTGTGTGTGTGTGTTTGTGTAGATGTGAGTCAAAATATATTTCATTTCTATCTCTGAAGAAATATTTCATGAACGTTTGTGGGCATCATCAAATACAATTCAGCTGTGATGTGTATGCGCCTGGTAATTCATGAGTAATTGACATTCATCAACACATGCATTTGAGCATGAAGAAAATCAGCATTTTGAAAACCTTTGTAAACTTTGCAGGATTTTTGGTTTAGCTCAAGCAAATATTCACACACTGAAAGTAATGGCCTTAGATTTTTTTTTTTTTTTTTTTGGTAACTTTTTTATGGGTGTTTATATTATATTTGTTTATTTGGTTATTTTGTCTTGAAGGGATCAATGCATTTAATATTCAAGATCCAAGATATTATACATGTATTGCATTTTACTGAATGTTATTATATGAGATTTAGTTCATAAATCTCTGATAACGATTTATTTAAAAATTGTACTTGACTGAATAGCCTGAGGTTCAGAGGTTGTGTATTCGGCAGGGTACTAATACTGAATACTGAATAACTGCTTCACTTTTTTGAGTGTTTGATTGTAATTTAACAACACCCAGCCCTTATTCAGCTCATGATAATGGCAGAGTTTGTAGATGGCACACTGACCCTGAACCTAATAAACATTACTAATAGGTGATACAGTAAATTATAATGACAGCTGACTGAAAGCTTTTAAATAGTTATGAAATTAATTCAGCTGATAAAGAACTTCTACAGCAGAGGTCTGTCATTAGCTTTCTGATAAATTCATAGAATAGTGGTCAGTGAGTCAGACCCACCAAGGTGTGAAACACCTCTCGGGTTTAAGTCAGTCAGAGAAAGACCAGAGAGCATATTAAGAAAAATAAGTATTTATTAATTGCAGATGTAGTAAAATCAAGCTTTGCTATGTAATCCATAGTTCATATTTACCTCCTCTACTGCCATGACTAGCCAAAACTTCCATATTACTAAAGCAACTTGTAAAAACTGGACAACACAATGACCAGAACACTATAACAATTGTTTTGCTCAGAAATGGTTAAAATCCTCCACATTATAATTGATTTAAATGAACTGCTTCAAATTCAAATGCAAATGCAAGATTCACACCCCTCGCTAGAGGCAACCAAAAGAAATGCTGTATATATGTCTGGATTTTTTTTAACAACTCAATATGGGAATTTGAGACAAAGATAAATAATCCTTTCGGAGTTGTGCTGAGTTGATTACTTCCATCTTCTTTTCACTTGCTGCAGTTGATTGTCAAAGTACCCTTGAAGAGCAAACACAGCAGTGAGGGGTAACTGATGCAGTCGCTGATTGAAAAGATTCTCCAGCCAAATATCAAGTTTTGCTTCATCTAAGCTTTCTTGCCAATAATAAACCAAACACCTGATACTTTTCTTAAATCCTCAAGGGCCTGACTATCTACATGGGACTTAAAGTCATTTGGTCCAGTTGGTTTGATCATTTGGGAGTTTCAGTAGTTTTGGGATTTACTTTTATCCTTAATAATATGTTTAAAATGTTATTTATTTTGCAGACCTTTTTGCTACCTATGACACAATCATTAACTGTGTCACTACGTTCACTATGTGCCTCAGTACATCTGGGAAGATGTTCTGGGAACACATCTCCCTTAGCTCAGGATACAGAGGCATTATAAGAAACAGAAATGTAGAGGAACACAAATCGTGGTTCTAGACATTTAAAATGTCTGTGCCCAAACCTGAAATTCATGACAGTGGTCTTCTGAAACCTCTTGCCATACTGCAATGACCTTAGCCATAGATTTTATCACTGATCAGCCATATTCACAGGTTCACACCGTCATACTGACCATCACTAATGGCTTTTGGAAGGCTTGGGCAACATCCAACTGACCAAGTTACCCACAGCTATTGAAACCTCTGAAATCCTGGAAGAGTAATCAGGCTCTATGCTCTTCCAGAGGACATAATTTCAGACCATGGCATCCAGTTCTCCTTTTTGGTATGGCAAGGCTTCTGTAAGGGAATGAATATCCAATATCAATGAATATTAAAGCATACCACCCTCAACCCAATGACCAGAGAATGTATCAGGAAATCAGGAGGTTCTTGAGAGTCTACTGCCTCAACCACCAACAAAACTGGAGCAAATACTTTCACTGGGCTGAGTGTGCCCAGAATCAACCCCACTTTTCTTATGGTCTGGAGAGTAATCCAACGCACTAGCTATGGATGATTGGATGAGACATAGCAAACACACCTTGGTGGCAGTACATGTCTGTCTCCAGAGAGCCATTCAGTGACAAAAGAGGCTATCAGGTGGACAGCAATGGCTACATCAACCCCGGCAACCAGACCAAATGGCCCTGTTGTCCACCTGAGACTTTCTCATTGAAATTTCCATCTCAAAATTTAAGTCCATGGCTTATCTGTCATTTTAATGCAACGAAATAATTTAACCCTGCATCCTATAAACTTGATTTACTCCCGCAACATGATATTGTGACACGTTTCTCATATACATACTCAAACCATGTGCCTCAGCACCATCCCACCAGTTGACCAACCTGCACTGGAGCGTAAGGGTATGCCTGCATACACAGTCAAGTATTTATCCTCTCTAAGAAGTGGGGTAACATTTTATATTATCGGGTGGACCGAGAAGACTGTGGACCCTAGCGAATTATACTCTTGGCCTGTCACTTGTCACAAAATTCCACTGAGATTCCGCTCACCATCCTGCACCCAGTCCCAGAGGAAGACCCGGCAGCAGGGAGAGTTCATCTTTGGGAGCCAGCTGTCCAGGGGGTTTAGATTCTCTTTTGACTTTGGACTGGATTTTGTTTTAAGTGAATGTTTGGTAAAACTTGTGCATATGGATCTTTATTCCACATCTCTACCGAAGTCCTACATTTCAAGGATGTGTCTTGTATCTATTCATGCATCCATTATATCCCTTCATTCCTTATTTTAAGACTGCCCTAATTAACCTCAACCATACTGTCCCAAATTACTAAACCAATTATTATTTGGCATACTGATAATAATTACATTATAGATATATGTAAATGCTTGCTTGTAATTTAATTACAGTATTACATCTAATGTATGTTTATATGCATCATAAATATATGCAATATTTTACTCATGTGAGTTTTATACACGTTTTATTTATTTTTTTTTTGGATGTTCTGACTTTCACTTATCAGGCCAGGAAATAAATTGTACAAAACTACAGTAAAACTGCACAAATTTACCTGATGTCCCACTACACCTACAACACGATGAAATGTATAGAGTGTGTATTGGTTATACAACACTAATGATATCCACTGAGAATATGACATCCTTAAATAAAAGTCAGAGCATCGTTGCTACCTTGCAGACATCTGCTGCATTAAACCATTTCAAACCAATTCCTCAGTCTAGCATATTTTTGTTCTGTATCCAAAAGCAGTTCACCACAGAAGAGCAGTAAAGTGGTTCACAGAGATTTTGCAATTATTTTTGTATTATTACATTAATTTCCCAACACTTACTGTTAAACTGTGCAGAAATGTAGATGAATAACACACCATTCTATGCTCACTGCATCAGTGGGTTTTAATACTTTTATTACAGCCATTGGATAATTTTTGTCTTATTATGTGGCCAAATGTGATTATTTACAAAGATCATTTTTGTTGCTTTGTTTCCAGCATGATTGTGAAGTTGCTGATGATAAAATGAAATTTCCCTTCTATTTTATTTTGACTGTGTTCTCTTTTATATTTTTTTTGCCCAAAAAGTGAAGCCTCTAAAGTAATGTATTATTTGATAATGATGTGGTATGAGACCTCTGACCATATGTATGAGGCAGCATATATTCATGAGCTCAGAACAAATATGCTGCAAGGTCAGACATACTGTAGTAACTTGGTGTTCATTCTTTACACGTGCTCTATGTCCCTTCAGGGTCCACATCCCTCGCATCCAGCATGACCCACAACCTCATCAAATCATATACAGCTTATCACAACGCAGGCTTACCAAATACCCCATAAGGGATGAGAGAGACAGAGGCAGAGTGGAACAAACTTCCAAATGCATTAACCTCTATAACACTGTAAGGGACATTTTAGGTTCAACATGATTACTGTTGATATGCATGTATTTATTGCGCTCAAGGACATCTGTCACTTACAGTCACAGTAGTAATGGATAAAATGAAAATGGGGTCTCTCTCTCTCTCACTCTATCTTATATACACACCATCAACACTAATACATATACACACAGAGCCCTTTTCTGCTCATCAGCATTAATTAGTGTGTGTGTATGTGTGTAGGGTATGTGTCAGGGGAACTGTGTCTGGAAAGCAACAGAGCTGTTCCAGCCCATGCTGAGCCTGGTCAGGCGCATATGTAGGTTGGGTTACCTGGTCCTGTAGGAGCATTAGTCAGCCATGTAGCTCAACTCCTAATAATACTCTGCAAACACACACACACGCACACAAAGATAGCGCACACCCTATACAACTATTAGAATGAAAATGTCTACTTCAAGGCTAGAGTGTTTTTAAGCACACAGTGCTATCACATAAAATAATAGCACATCATGCACTGTACTGAAAGATATACAGTATCATATAGACAATCTGTATATGAGTGGTGCAGTACACCATCTTGTTTTAGTCTATTTGCCTGATGTAATATAAAAATAGAGTATGCAATGTTCAATTTAACACCAGGTTATTTTCAGGCCCCAAGTTCTTCCCTATTTCCAGGTTTCTGTAAAAGTTGTATGATGCCTGTTTAAGTGCTCTGATCACATCCCAAGACCTGATCAAACAGCCATATGAGACCTTGCAGATTATATAGAACATGCAACAAACAAAATATACAGGTAACATGACTATCTATATAATTCTATTCAGGAATATAACTGCAGTATGGCATTATGGTATGTTATTCCTTTTTTCAGATACTTTATATTTCATTGTAACCTTTAAATCTATGTAGCTAATCATCTGGTACTCATATGAAACCAGGTGCTGCAAAAAACATTCTAACCTTGAGCCATCTATAGCCACAGTGTGCACATCCACCCATTGTTACAACTGAGTATGTTATGCCGTTTCTTTGAGTCCAAGGCTGAGATGAATTCCATTCACAGGGAGCTGTGTGAGAACAGGCCAAAGTCAGTGTAGTTATTTCAGAGTGGGAGGACAAGCAGGGAGGACAGATGGGATGAAGCGATGAAGACGAATGAGAAATAAATGACTGTGAGCAAATGACAGTTTAAACAGTGACATGGGGTAGATGCATGTGGAAGTGCCTACTCCATCTGGCTAACGGGTGCTAAAAGAATACTGATTGTATAGCCCTGTCACTGCAGCATCCTCTGAGTGGAACATGAAATGCGGAAATCTGAGCTCAGCCATGATAACCTGTGTGCCTCTGTTTGTGAAAAGCAAATAGCAATGATGTAGGCAAATCCCCAACGTTGAGGCTGCAGAAAGAGGCTAAAATCAACAGACCAATTTTGACTATGTGCACAGTGGTTGTCATGGCAACTGGACATTGCAACCATGGATCATGAAGGTCACAGGGTCATGCATCATCTCTATCACCTCGAAATGTATTCAACACTGAATAGATTTTGGATGAGTGGCATCATGTTGCCTAGGAATAATAATAAAGCAAGCTTTTTGATTAAAGTAAACACCTGATGATCAGCAAAGTCTATTAAAATTTGCTGCCAGAATGAAGCAGAAGGATGTGATGTTACAACATCACTCTGAGTGGTCTCTGATTCATTTCTGTTTCTATGCTGCGAAGCTTGATGGCACTTTGTGTGCGGAGGGAAAAAAATGAGAAAGAAAAAGCAATAACAAAGGCTGCTCACTGGAGCTTGCTATGAAAGCTCCAAACACACTAGCAGATTATGGGTTTGAGCCTGGCTGCCAATGTTCATTAAGTGTTGGGAGAAGGATAAGCCCTTGTGATTTCTCTAATGGTGACTTGCCGTGCCCTGTTCCGCCTGTCCCATACATGGCACTTCAGATAAGCAAGTAGTCTCTCATTCGAGCTTGTTTTTATATTCTTAGTTGAAGCAATTATGTCCTAAATGGGGGACAACAAATAAACCAACATAAAGTGTCTTGGTAAGGTGTTAAGCTGCTATAAGCCACCGGAACAACTTTGGTGCATCTGGCCATAGATTTTACACATCTCTGAAACCACACTGGATGAATGAACAGCAATCTACCAAAAGAATGGGAATGAGATCGGGTGATTGAACTCAATAGCATATGATTTACATTGTTTTCGTTCTCATCAACTTTTCATTTTGCCCTCGTTCCCTGTGGATGGGGAAATTGTTTATACCGGAAGATACCCCTCATTTTTATCAAGATAGAAATGTTTCATCATAGTATTGCAGTGTTATAAAGCCACATTTTTTTCCCATTTAATTTGTCTCCTATTTATATTCTGACAGAAGATAGGAGAAAGCAGTAACGTTTCAGCACCGAGCCTGAAACCAGCTAGAAGACGGCCATGCAAATGATTCATCATACAGGCAGATGTTAATGAACTTGGTATTATGTTTCATATAGGTGATTGACTTTTCACCAAGGGCATCATGGGTAGTCCTTTGTTTGTAGTTCTACTCGTGATGAGCTATTTTAAGTCACAAAGAAAAAAAAATGGCTATGGTTTAACGGTAAGTGCACTTTGCATGAAAATATAGTTCAAGTGCTAAATTAAGAAACGTTGGGGTCTAGAAGCTATAGATAACTTGAATGAAGCCATACTTAGGTCTACTGCAGAGGAGTGAAAGGAGAGTGCCTGAGGCTGAGGTGATTCCAAAGCATATCTTTTTGCGGGTCCTCTGCTAGATTGTGAATATATTCAGCTATTGTGCACTTTTGCACATTATCTGCTTATTAATAGGGTCCTTACTTCATGATCAAGAGCAATGTGTAATTCACTGCAACACCCTGGTTTACTGCTGATCCATTGCATTTCAGCTTGGAAGTCTAAAACATACAATACAAAAACAACAGCAGATCAATTTGTGTCAGATGGTTTGACCTCTGAGTGCACTAGGGGAAGAGGTGTGCTAGACAGTGACTGGATTAATCCACTCACTGCCTTTCACTTGGACTTTCTACTTTGAATGGCCTTTATTCAGGCTTGCACTCATCCCCCTTCCTTTCCCATTTAGTCTATCAGAGCGAGAGAAAGCTGAAAGTGACTCCTTTTACTGTATCCAAAGACTATTGCTGCTTCTCTTCTCCTATCTCTCTCTCTTTCATTCCATCCACCTGCCTTTCTCTCTTCCTTTATCTCTTTTCCTCTGTCACTATGACTGGCTGTTTTTCTCTGTCTCCATTTCTGTCTCTTTCTCTCTTTGTGCATATCTCTTTTCATAGTAAGAGTAGGATTAGGTTTTCTGGTCAGGCTGTGGCATGCACTTCTTTATATGGAAAAAAACGTAATTTCCCCAAACACAGTAAAGAGTCAAGACTTCGGAGCCGGCCCCCTTATCCTCATTCCCAGTACTCACAGGCTAGTGCTACTGGAAACACTGCTGGCTCGCCGCTCACTGACATTCCACGCATTCTTTTGTCATGTGCTCATAAAAAAGAACAAGCTGAAAAAAGAGACAGGGAGAGAATGAAGCAGGAGAAAAATTACAGTCAGAAGTGCATGTGGAAAAGAGTTCTTTTGAGTAGCTCTTGGGACATTTAGAGGAGTCACTAGATTTTTATAGACTGTTAACAAAATGTAGCATTATAATTATAAGGTCAAGTTTAATAAATTGATTGATAATGCTTTGGAAAGGTGTGTAATATGCTCATGTGACCTTATAGCTGGGTAATGCACGAGAGTGTTAGTAATGCATACCTATGTCAGTGCTGAGAGGTGTATAGATCACTCGAGAATGAATGATGATTAAATATGTATTTGCCCTTGAGGTAACCTGGAAAGCTGAGTCCTCCAATCCAAAACCAAAACATATTACTAAATAGTTTTGGGCAATGAAATCCTGGAATGGAAACAATGACATGGAACCAAGCACCTATTTCTGACTGGTTTCTTGGTATATGGAGCATATTATGCTGCTATTTCAAGTCAACTCAAGTCAATTTTCACTTATATTTATAAATATATGAGATTACATAAAAGGTAAAAACCATTTTAATGTTTCACAGAACAATTCAAAAGAGAACTTTTCTCTAATGCGCCCACAGGGTTGTTTTTACGGTTATGGCACCTACCCGCTGCAGTCTTGGTCTTGAATCAGACATTTGTATGTCACATGAACTCCCCAAAAAAAAGAGTCAGCTGTCATATTATAGGAACAGAAACTGCTTTTTATTTGGTCTGGAAAAAGATCTAAACTGTTCAAAAGAAAATGTTATGTTTTATGTGGTCTGTAATTACCAAGTACAAAGTTACACCATAAACTATCATCCCCATGTAACTTGCATTCCAGTGTAGAAACATAAGCAAGACATGGAATTGCTGAAATGCCTGGGATGCTTTGAGGAGTGCAGATGAATGTTAGCTGTCAGCTGAATGAAAGGCATCAACTCCATTTTTTTTTTTGCCTCACAGACAACAAAAAGCAAACTCAATTATCAGGTAATTCATCTGTCAAACATTCATTCAATGCAGATTTTGACAGGTTTGCCTGTAATTGGCTGCTGTTTCATGTACTGCAAAGATATTTCAGCCATGCAAAACGAACCCTATCTACAGTAAGACCAAGGCTATTTTTTGGACTGGCCACAGGGGGGCTTCTGCTGGCAAGGAGTCCTGCATCAAACAATCCAATTAAACCTGTGACATTTGATGAAGCAGAAAAATATCTCAGAATATGGCCTCAGCAGCCTTGTACAATAAAGTGTGTTAAGCTGTATTTATTGCAAGGTGCAATCAGTAGGTGTGCACACCCATAACCCATAAGCAATCAGCAAACTTTATACAGAAACGAACATGTATATTGTATATTAAGTCAGTTGTACTAATAAAGTGAATGGGATAAGGCCAAAGTCAGTTCCACAATTTTATGGCACAAAAGAACAAACAGCTGCTGTTGTGTATTTGGAGAATGATGCTCTGTCTGTGTTGGTGATTAATGGTGCAGTTAGTCAACTGCCTGCAGTGCTGATGCTCCAGTCACAATGACTCTGCTGGCCGTCATCAGAGCCTCTCCGCACTTCGGCAGTGCTCCCTGGTCCCACGTTTATGGCACCCGCTCACTCCAGTGGCCAAGGGAATTAAATTACCTCATGAATCTCAGCTGTAACTTTGTATGTTATGTTATGACATTAATTATTTGCTTTTTTGGGTTTCTTTATTTTTCTGTCTCCACTCCCCTACCCTTTGTTGTGAGTAAAGCCTACTGGCGCTGGCTTGCGTTATTTAATTTAAGATATACCATTAATCTAAGCAATTGTTTCCGAGTGTGAAAAACAGGGCAATGGTGGAGTAAATGCCTGAGAAAACTGTGAAACGCAAAAATGCCTACAGGAGAGATACATAGAACAACTGCCATTAGTCCTGTCACGATCTAATCAATTCAAGCAGAGTGTGTATGAGGGCACAAAAGTGCTAGGAATTCTTTAGCGCAAATACCATGATAGACTGTACAGGTGTGTGAGAGAGAGCAAAACATTTTGTGACGGCTCTAATGGTGGGATCAAAGCACACACACACACACACACACACACACACACACACACACACACACACACACACACACACACACAAAAAGAAACTACTTAAATTAAACACCAATGTTATCTAGTTCCTCATCTCTACTCTCACTGACCTCTGTGAAACTGACAGACTGCTGCCACCAGGAAACTATATCAAACCTGGCTGTAGTGAAGCAGCACACACAAAAGCAGATGTCACAGAGATTAGCATTTACATACAGCACCATGTGTCCTCTGAGAGATAAAGAATGCACTTGGCCAAATCTGTGAAAATAGCAAGCCTTCAATCAGTGCCCACAAAATATAACTGAAAAAAGGAAATAACACTTAATGATTAGGAAAATGCAAGTATGAAAGCATTCAGTCCACAACCTGGTACCAAGCTGTGAGAAATATATTTTGGACATTTTGGCGGAAAACAGCAGATGAAAAATGCTTGAATCCCAGTGGGTGCAGGTTTGTGCAAAGTCAGAGAGCAATGGTGCCCAGCATCAGTTGATTTCATCACAACAGGTCAAAGAGGAAAACATGTCGTCGTCTCTATGCAGTGCTGTCACAACATAATAGGAATAAACTAAAATGGGTTCCCTGTCTGGGATCTGCGTTTAGTTTAAAATCTAATCTCACTACTCGGTAAGGGGTAGCGATGCATAATAAGACTGATTGCTAAAAATGATTTGCAGAGCCTGCCCAAAATGAAAGGACATAGTTTAACAGCTAAACATGAGCAAATAACCAAAATGTGTCCCACGGCATTTGACGAACTCCCTCTAATTTAATACACTGCATGAGGGCTGAGATGGATCTGCTTAAGGAACTCTGGGTATGAGATGCATTTCTTGAGGTTCTTTGCATGTGTTCTGTTTCGTGAGAGGACTCGCAGGGGTCATACTTCCACTGCAGTCAGATGACTGATAAGACATGGCTCATCAAAGCTAATTCAATAGGGCACAGGAGCACCTGTGGCTCTCTCCTTGGTAACTATCACAACAAACACAGTGGTGCTGGAACAGTGGGTGTTCAATTTGCCGGCGCCTAACATCATTACATGATTAGACACATCCAAATTAAAGTGACACAGAACATTGCTGCAGTTAACTCATTGACAATGTCAGTACCTTTTCTTTAGATAGGTCTGTGTCAGGAGAAATGAAGGCAAATATTGCAGGTGTGTCTGTCTAAATATTCTACAGTAACAAGAAACAAATGCATGTGACATAGAAGACCTTGTTATTATAAAATTACACAATGTATATATTGATATAATGAATATACATTACAGGGTCAGAGTTGATCTGGAGAATATCCAAGGAACACTGGATCTGAGGCAAGAATACATTCGGGATGTATAGCTCTTTTTTGACAGTTGGAGAACTTGTGAAACTGCACACAAAAATTGATGATAGTCTTTATGTTTTTGTGAGAAAAGAAGTCTTATGATATGATGCGTTGTCTAAAGCGATGAGTAGAAAACCCTTCTCTAGTCATTTGATATCACAATGTTTCCTTTCATTGTCAGCATAGAACTCTGATTTGACTCTGGCAATGGTCCAAAGACATACTTTCTCTGTGTCACTGTATCACTGTATCTATTATATCTGTCATCAAAGTAGGAAGGAAAAAAACTCCTCTAAACCTGTGATGAGATTTTCAATACTTGTCAGATAGACCTGACAAGAAAAAAACCCATGGTGAAATACACTTTAAAGGCCCCGAAGATTGTGTTTTATTGATCTCTTAGACCACATTTCAAAATCAATTGCAATGCCCCTGTTCTGTAAAATCTATGGTTAAGGTTCACCCTGCATTAACAAATTTATTATCTTGGTGGCCCAAAAAAACCCCTCAGCTCTGACAGATATCACACACCTAGCCTTCCTATTCAACACTACATCTGACATTGGCATACATGGTCTAGTTCAAAGGTCACTGATATTTGAAAAACAAGACATTGTGGCATGGCAGCAAAACAGACAAGAAAGTGTGAAGCATATACAGTCCAAGGGGGTCTGATTTCACCAGAGATATTTGTGCTAATGATTTCTTAAGGCAGAAAGAAGGCAGCATGTTTGCCTCATACCCATGATTATGACTTGACACCTGCAGGATTATTCATCTGATAGAGCTTCAGGGGGTGTGTGAGGAAAGCTGGGTGAGAATCACCTAGGTTTATGTGATTTATTGAGTTTTAATGGACACACCTGGGTAACAGTTTCCTCATCTAAGGAATAAAAAATGTAATGAATAAATCCTGTGATCATTTTGTTTTTATAAGACGTCTAATATTTTAAATTAACCATATGACATATTACAAGGTTTTTTTTTTTTTTCTTTTAAAGGTTTCTTTTAAGGTTTGGGTTAAAGATACCATTATTACCATGGACCTAGATGCAAAAAAAATATATTTTGTAGGGAAACCTTTTTGTTATTTCGCTGTCTGAGACTCCCACTGATTTAAATCTAATTAAAATGATTCATATATATCATACGACTTCTTACTTTTTATATTGGGTCCTTCATTCATTGGGCACCTAGCCATGTTTGTTCTTCCGTTTTTCAGAAATATGGTTTGAGTGTGAAAGAAAGAGAAAATGTGTGTGCACGGCCCCCCCATGCCTTATACCGGGTCTTACCGGGCGACCCGCGCGCCCCCTGCGCCCCTCTCCGGCGTGTCCGGGTCGCGAGTGAGCGCGCTTCCCGCGTGCTCCATATGTGGAGTGAACGGCCCAGCGGAGCGGAGCAATGCAAGATGGGAGTGGTTCCGTTATGAGGTCACGGAGAGGCACAGAGCGGAGAGCGCGCAGCAACGGCAACAGAGAGAGAGAGAGAGAGAGAGAGAGAGAGAGAGCGACAAAACATGAGCTGTGCGACAGAGGCAGGAAACGTTTTATTCACGCAAGCTTAAGTCGAGCGAATTCCCGACCGACAAGTCGTTTCTTACTTCTTTAAAAAGGAACTATTAGCAGAACGTAGTGCTCTAGACGCTGCTGGATCTCGGTAGGAACAGGAAGAAATCCCCCTGCTTGCGTAAGAGTCAAAAAACAGACCGAAAAGACTCCGGTGCATGAGTACGAAGAGGAAAGTTTCACTGTCTGAAAAGCGTATGAACACGGCTGAAATCGAGACGCGTGAACCATGCACGCGTTGTCCAGCGTGGGGTAGCTGCGTCGCGTCCTGCTTGTGACGGGATTTCGGAGGAGACCTCTGCGAAGTTTCACGGGGGTTTCTGCTCATGCGACAGAAGACGGACGGCAGAAACGGATCCCGTCACGCGCTCGCTTAGAGCCATTGTTCGCAAGCTTTTTCGCGGAGGGATTCTGCCTTCCTCCAACGGGGCGACCAGGGAGACAAGTTGGTTGGATTTACGTTAATGCGTTTCTACTTTTTCCCCATGTTCTCTCCATCGTCGTTCCCCACCTTCAGGATGCACGTTCTTCTGAAATGCGTGTTGATCTCGCAGCTGGCGCTGCTGCTGCTGGCCACAAGCGGCCGGGCGCTGTTGTGTTTGCCCTGCGACGAGTCCAAGTGCGAGGAGCCGAAGCAGTGTGTCGGCGCCGTGGTACCCGGTATCTGTGGCTGCTGCTCCGTGTGCGCCAAGCAGAAGAACGAGAGCTGCGGCGGTGTGTACGGCCTGTACGGCACGTGTGACGCGGGGCTGCGGTGCGTGATCAGACCACCGCTCGACGGCGGCTCCATCACGCAGTACGAAGTCGGAGTTTGCGAAGGTAACTGACAAGCCTGAGGTCTGCCCACAGCGCGGTTCTTCTCAGCAGCAAGTTGGTTTTACACAAGCTTGGGTTTACTTTCAGTCCGATCTCGTAGTTTTCACCACCATTTTAGCGTTTGTTACTTTATTCACCCTTCCATTACAAAACATCCACAGCAATCCAGTATACATAGAAATGTCACGCATCGGTCAAGTTATTAAACTACGACTATGAGAATCGGACGATCTGATTTACACCTTGACAATCCGAATCAGGAAAACGGTCGAATTGATTTAATCGAAGAATGACGATTTGATTTAGATTCGCGTCGATAGGAACTGAACTGGAGACTCGACAAAGTTACGGAAAAAGAAAAGGGAGAAAACAGGGAACTATTTATTGTAGTTGTTAATAATAGCCTGTATTAATACACCGCTCAAGATGAGGTTTTAATAAACAGACTGCAATCATTATTATGCAAAGTGTAAAGCGGATCCAAAAGAGTGCTGAAGGTCGCTACAGCTGTTTACCGTAAACATGCTTCTCTCGGAGTGTTTACGGTAGCCTACATTGAGGAAAGAGAAAGAGCGAGGAGAAGGGAGCGGGCTGCTTAATGTGTTTGCAGTATGTCGGTTTTGCATTTCTTTGAGATATGATTGCGAACGGATTCCGTGCTGTTTTGGGACGAGGTGCCAGCCTCCTTCCTCCAAGTCTCCTTGGGGTTTTTTTCATCGGAATGTCAGCTATGCGGCTCAGCTCGCGCGTCCCATCGTTTATTTTACACCGGAGGACAGAAGGACGACAGCTTCCAATCACAAGTGTCACAAGTCGCCACCATGTCCAGTGGACACTTCCCCTTAACTCTTTTAACACCATCATCATAATGTCACCATTAGTAGTAATGTGTTGACTCAATTGGCTAATTTTTCATTTTCCACCTGTTGAACTGTCCCTCTGACCTAAACAAGTTAACTAATGTAATAGAAACCAAACGATTTGTGCACCAAGACGGATCAAAACCATCGGTGCACTCTCAGAAAAATGGTACTCATCTGTACCTGTACTTGTCACTAGGGTGGTCTTTTGTACCTTTATTGTATATCAATTACATGGTGATTTACAGCTAATTTATAGTGTAATAGGTTATAGTTGCACAATAGGCAACTTTCCAGGTTTAATTTACACACTAAAGGTGCAAAAGATGTACCCTTGAATTTAACATCCCAGTGAGACGAAAAGGTACTGTTTAGTATCCGTTTTTTCTGACAGTGTGTTAGACTGCAAACCAATGATGAGGCTGGTTGTTTTTGTTGTTAGGACCAGTCCTGGTCTTGGTCATACACACTGTGCTCAAAGCAGTGGGTCAGATTTCGGTGTGACTGATTATGAAAACATGCCGAAGGCGTCTTGGCTGCTTTGCGGGTAATCTCTTAGGTGACATCTAATGCAATTCAGCCAAGAAAACTGAACAGGATAAAGTGTCAAAGCAATGCATGCCACAGGAATGCAGAAGATCAAAGCAAGGATCGCAAGAGCTGCGGTTTTGGCCGTAATATCCTTTGCTATGGTGACCCCACCCTAAAGCAATAACAAGCTGAGATCAGGGTCATTCTAGTGAAGTGCTTTCAGATCTGACATGCATTCATATTGAGCTTCATGCTTTCTGACAGGCCAATATGTGGCGGTCTGAAAAAGCCCATTGGATGTCACTGTGGTTAGATTCTGGCGAGCAGCCAAAAAAAAAGCTTAAAGATCAAATTTTGGCCTAAATCGTGTTTTTCTGACTGTAACAAACTTTGACACCTCAAACGTACAAAAGCATGAATGTTTCATTGAAATATTTTTAGTTACTTGTTGTCATTGGTAAAACAGGCTGCTGAAAGATGTCCAAACCTTTGATAGATATTCTTATATAGTGAATGTCAATCCCTGTGTCTCATGTACACAACACGTCCATCTCACTGTGATTATCTGCCCATTGAACTCCACACTGAGAGCTGACGTTTCAGGTCCTGTGTTAACAGAAGAGTCACAGGTTCCCATGGGACACTGCCTTTACTCTATAGCACTGTAACAGAGGAATTCCATTAAGCCCAGGCTCCCAGCACACAGCACAGCACATAAAGCTAAAATACACGGGCTGTTGTTTAGAATACTATGCAGGTCTGAGGCACTAGGAACTATTTATACCACTATACATCAGTTAATAGCTGTTAAATTCACTAATCACTAATGAAATGCACCAATTGAAGCACTGGACAAGATGCTTGCTTATATTAAACTGAAAAATGTAAAAAAAAAAAATGTAAAGCTTATAGACAAAATCAGTATTGTTTTCCTTGAATAATAAAACAATACTTACTTGGTTATGATTTAGAAGATGGTTTAAATACATTTTGCCACCATTTAGGGTTTTTATAGATTTTATTTGATGTTGGCACAGAAAAAAAAATCCAGAATCCTCAGTCTACACCAAGGACACAGTTTTTGTAAAGTAGGGAACTACAAGATCCTTTTCATTGTATCAGCTGAAAAAAATGAGTCTTACCCTGAGTCTTGTCAGAGGACTTTGCTATTTGAGCAATGCTCAAAAAGAATGAAAATCAGGACGTCTCAGAAAATTGCTGATGCCTGCTGAGTGTTGGTATTTTCAAATAACAGCTTGAGATAAATAGTAAACAGATAGGGGAATGTGATATGTACATATATAAAAGACAATCAAACAAAACATTTCAGCGTAAAAAAAGAGATTTGAAGATAGACGTTATCTGCGCCAGTGCGAAGTCACAACCGTCTGATCAGGAGCCCAGAGTCTTAATCACTGAGGCTCTCTTACACCCTGATTCATACAACCTGAAAGTGCTAGAAGTTTCTAACCTCTATTGCTAACATGCCAACTCCAACCTTTGACATCACCTTTTTTGATGCAGCATCCAGACATATTTTAAAATAATTACTACCAACATCAGAAAGAGAGAAACTGTCCACGTATGCCTTTGTTTGTTCCCATAAACCATTTGTAGGCAGTGCTGTTGCAGAGCCAGGAAGGAGCATAAAAAGTGAGCACACACAAACACTTCCTTTTCCCCTTGTTTTTGCAGTGTATCGGAGGAATGTGTGTGCTCGGCCTGTTGCAGCCTATCTGAGTTTTCAGCCCTCTGGCTGCGTGTCAGCCCAGCTGTCTGATGCCAAATAATTTAGGGCCTTAAAAACAACACGTATTAATCCCAAAAGAGTGGAGCATGTACGGTGCTCACGCTTGCCTGGGAAGCATGGGTATTTACTCACATATTCTGTCAAACATTCTTTCACAAGCTTCCATTGACAGTTCACCTCGGAATGCAATGGCATGGCAGCGAGCCGGCTGGAATTTATTTGTGTAGCTTGACGCTCCAATCCATCGCACATAGCGTGAATTTTGGACATGGCAAACTGTACTTGTGTGTTTAAAACACACATGGCTGGAACTTTCCTGAATCGTGGTTTGTCTCTCAGAAGCTGATTATCAGTGTTGAGTTTGGCACAAGCGTCTTGGACCTGTTTGCATGTTCTGCACCCAAACTCTTGCACTGTGTCCCTGCTGCCAGTATTGCAATGTCATGCACTAAAATCACAATCTGCCTGGCTGGGAGAATAATCAGCAGCCTTTATTACATAAATGACTGGAAAGTGGACAAAGGGCACACGGAATTACATGCAGTCTGTTCAGTGACAACAGCGCAGGCATGTCTATTCTTGTTGTCATCATACACACAGACCCAGGCCTCTGCCTGTTAATAAAAGAGCACCATATTGCTCTTAATCAATGTCAGTCAGACAGATTTCTGTGAAACTCTTTTAGTAAATGCTAAATGACCTATTAAAACAGGGGTTAGGTGTACTCCTGCTGAATTTAATTGGTGTTTTTTTTTTCTTGGCTTCAACATTTCTGAATACTATCTGGACTTGCTCTTTTTCTACATTTTTATACATCAGGTTGTGTGTTTACTTCTCCATTTTCGCCTCTATTGTTGTAATGCCAGCAAATATGAATTGCTCTGGGCCAGGTCCAAAAAACATCCCTTAGAGTGAAGCTTTCAACTTCCTTTCTTCTACATTGAATCCAACTCTGGATGCTTGCCCTTGTCTTTTTTCTTTGTCCCCTGTAAAAAAAAAGGACAGTGAAGGCCAGATTACTTTTGTCAGTGAACACAGGTTGTCTTGTGTAGTCAGGGAAGACAAGCGGAAATGCTTTGCTCCTTTTTAGCAGCCTCACTGTCACTCTTTCTTTGGGAGTTTCTCTTTTCCACTACAGAGCAGTGTAAAAGTCGGGGGAGAGAGATGCAGGGGTTTTTGGTGATTATCATTCCCAAGCCCCAGGCTAGAGAAAGCCTTCCCGGCATGAATGACGGTGGATGCTGCTTCCTGGAAAAACAGCTGCACACCATGGCCCAAAATCCCACACCTTTCTTGAGTCATGTGAGCCGAACATAATTTTACACAATCACAATCTGCATATTATTTTACTCTCTTCTATATACACACCTGCTATTGTTTATTAGATATTGTAGTTAATCTGTTTAAGAGGATATTCTTTTTTGAGTGAACTAATTAATAGGTGTTGTTGATGCAAATTAGCAAACTCTTTGTGCTTCAAGAAGGTCTCTAGCCTGGATAACAACCAGGTGCCACTGTGGGCACGGCAGCAAAATGAGCTGCCGTAGTAGGACGAGCTGTAATTTGAGGACTGCTGTAAAAGCCTTCCATTTGTGCTTTAACTACACTGATGTTTCAAGTGCAGTGGATATATTACAGTTTAATGTAGATAATGTTTGCCGCTTTGTTTTATGAGGGCTATTTGCATAATGTTGATGAGTCTACTTTAGCTGCCTATTTGTTTACTGGTTGATCTGTATTAAGTAATGTGAAAGTTCACAACTGTCCTCATTATTTAACTTTCTAAGTCATGGTAATGGTAAACATTCCAGATTTGAGTTGAATTGAAATGTTATTTAATCTTGAATTATAGAATATTTATTTCGGTGAAGTAGTGGTGTGTTATTTCTATGGATAACCCAAATCACCAAAGTTTTCCTGTTTTTGTGATCCGATAATGAAAGTGATGATAATAAAACTGTCACCTTATTCATAAATATACTAATGGACTACTAATGTACTATCCCCAGAATCCTCCAGAATAAGGTTTCCTTAAACATGCTTGGCTCAGGAACAGTGTCAAAACACAAGCATGCTTTTAAAAGATGTTCTCTCCCTGGTCTCTTGGAACCCGAAATCTAATCTCGGCAGCTATATACAACTTCTCCTGGAACGTACCAGAGCTGTGGGACTTGAAATGGCACCGTTCGTCAAAAGCAGCTCATGTGAAAGAATCAGAGATGCGAGGGTACTCAGTAACATGTCTCTCAGTGTTGTTGTTGCCAAGCTGAGGCTCTGCATGTGGCTCAGACCACCAGGAGAGTGTTTATTGTATGTACACTGTGCCAGGCTAGAAGCAGACATGTTTGGCCAGGAGTGCACCGGCTTGAACTTCCTCACCCTGCTATATGACCCACAGCTCGTCTGGAGAGCCTGGCTTAGTTATTGGAGTATCGGCTGTTGACAGCATCTATTCAAGGTCAGGGTGAAGTCAGGTGGATGCTGCTTCCTGGCAGTCCAGCTTCTCAACACGCTCTGGATGATATGCAGTGTTACCTGGAGTGCCACAATTCATTTCACCTGTTTTTACTTTGCATATTTTTCATTTCTTTATTGCACGTTTTTTATTATACATACAGTGGTGTGAAAGTGTTGGCCCCCTTCCTGATTTCTTATTTTTTTGCATGTTTGTCACACTTTAATGTTTCAGATAATCAAACACATTTAAATATTAGTCAAAGATAACACAAGTAAACACATCATGCAGTTTTTAAATGAAGGTTTTTATTATTAAGGGAAAACAAAATCCAAAACTACATGGCCCTATGTGAAAAAGTGTTTGCCCCCTAAGCCTAATAACTGGTTGGGCCACCCTTAGCAGCAACAACTGCAATCAACCGTTACAGTGCTGTGGAAGGGAAATTTTTGGGCCCCCTCATCTTTGCAGAATTGTTGTAATTCAGCCACATTGGAGGGTTTTCGAGCATGAACCACCTTTTTAAGGTCATGCCACAGCATCTCAATCGGATTGAGGTCAGGACTTTGACTAGGCCACTCCAAAGTCTTCATTTTGTTTTTCTTCAGCCATTCAGAGGTGGACTTGCTGGTGTGTTTTGGATCATTGTCCTGCTGCAGAACCCAAGTTCACCTCAGCTTGAGGTCACAAACCTACCGATCTATCAGCCTGGAAAAGGTTATAAAGCCATTTCTAAAGCTTTGGGACTGCCGCGAACCACAGTGAGAGCCATTATCTACAAATGGCGAAAACATGGAACAGTGGAGAACCTTCCCAGGAGTGGCCGGCCGACCAAAATTACACCAAGAGCGCAGCGACAACTCATCCAGGAGGTCACAAAAGACCCCACAACAACATCCAAAGAACTGCAGGCCTCACTTGCCTCAGTTAAGGTGAGTGTTCATGACTCCACCATAAGAAAGAGACTGGGCAAAAATGGTTTGCATGGCAGAGTTCCAAGACGAAAAATGCTGCTGAGCAAAAAGAACATAAAGGCTCATCTCAGTTTTGCCAGAAAACATCTAAAACATCTTGATGATCCCGACGAGACAAAAATGTAACTTTTTGGAAGGTCTGTGTCCCATTACGTCTGGCGTAAAAGTAACACCGCATTTCAGAAAAAGAACATTATACCAACAGTAAAATATGGTGGTGGTAGTGTGATGGTCTGGGGCTGTTTTGCTGCTTCAGGACCTGGAAGACTTGCTGTGATAAATGGAACCATGAATTCTGCTGTCTACCAAAAAATCCTGAAGGAGAATGTCCGGCCATTTGTTTGTGACCTCAAGCTGAAGCGAACTTGGGTTCTGCAGCAGGACAATGATCCAAAACACACCAGCAAGTCCACCTCTGAATGGCTGAAGAAAAACAAAATGAAGACTTTGGAGTGGCCTAGTCAAAGTCCTGACCTCAATCCGATTGAGATGCTGTGGCATGACGTTAAAAAGGTGGTTCATGCTCGAAAACCCTCCAATGTGGCTGAATTACAACAATTCTGCAAAGATGAGTGGGCCAAAATTCCACCACAGCACTGTAACGGACTCATTGCAAGTTATGGAAAACGCTTGATTGCAGTTGTTGCTGCTAAGGGTGGACCAACCAGTTATTAGGCTTAGGGGGCAAACACTTTTTCACACAGGGCCATGTAGTTTTGGATTTTGTTTTCCCTTAATAATAAAAACCTTCATTTAAAAACTGCATGATGTGTTTACTTGTGTTATCTTTGACTAATATTTAAATGTGTTTGATTATCTGAAACATTAAAGTGTGACAAACATGCAAAAAAATAAGAAATCAGGAGGGGGGCCAACACTTTTTCACACCACTGTATACAGCACTCCAAAGCTGTGTTAGTATTGCAGTACAATGCAGAGTCTATGAACATGGCTACACACAGTATAAGGCATTCTGTTGTGCAGTTGTGATCACACCCAGCATGTTTGATCCCGGTGGCTGAATGGCCTCGCTGCCTCCGGGAGCCATATCACCAGCAGCCATGCACACACTCAGTCCCTATTGCAAAAGGGAATTGGTTGTCCACCGTTTATTTATCCTCAGTGTAATACTTTAAGTATTTAAACTGATCCGCCTGGGGGTTTCAGCATTTTTAATACCTTTCATCTTTATCCTGGTCAGGGTTGTGGTGGATCCATAGCCTTTCCTGGGAACACTGTTTATGAATTGGAAATACACACTGGATGTGATGCAGCCATTCCATCGCCAGGCAACATGCACACAAATTCACACATTAATTCATACCTAGGGGCAATTTAGAGCTGTCAACATACATAGTCAAAACACTGAACAGAAAGTTACCCATACTCAAGACTGAATCACAGAGATGTGGCACTGCACCACCACGCAGCCCCAAGTTTAAGCCCAGCACATGGCATATATCTGATGTAACCCTGGCCAAATGCAAGATTGATGTTGGCGCTGTTTGAGAAAATCATGCAGCAGGCAATTTATTGCATAGTTGTCAAACAGCAAGATACTGTTTTCCACTGTTATATATTAGCTACTAAGAAAGGAGAATTTCACTAGACAACTCGATGACCTTCATGGAAAAAGGAAGTGTCTGTTGAATCTATGGGCCTTTATTTACTTGCTGCTTTTGGGCAGAGGCAGAGATTGCAGGAAGTACACACACTACACACCCACTAGTAGACTTCCATAAACGTACAGGCACTTGGACAATGCGCATATGTAGTTTTGTGTTCTGTCCCATCTGAACACACACACACACACACACACATATACAGTGATTAGGTGAGCACACAGCTACATGGAACACCAGTTTACATATCAGTTCTTTGTATTTGCACTGTAAATAACACTTTATAATGTGGCTGGGTAAAACAATACTATTTAGTGTTCCAAACAAGCTGAAGCTTTTGAATATATTTCATTGTCACTTCCAAGCACTCAGTTAAATAATGTACCTGTACCGTGTGCCATTAACTATCCTTTTTACCAGCTAACACTAAAGTTTGGTGTACAGTGAACACTGTGCTGTTCATTTTTTACGGTGCAAGAAATATAGATGATATTAGACTTTACCCCTGTAACTCTGCTCGTCTTCTAGCTTGGTAAATATTTTTTTCCCTTTGATCCTTGCTCAGATGAAAACTGGGATGACGACCAGCTCTTGGGATTTGAACCATGCAACGAGAACCTGGTTACGGGCTGTAACATAATCGACGGGAGGTGTGAATGTGACAGCGTACGAACATGCAACAACCCATTTGAGTTTGCCAGCGAGGAGGCATGTCAGACAGCCCTGAAGAAGATCGAAGGTAAAAAATCACTGTCTTCTATTCTGTCATGCAGGAACTCATCCATGCGTGGCCATGTTTAATCATAGCCTTTAGAATATTCCTGCGTAAAAATCTGCAGATTTAAACGTTTGTTTGGACACCCAGCTTACTCAGTTCAAATAACTATCGAATCTGATCATGGTGGATCTGATAAGTACTCTCGGAGCGAGAGTTTTCTAAATGATATTTTAGGCCATGTATTATGGGTCTCTTTACAACAAGCACATCCTCACCTCTGAATATAACACATACTTCTGCCAAACGAAATGATCCGTGATTAACCTGGTAATTGAAATGGGCTTCCTGGCTTATTCCGAGATGCTCCGAAATGATTCAGACAGCCAATAATCTCTCTGTATAATTTACAAAATGATTTTAACCTATGATCTACTTTAGGCATTAATTACAATTCCAATCTAATATGTAGACATTAGATTACGCAGGATGGAAATGTCATGTTCTGTTTTTGCTCGAGCTAACTTGGGATCACCAGCAGATGTGACATGTCAGCGATACGTGAGCGCAGTGTAAACAGACATCTATCCAGACCACATGGCTTCTGACTCCAATTCATCTGAACTAATGCAACAGACAAGAATATACATGTACATCAGCTCCACTGCTGCAGCACCTATACTATTTCTTCAGCAACTAGGTTACTGGGCCGGCAAGACCACAACATTGTAGTAAATTATGAGTTGAAATATAGTTCGCAATGATGAATTTAGATCACTGTACAAGTTCATATTGATTATAATGAACGTTTTACTCATATGCTTTAAAATGATTTCCTTTGGACTGGACTTTATGTAGGAATTTTCGATTTACCTTGTATATTCCTGTCCAGTTTTTCATCCTTCTCTAACTGTATTTATATCGATCAATTGTTTATTAAAAATCAGTATGCTAGACTGGGAATCCATGGCAACACATTGATTTTTTTTTAGCCCTCCTGCTCTCGCTCGACCACCTTATAACATTTCCTGGACATTTTCGGAGCCAAATTTTTATTTTATTTTGTTTTTATATGGTGCTTTTTCTTTTACAGCTGGTGTGGGGCAGAGAGTGAATGTTTTCCTTATCTTTTTAGTGAGGACCATGTTGTTTATATGTTAGTTAGGTTTTTTTTTTAGAATGCCTGTGATTAACAAATAGCTTTACTTGCCCAAAGCTGATAAGTGTTATCAGAATGCAAATGGTGCATTGAAGAATGCAGTTCCCAATGGACAAACACTGCATTCTCCTTGGTTCCTGTGTGTTCTGGTTGGATTGGCAGCACATTTGCAAATAAACTTCAAAATACATGTTTGTTATCACAGTTATCTTGGCAGTGGTTGATGGCCGTTGTTTTTGTGGCAGGTGTACTTTTGTCAGAGCTATAGCAGGCTGCGGTTCTTTTTTACGCCTCCCCTGCAGCGCTTCATCTTAATAGGTAGTTGTTATCTTGTTTTGACTGTTTTGGATTGTTGTGCAATTGTCACTTGTTTATTGAGATGTTATGTCTAGGTCGGACTATTGTTTCACGTGTATGTTTGCACGCCATTGTTTATTGATAATGCGTCGAGTTCTGGCTGCTGTTTTGCTGTATTTGGAACAGCACTTAGTCTCCTCGGACATCTCACTATAGTGATGGCTGGGGATTGGGACACATTTCTGCACTGCAGTAATGGGATGTCCTTGGTGGTTATCATTTACATAAGGAAAACATTACTGCCATGATCCATCAGCTTAGCCCATAATTTTGTGTTGGGATTCTGAAGAGAGGATGAGAGGTTTATTGATTCTACATTAAACAATCACTTGTGTTGCGCAGAATTGGAACCTTTTCTATAATGTGATTAAGCCCTGTCTCCTACTCCCACAGTCACTTTCCTTTGTGTTGCTGGCAGCGGAGGGGAGGAAAAAGACAGAGCTGCATTTAAATTACTCCACTTGCAACTACTACGCTTGGAATCATCTGATATAGGGTTGTCCTTAAAGGTCATTCATCCTGTTTCATCCTAAAGCCTGATCTTGCCGAAGGAATCCGTTTAAAACGTATTCCTGGTATTCCACGTGTATATGCTCAACCGAGAAGTTATAACATTTTGGGTGAATGCAGCTTTTGATAGGCTTTATAACCTCTGGATTAAATTTATAATGTAATATTTATAAAAGCCAAAAAGCAACAGGCATGTAAATGGACAGATGAAGACTGATAACGATGCTGCCTGCCTTTCCTTGGTGGTTTCTAATGACCACTTCTCTGGACCATTCCTACTTGGAAACTAAGGGAAATCAATTCTCAGCAGAACTGGAATAATATGTTGACCTTTGATGGCTAACTAGATTTTTCTCAAGGTGTGAAAAAATGTCAGAGTGGTAAATCATAGTTAGACCTGTCAATGGATGGTAAGACTGTTTGAAGATGCTGGTCAGGATTCTCTGACTGAAACCAATTTTATCTGCAGTATATCCAGTGAGTTTTGAAAAAACTGAAAATTGTAAAATTGCTTTTTTGGTTTTTTTTTTGGACTGATGGTATGTGTCTTTAACAGTGAAAAGCAATTCTCTTACTTGATAAGGCAAAGCAGCTGTGGTATAAATGTTTTTGGGTTCATTGTGTTGAGAAGCGTTTTGATATCAGTGAGAACTGGCCTTGGGGGACTTAATCTTGGGTAGTGCTGAGGAACCAGTGTAACTGCTACAGAGGGTCAGTATTTGAAATGAACATGGAGGTAAATGGTAGACTTCCACTGACCCAGTTTAGTCCTCTGAACCAGGGGTTTATGTAATCCTCTAGACTGCTGAAACTACTTTTAGAATCCATTACTTAATAGGGCAACGATTCCGAACACATTATTTGATTTTGATATTAAAGTGCAGATCTGTCAGCTTGTGCGAGAGAGTGTGGATGAGATCTGCAGATAAAAGGTGAGAGGATGGATTTGACATATGAGACACGAGTGAGAGCACTTTTTATGGGGACAATGAAAGAAAGGGAAAGCAAGTGCTAGAGACAGGAAGTTTTGTTCTCTGGGAGTCTGCTGTGCCGTGAAATTTGGTTCCTCTGGTCCAGCTAGGCCAGAGCACATTAAAGGAAATGCCTAACATTCCTGCTACAATGCTGTGTCTCTGACGCTATGGCAGGATTACAGTGGAGAATATTTGTTCTGGGGAGCTGGCCATGCTAATTGCAGGCCCCGTTGTGTGCAGGGAGAGCGCAGGTGCTCGTGCCAAAAGCAACATGTTTCTGTTCGGCTCAACAATGTCCTGTTTTCAAGGAGAACATTGGAGTGTGGAGGGAGTCATTTCACTCTTATCCCATGAATCAGTGCACACCAACTGATTTCAAACAGGGATGAACTTTCTTTTTTGTTTGATGTGAAGCATTCCCAAAGACGTGTCAGCAACACTGTGGCATGAGGAAACAGTTAAAGGTTCATTAGTGTTTATAGATGGCCATTGCTGTTCATTGGTGTGCACATTAATTGATTATTTGTGGAGGCTGAGTGTAATTAATCTAGGTGGCTATTGAAAGCTTTGTAAATAGATCCTTAGCATTCCTGCTGCGCGTTATTTTCTCCTCCCCTGACTTTGGCGCATGGGAATGTTTGGGGACATCTATTTATTCAGCATGACTATGGTCCACCTCCTCCTTGCTGGAGAAAAGATTAAGAGCTATTGCAGCTCTATAAAACTCCCAATAATGTACTCACATCAATCTGTACACAAGACCTTTGACAAGTATAATGCTTCACCTTTCCTGTCCTGCAAGCTCAGGATGATGGTAGAATTTTACTCTATTCTCTCGAGGCAGAGCATTAGCGGCATTACCATTGATTCCTCCTCTATAGCTAGTAGCAGTCTTGGCCAAAGAACTACAGTCTATTAGTAGAAATTCCCTCAGAGTTTGTCACTTCAGCCTAATTCACTTGCTTAGAATATAGTAGTGTGTTCTGATCTTTGACACTTTGCACCAAGCACTAAAAGCACAATATCATAAAAGTACAAATCTTTCAGCGTCTTTTGTAGGTATTTATCTCTACATTTGCTGATTTTTTTTTATCTAGGGTTAGGATTATAATTACATTCCTACAGCATGTTGATTGACCTTGTTGTTCTTCACTTCTTCTTCTCTTTTAGTGTCCTCAGGGGTACAGACCAAGTGGTACACTAGGAGTACTAAAATGTCTACTAAATCCATTACAAAGCTCTCACCATAAGGTCCATACGTTGCATACGTCCATACTGTTTTTCAATATCATTGCTCTAAAAAACATTGATTATTGTAAGTACTATGACAAGCAAAAAAAAGCAAGCCAAAGGCAGAAGAATTGAAATGGCAGAAGAGGACTGGCAGCGGTGCTGATAATCTATCTGTGTTTTAAAATCTATTGGCTGTGGAAACCTTTAAAGATGTTTACCTTTCTGCTGTAAAGATACTTGTGCCCAGAATTTCTATTGATTTGCAGGATTGAGAGATTTTGGGATTTAAGGTTTGCTTACATCAAAATCTCATGCTTTAAGGAAGTCTCAGAAGAAATACAGTTTTTGCAGTTCAATGCATCATTGCATGAAAGAAAAGAAAGAAAAGTCCTTCTGAGCCAAGACATTCTGTACTTTGTATGTGGAACAAAGGCAATCAAATCAATAGTAATGTGTCCAGACTTCCACACTGGGAGAGCTGCCAATAGCCAAGTATTGACCTCTGAGTACCATGCGGATGTGAGCTACAGACTAAGGCCAGGGTTATACTTGACGTCTGACAGTATGTGGTGGCCATACTTATTATTCACAACCAATCATGTTATGAAGTGCGGAGCATATTTCTTATGTCCTAACAATGAGATAAACAGTTGGCCAACCAGTTGAATATTTCCAGCAGCCATCTTGCTTATACTTACAAGGGGGTAGTGGTGACACAAGTCGTTAAGGCTCTGGGTTGTTGATTGGATGTTTGGAGTTCAAGCACTGCCAATTTGCCACTGTTGGGCCCCTGAGCAAGGCTCTTATCCCTCACTGCTCCAGGGGCATTGTATCATGACTGACCCTGCTCTCTGACCCCAACCCCCAAAGTTGGGATAAGTGAAGAAAGTATTTCACTGTGCTGTAATGTATATTTGTCCTATTCTCAATGTATTCCTGGTCTGATGCGGGTTGAAGTATGGCGGGTTGCTTCCACCAGTCTTAACGTAGACTGTTAAGGAAGCTTTTCCACACTGTAGCGCTGTCAGTGAACCAGTGAAAAGACTGCACTTCATTGAGAGCGATATATCTTCTAGAGATGCACATTTATTACATACTATACCAATATCAAAGCTCTGAATATTGACTGATATAACCAATGTTAATCTGATCCTCTCAGTAACCAAGCCAATTCTCTGCCAGTTGCTTTTGCCAAGTTATGCAAACCATCATAAACATGATGGTGTGATCTGTGCAAGGTCAGTCAACACATTCACAAGGCCAAAAAATGGAATTTTCTCCTGTTTTGGTGTGCCCATGTTCAGCATTGAATTTCTTTGTCATGTCACACTCAACATTTTTTTCAACATGACTCAAAGGAAAGTAGGCACTTAGTGCTTTAAGAATTTGTAGTTTTTTGTAAGTATTTGTGTTTTTTCCAAGAGTACAAGGTGCAATATATTCAGCATAAAGTTCCCAAAAAGACAAAAACTCTTCTCTTCAAAGTAAATGGGGATCTCAAACCCAGTTCTGCTCTTTGAGATGTCCCAAGTGGTTCTTCATAAGCTTCTAAAATTTGAAGATTTTCTTCAATCATTAATATTCTGTGTAAGGTTATCCCAGTAGAGGTAAAAACATCTCACATTGAAAGCCAACAGTGTCCTGACTCATTTTATATCAGACTTTTGGCCATAAAATGCATCATTTCTATATAATGATTGGAAATGTTACATTATCAAACAAAGGCTGATCTGAAACCAGTCTAACCGTTCAGATTAGTATTGCTCCTGATAGCAGTACTCAGTATTGGATCGTTGGCTGTTGGACTAGCTTTATCTAATAACATTCACTATATGTTTTTGAGTAGTGTAATGGCCAGAGAATTATTGCAGAAGCATTCACTTGTACCGTCCATTTGATCTTCACTGTGGGTAGTCGGATAGCCTCTAAAGGGCATTTGACACAAATGTTCACTAAAATGATCCTGTAGTACAAAAGCTGACATATGTTCTAGTTCAGCCTGACTGTCATCCAGGCCACAGTGCCACACAACAGCCAGTGTTTAGCAGGGGAAGACTCAGGGGTACACCTTGATTCAGGAAAAGAGATGGAGTTTACTTAAAATAGGGCTGTTGAAAGCTTGACATTTAAGCCTGTGATTGCCTTAACAATTGGCTTCTTTACAGAAAGCCACTTTCATTTATTCCCTTTCCTTTTTCTCTATGATTGCTACAAAACTGCGAATGTGATAAGCTCGTTTACCCTCAGCTCCCACTTTCTATCCAGAGATTACCAAGTGGAGACATTTTGACCGAATGATTTCAAACATGAAAAGGCAAGTGTGCTGATATTTTTGGGGCACAGGGTGTTTTGTTTGTTTGCTAGCAGATGTTGACATTCAAGGATCCCTTAGGTGAGGATGAAGGAGATGGCTGAAAGTGTGGCACAGTGCACTGATAAAGATGAATCACCTTCAGAAACACTCGACAGTGACGATCTTTTGTGTGTTAAAAGATAATAGAAAAGCTTTTAGGAAAAACTGTCCTGTCCTCTCTGTTTGATTCTTAATTACATGCAGCATCTAAATCAGGGCTTTCTTTATGAATATGAAGATGTTTTAGTATTCACATCAATTGACGCTTCAATTCAATCCTACACCGCTGTATGATAAGTAAAAGCAAATAAGATTAAGCTTAGGTGACTATTAGAAATCACTGTGGTTGCATTCTAAAATCATCCTCTAGGCCATCTCTTGATTGTGGTAGCTTTCACACTTATTAGTCCGTTTCCTGAGTCTGAATCAGACCAAAAATGAATAGTTTGGGTTTGTTTGAGATTTTATTAGGTTCATTTTCTATTTTCTGTTTCACACTGCACATAATTAAATGAACCAAAAAGAAAAAAATGTTGCCTGAGGGCCATGTAAGGCTGCAAGCACAATCCTATAACTCTATATGCATTGGTCAAGAATCAAATATGGTATTAGATCACTCAGGGTAGCAGCTCCATCTGTCTGTCCATCCATCCATCCATCCATCCATCCATCCATCCATCTTATATAGACAGGGTTGTGGGGGAACCTTGAGTTTATCACCAGGGGACTTGGGTCAAGGCACCTCCCATATGAGGTGGTTAGCAACTCGCATCTACTAACTTAAAAAAATAATAACAATAAAATAAAAGCAATCAAACACGGACACAAAACGTTTTTGTTTCAGTTCCCGCAGCTGGTCGATTCAAGGTTGAAATGCTTCTTCACTGCAGTCGAACAGCTCTAGACATTGCTTGCTTTGGTCTGCACCTACGTGTGATTGCTGTGTTCTCACCTGCATGTGTGAACCTAACGAGTCAATATGAGGTCCGACAAAACCGAGGAAACATGTCTACTTTCATGACTACAGCAACCACCGAGTTAACGGAAATGCTTTCTGTGAGTGACATCATTGATTCGGCTTTTTATGCACAAATGGGTTCTCTGCATGACTCACTATGTAGATCAGGTTAGAGGTTTTCGTACCTTTTGTTGGCCATTTTTGTTCGGTTGCTTGCAAGAAATCAGATGTCTCCATGCCTGAACAACGAAAAAGCAGATGCAGAAGAGGCTCAGTGATTCAGTCTTACCTTGTCAATCCCATTTAGCTACGCCTCTGAGTGGAGCTGGCATTTAAAGCCGACTGTGCTTTCACTGGCCTGACTTTGCACCTTTTTGTTTTCGTGAACTCTCCAAACTCAAACTGATGAAAAAATTTGAAAATGTGAAATGCTATGCTGAAGTGCTGTCTGCAAATAATCTTCTATCTTCAATCAGCCCACCATAGTTGTGGAGAGGCTAGCTTGCCCTGTTTACTCTGTAAATATGACTGTTGGCGTTGGTTTTGATGAAAGCACGTTCATCAAGCATAAACGTGAGCATGAGCTTTTGTGGAGGAAGAATGCTGCTGCTTTTTTTCTCCTAGAGAGCTTTACAGGAAGGAAAAACTCTAAACAACTCTGAGAGGAAAAAAAACGAGCTTATTGCTTGTTGACTGTGGAGGGCCTCAGAGGGTCATGGAGTGTTTTGACCAGCTGTGGTGCAACAAGTGAGGGAAAGATACTTATTTCATCATGACAACAAGGCATAAGTCTGCTCAAATAAACTGTATCTGAAAGTTTACTTAGTATTGAAATCATTTCTAAGATATTATTTTGTATCAACATTGTTGAAAGAGCTAGGCGTGTCAGGAGTTTTACGGGCGTCAACGTTGCGTGTGTAGCGTGCTTCAATGCTTGGTGATCATAATCATTTTTCTTCCCCAAGTTTTTGCAGCAACACAATCATGTCGATGGCTAATGGTTACATGCCTTACGTAACTGAATATTTGTCGTGGATTTCTCTAGGAGAGCGTGTTTGGACTTATCGTCTGGAATGTTTGGCATAGCAAAGCTCATTCTATCTAGTCTTTTCATTTTCAAAGCTGGCTTCATCTCTCCCTCCCTCCCCTCTTGTGCTTTCATCTTGTTTGCTCTTTCCTTCTCCAAGTCTTGTGCTTTCTCGTTTTGTACCTACACTTTCTCTCTTCCTTTCCAATTTGTTATACAAGGACACACACACAAAACCCACTATTCTTACTGAATTCAAGCTGGCCTCTTCTCTTGAGAGCTCAGATATTTGCACCATGAGGTGAAAGGCAGCATGGCCAAGTAGTGGGTGATGGGTCCTTCTGAAAAATGCTGGGAGATTGAAGATGGGGTGAAGGGAGTGGAGAGTGATCCACTCCACTGACAAAAAAAAATCTATCCTATTATCACATAAGAATGTGTGTTCAGCCTACAGGAGCAAGCCTGAAAGTGATTGACTCGCATAGTGAGTTTAAGATTCTTCCAGGCTCTGTAGAGTAGCCAATCCCACCTCAAAGCCCTAATGCTTCACTGCACCTTCTGTGTCTTCCCCCTGAAGGAAGCCATGCTTTCTTTTTCTCTTTCTGTATTTCAGGATTTATTACAGGTGTTACTGCTATGTGTTATTAGATGAAGAGTTTTCAATATGGCAGTCATCAAAAAGGTGAACAGTATTGACTTATCAGGGTTGACAGACATGCAAGCAGCAAACGCCAGATGGCTAGGAATAGATTTATCCGTCTGTATATAGAGCGTTTACACTACAAAGCCTAGGAAGAGAAACTGCTGAATCAACCGAATCATCTAAATAGGGTTTGTGTTAACAGAAGAAATGAAACAGCCCTGAGAGACTCAATTTTTGCTGTGAATTTCCTGTGATTTATGGAAAGATAAAATTCCCTTCCATCTCCTACTTAACCGCTGGTCTCCTGAGGCTAGGCAAAATGGCTACTATTTATTTTCTATTCATTCATCCACATAAAATGGGGAAATGCATTAAAAGCTGCAAATGGTAATTTTATGTTCTTTTGTGTTACCTGGAGTCTTTCATGCCGTGAAAAAATGCTCAATGAGCAGCTCGTACTTGCTTTTCAGAATTTATTGTATAACCATATTACCTAATTATAAAGAGCACAAGCTGTCCCACTGATTAATTTAATTCTGGACTCATTTAATTGCTTTTAAGTACTTATTGTAAGTCAGTTCAATCAAGAATGTAAGCACTATTCAAAGACTCCATCTCACATCAGTTGTTTATCTTATGAACATTTTTGGCCTGATGTGTTGTATTGTAACTGAACATTTTGGACGGACACATCTGAAGAACTCGGGTAGTGGTGGATTGGGGGTTATTGGGGGTTATTGGGTTGTAGGTGGGGGTGAGTTGGTTAAAGATGTGTGTGTGTGTGTGATAAATAGACCTGCTGTAGTTATCTGCATGTCAGCTCCAGCTCTCCCTCATATCACTCTTCTTTGATCTCTCTGTGCAGAAAGCTTTGGTTTTGGTGCTTGCATGGTGGCTTTGTGTTGCTCCACATGCCTGCATCCATCACTTGCCCATCTGCAACACCAGCGCCACTAGCAGGGGGAAAAAATCAGTAGAAAAATGCAGGCCTTTGTGCAGTGGTTTGTTCATTTGTATGGAGGAATATGGAGGGGAAGGTCAGTAGCTTATGTAATAGTGATGGGAACTGGGACTGGAGATGATAGCTGAGACTGGGATTATGAGGGTGAGAATATACTGGTACGACAGTGCGCTGTAATGGGGAAACGGTGATACTGTTAATGTTATACTGACGACAGCAGCAGGTAGTGTTGGTGCCTAACAAAAAAAAAGTTTATTTATGTTAGAATGGGAATGTGGTAGCTTAGTGGTTAAGGTGTTGGACTACTGTTTGGAAGGTTGTGAGTTTAAATCCCAGGCCCACCAATCTGCCACTGCTGGGACCCTGAGCAGGGCCCTTATCCCTTGATTGCTTAATTATAAAATGAGATAAGTTGATATCTGCCAAATACTGTAAATGTAAGTGTTATAATACTATGAACTTCGACAGTTACTGTGGTGTTCTACATGTTGCTGGGATGCTGGAAGTGCTAAAAGGGATGAACCAGACTAGTTTCAGGTCCAGCAGTTGACTATGGAAAGCCCAACAGTAATGGTCATGACTCAATTAGCAATTTTCATATGTTTCACGCTGTTCTGATGCTCGTCTTATGGTAGAATATCTGATATGCACCATCCCGAGTCTCAGTCCTCCACTTGAGTGTTCAGGTGATTCCCTGCCCTGTTTAGTTAGGTGATTCTGTCCATCAGCAGGAGGGAAATGCCTCCACCTGGATGAGCCATCCATCTCCACGCCTCATTAATACCTGATAAGACTGCATCATGCTTATCCCATATGAAAGCAGCTGGCTCTGGTGATCCCACATCACTTCCCTTTAGGCTACACACGGCTCAGGCGCTTGCAGAAGCTTCTTAATTGCCTCAAAATAAGCAGGATCCTGTGGGATTCTCCCTGTTTATAATGCACACTAAGTTGAATAACTAAAGTCTTTGGAAAATATTAAACCGCAGCGAGGTCTCTATGCCTTCACCAACACATCTGCTTCTACAAATAACCCTGCTGCATTGGTTTCACACTTCTAACCTGGCATGACATCTGCCTGGTGCTGTTTGCTTGAATTTAGAGATTCCTCTAAACAAAAAGAATATTTGAGGAATATAGGACATTAATGAAGAATGTGGCCACAGGCAGAAGCAAAATGAATCCCCACAGCACGGTGCTCTGTCGTCACGAATGACCGATTTGCTCTTGACAGGAAAGCTTTTGACAAGAGAAAGCTGCTGCAGATTTTAAAGCTGAAGATTACTGGAAATGATGCTGTCCATCACCTGTGCTACCATGGTGTGCACAATACTTATGCATGTTTGAACATGCATGAGCCTGTTTTATTAAAAAAAAAAATATTCCCATATAAATTTGCATGTAAAAAAACCCTCCATGTTCCATCTCTCTCTCCGTGACTCGGACTATAATGGAAAATTGCTGCAATTACGTGTTATTGGTCATAACATTTTTCTGTTATTGTAATTCTCTGAGAGAAAATAAGGTAGTTAAAGTGAGAAAAAAAGGACCGTCTAAGAGCTACTTTCATCCAGGCCATTCCACTGTACGTGTGTGTGTTACTCCACAACATGCTCTACATTAATGATCAGTGTCATTTGATGGCAGAGTCATTTTTCTTTTTGGACGTTCTCACTGAAGCAGCACTCAAGCTTATTGCATGTAAAGTTACAGTCAAGGCGTCTTCCTGAAATGTTAAATTCGTACAAAACCTTTACAGATTTTTTAGTGTGAGACAGGAGACACAATGACCCTTATTAGAGTTGCATGGAAATGAGTACATGAAATGACATATGAACCACAGAAATGATGATCTGCATCTCATTTCTGAAAGCCAGTGTAAAATCCTAGGGCAACATCCAATTTTAGTCTGTGTGTGTGTGAGTGTGTGTGTGTGTGTGTGTGTGTGTGTGTGTCTTTTCCACCACTAGACATTTTTAACCCTTTTTATCAGCGTTCCACTCCACCGACTTATCAGATATTTTCAATCAATATAAACAAATAAATTGTTTCATGGCCACAAGTTTGATATAAAAGTAGTCAGGACTCACTTCTGTATCTCATCTCACATTTGTTGTGATAACCTTACACAGAACTTTAGCGGCTGAAGATAACAGCTTCAAATTTTAGATTCTTATGAACAAGCACTTGGAGCATCTCGGAGCACAGAACTGGGTAAATGCTTTGAAGATATAAACATTTGTGTGAAAAAAATAACCTTTTTTTGGAACTTTTATCTGAAAATTTTTGCCCCGAGTAGGCTGGAAAAAACAAATACCTATGAAAAACTACAAATTCTTAAAGCCCTGATTACAGTGGAACTCTCGAGGAGAGTTCTTAAGGCAAAAATTTGTATTGAGAAACGGATTTTCTCAAAAGAAATATCTATCCCAGCCACCCAAAAATATAAGCAATATTACTGATACGAAGCGTATGTAAACTGTACTACTGCTTACAAAGAACTGACCCAAGCCAAGCATTCCATGTTAAGGCTCCTCACAGGAAGTCGTGCCACCAAGCTTGGGCTAAAAATAGAACAGACCCACACCAGCAATCTGTCAACAAAAACGCGCGAAAAAAAATCACGTAGCTTTTGAGCTTCCGAAGGCAACGTTGGTATCGTCGGTTAACTCTTTCAAAACAGCTTTCTCTGACTGAACAAAAAATTCTTAAAATTCGTAAACTCGCTTCAGTTAGCTTCATCACAAACAAGCTTTGAGCAGCTCCCGGACGTACGCGCAGCCTGTGTTCGGTTCATTTCGGTTCGTTCGTATGCGAAAATGCTCCGCATGCTGATGCAAATTTCGTACAAAATTTGAATTCTTAAGGCGAAAATTTGTAAGGGAGGGCATTCATATGCCGAGGTTCCACTGTATTTATGCATTTCCATATAAGTTATTAAGCACCACTATGGAGTGTGACATAACAAAAAAAAATTGCTGAACTTAGACACAGCAAAACATGTGGAAATTTTATTCTTTAGCAAAGGAATAAAAGATTAAGTGAAATTAAAAGAGTTTACCTTTTTTGAGTCTTCAGAGAAGATGAAACAATGATGAACTTGTTGAAAATCAAAATTGGGAAAAAAGAAAAACACAACATAACATTTCAATTGTTCTGTAATATATTGAAATTCCAGGTAATATTTAATGAAGAGTTAAATGTCAGACGGTTAATAAGTTCTATATACAGACTGTGGCGAGTATTAAAGATTTTGTGTTTAATCCCAGGTTAACATTCAGTGCTAATGTGAATGCAGGGGCATGAATTGAGTCGTGACGCAGATGAAAGATGTTTCCCTATAAGACACACTGTAATTTAATAGCCAGTGGGTTGGTCAGATGCTCTTCTCTGTCCCTCACTACTGTCCTTTCAAAGAACTCATCTTCTGATCCCACACCGTGATGTGAAGATGGCGATTTTAATGCTGTCCGACACAGCTTGTCATGAATTGAGAGATACAGTGAGAAGAGATTAATAGAAGCTTTCAGTGTGTGTTTGAATTCGAGAGATTAATGGTTTCTGAAGATGTTTACTGATTAACTGTTCAGGTGTCATTTTTTGTGGGCTGCTGCGAGAGACTTTCTGTGAGATTTGAAAGAGCTCTAGTTATTTCTGTCGCTCTGACAGGAACACAAAGTTTTATCACTTTAACGATGAGGTATTGAATAGTCTCGGGGGGGAGGTTACGTGCTTGTCTCGTGAATACTCTTGCCACATCTGTAGAGCTTTTTGAAGTGATATCCTCTTACATCTTTGGCTGTCTTAAGTCAATGGCTGTGACTGCTTCACTGCAACCTGCTGAATTCTCTGGCATGGAGAAAGACTACAGCATGGATCCATCAGAACTGCTGCAGGGCATGGAGAGCGGGTGGAGGATGGTTCTTGGGGGGGTGGGGGTGGGGGAGGGGAGTTTAGGGGCGGTGGGACAAAATCGTTCCTAATGATTTTTTTCATTTAGATGTAACATAGCATTACATATTACTTAGCATTTATAATGGAAGGTCACCTCAAGGATGATAAGACAAGTGTGTGTGTGCGGATGTGCATGTTTGAGTGTGTGTCGGTGTGTGTGTTTGAGTTTGTGGGTATGTATGTGTGTTTTTGTGCTTGTGTGCGTTTCTGTGTGTCTGTGTATGTGTGTGTGTGTGTGTATATGTGTGTGTGTGCATTTGAGTTTGTGGGTATATGCTTGTGTTTTTGTGCTTGTGTGTATGTGTGTGTTTCTGTGTGTGTATGCATGTGTGCTTTTGTGGTTTGTGTGTGTGTTTTGTGTGTGTGCATGTTTGAGTGTGTGTCTGTGTGTTTTTGTGCTTGTGTGTGGTTTTTTTTGTGTTTTTGTGTCTGTGTAAGCATGTTTGTGTAGGTGTGTGTGCATGTTTGAGTTTGTGTGTGTGTGTGTGTGCATGTGTGTTTGTGTGTGTGTTTTTGTGGTTTGTGTGTGTTTCTGTGTGTGTATACATGAGTGTTTTGTGTGTGTGTGTGTGTGTGTGTGTGTGTGTGTGTGTGTTTGTGTGTGTGTGTTCTCCTTCTGCCAGTAATTTTAAGCTCTTTTCAGACTGAGTCAGTTTATCGTACATCACCTCGAGGTATTTCGAGTCATCAGTGAGGTTGGAGTCATGGTATTTAACCCCTTAAACCTCCAACTTTTTATTCAGTTATTCACATTAAAGCACAGTATTCCGTATCTACTATGAATTATTCAGCTGCTCCGGTAAAACTAATAGGAAAGTATGTTGTTACGATCGAGAGGAACGTGGTCCTGTACTCACAGACTCCTGCATGTTTAAGGGGTTAATAAAGCCTGATGATGACAGAGAGCAAAAGAAAAGTAAACAACCCACAAAAGAAAGGTACTTAAAGCAGCGTCACATCACACAGACCTGATGAATTTTTATGTAGAAAAAAAAAGTCATTTAGTAGACTGTTATTGCTCTTGCAGATTGTGTGTGTGTGTGTGTGTGTGTGTGTGTTTTTGTTTTTTTTACACCAATTCAATCAGAACGGCAGGTATTGGAAATGTCAAAATAGAGAGAGACAAAAAAAAAAAAAAAAAAGCAGAGGACAAGAAGAGAGGAAGAGACTTTTTGTTATATAGTTGTGCAGGTAATATGCTGGCAATCAGCTGATCAATCTCTGCTAGCTTTCTATTCATAAGATTAATTCCTGCAGTGAGCTGGCTTGTAGTTTCAGCAGTAAGGATGAAGGTTGAATGTATTTTGTGTGTATATGTGTGTGTGTGTGTGTGTGTGTTTTGTATGTACTGTATGCATGTGCAGGAATGTGACAGTGCAGTTAAATGATTTTAAAGGGTGGGTGTCGGTTGGCATCCGGGGGGAGGTGGGACTCCTGCATGTGGTGACCCGCTCACTAAAGCTATTGATGAATGGATGAGTGAGCAATTCAGGCTTTACATAGATCCCAGATTTTAATAATGTCAGCTGTGAAAAGCTCTCTGAATGGGATGTAATAACTCTTACTTAGCTGTACTTAGCATTTTCCGGCTAATGCTTGTGGCCATGCCTCGTTTGCCGCTGCTGGTCATGTGGCTGCTGGGAGATTTTGTGCTCCCAAAGCAAGTTCCACACACTTTTTAACTGACCTGCAGGACTAAAGATCAAGCATGCCACCAGCAACAAAAACAACAAAAAGAAATAAATAGAAAAAAAGGCAAGCGTGTCTGGATATTCTGACTCACTGTGCTGAGGTTGTGAAGAAGAGTAGTTGTTTTTTTTGATGTCTTTATGTGTCATATATCCATTACAGCACAGTGAAATACTTTTCTTCATATTTTACAGCTTAGGAGGTTGGGGTCAGAGCACAGAGTCAGCAATGATACACTGCCCCTGGAGCAGTCAGGGTTAAGGGCCTTGCTCATAGGCCCAAAAGCAACAGATCTGCTGTGCTGTGGCTTGAACCCTCAACCTTCTAATCAGCAACCCAAAGCCTTAACCAGTTGACGTTGCTGTGCTGTTACATTTCTTTTTTTTGGCCTATTGGGACAAAATCTACAAGTCACAGTGTGACAGAATTCCACAGAGTAAATTTGTTCAATGAAATTAGTGCATGTGCTGCATGGCATGATAATCTTCAGAGGGCAAGGCTCATGGTTTAACCTCATTTGTCTACTTATTGCCATATAGTTTGGATCAACACACACACACACACACACACACACACACACACACACGCGACACACACACACACACACACACACACACACACACACACACACACACACACACACACACACACAAAAACCCCACTATGTCTATTTAGACCATATTTGCTTCCATTCAATGTAAGCCCTTTTATGGCCTTTTACAACCTCCCCCATGAATGTCCTGTGTCCCGCTTTCTGCTGCTGTGCTTATTAATAACCCTGTAGGACACATGTTGGGAAATAATTTGTGGACCCTTGCTGTGCGGAGTTCTGCATGACTGACTGTGCTATGGCAGGAATGCAGGAAGCGTGACTCTACAGCGGAATGTCGCGCTCCTCCAGTACCTCAAGGACAGCCTGAAAAACGGACCGAGCAAGAGGGAGGAGATCCCAAGGCTACGAAAGACAGAAAGTGCACAAGGACAGATTGTTAGAGGTGATAGATTGGAATTTTGAAGGCTCACGTCACAACACATCTTCAAATAATGGTGTCTGTCTTTGAGATTATTGTTAAAGGGAAGAGCTGAAAACTACACAGCATTCGCAGTAGCTGATGTTCCTGTCAGATTTTACACAAAACTTATCAGACGCAGACGCACTTCATAATTGTGCTGCTCTTATCGGTTGCTAGTTATCTGGAGATGAGATGTCTGAGACTGTAGTTGTGTCTCTTTGATAATGAAGTACGCTGCATCCAGAACATCATGACTGGTCACTTCAATATCAGATTGTTCAACTTTTTTTTGTGTGATATCAATAGTAACAAGCATTATTCTCAGTAATACGTCAGACAAAGGATTAAACATCAAATTCCAAGATGCAAAATTGCCCTGGAAGTAAAAGTGAAGTTCAAGCTGAATCATTATTCATATTGCGTTTACGGGTCTTCCTTAGGGAAGCATGGAGCATGGAGATGAAGTCATTACGCTTGAGCTTCTTTTCCGTTTCCTCTGGTCGCTCCTGCCTGTTTTTCATGTTAGAAACACACTAATCTTTCAAGTCGTTTCTCCATGCTGGGTGGCAATTTCATCCGGGCCACATCCTAGTTATTTATTTCGCTCGCTTGGACAAGCGCTTTCATTTGCCATTCCATCTGAAGCACTCATCTTACACCAGCTCATTTCGGCTGAGACGGCTCCCTCACTCACGCTCTCTTTCTCTCTGTTTTTTTTCTGGAACACTGGTCCTCCAAGCCTACGGAAACTCACACAAGGCAGGCTGCTTAGGAGGATGTGAGACAGCGAGGGTAGGTGGGTGTTAGCCTGGTCTAAACACTCAAAATCTAGCCATTTCCAGCCTGCGTGGGTGGAGTGCATAGCTGAGGACCGAGTCACTGAGAAAGAATTCCTCCTTTCCTGCTTTTCCTTCTTCCATCCCTCCCTCCCTCCCTCCCTGCTTGTCAGTCTGTCTGTGTGATGGAGGGATGATGTGATGCGGAGGTGTGTGAGAATGGCCACTTTTTTCCAAGGCTCAGCAGCAGGGGAGATGCAAACAGTCCAAACAGGCCCCAATTACAGGGTTTCCGCTGGGAGCACTCTAATCCTAATCCATCTAATGACCCCATGGCGTGATTCTATGCGAGAGAGAGAGAGAGAGAGAGAGAGGGAGATGTATAGTACAAAAGTGTGCAAACCAACTTGGAAAGTGGCTTTCTGAGAAACCCTGTGGAGAAAGATGTGTTTACAGTTTTTAGTGACAAAAACCACTTTTCCCTGTATTTTTATTCTCAGTTATTCATCATGTGGCTGTGTTTATTCAGGCTGAAAACCAAACAAAATTTATAATGCTGAGATTTCCATCACCTTGTAGATCTTGCGCTGACCCTTACAGCCGTGATCAATGAATAGATGCACTTTAAAGCTGCGAAGGCCGAGAATATCTGCTGCGTTTACTGAGGCAAGCTGTGATATACTGTGAAATCTGCAATCGACAAAACGATGAAGCACATAAGCTTCGGCTTTTGCTTTTAAATTGTTTCACGCCGCAGTGTTTCAAGGAGCGCAGAAGTCCTTCACACCTTTTTTTTTTTTTTAAACAGCATATGTACTTAATTCTCCAAAGAATTTGGTTTGGAACGCACACTAATCTTGTTTCAGATTGCGGAAAATCATTGCACATGAACACGGATTAGACATGCGGGGGTCAATTTGATCGTTCTACTTTGTCATTCTTCTCGAGGCGAAACGTTTAAAAAGTGCCGTTCCTGGGAAATGCTGTGGTTTGGAGTTTGTGAGGAAATATGGCAGGTGTTTTATCTCTTGACTGAAAAGAGTAGCATTGAGAACATGGTGAAAGACATTTTTGGCTGATGATGAACTTTCTCACTGCACATCCAGCCCTAATCCAGCGCTTGTGTTTGCTATAGGTGGAGACTTGCACAAGGCAAACTTTTTCCAGAAACTGAAGGTTTTTAATAAGACAGCAGCTCTCTAATCCTTCTGGCTCCTGATGAACCGCACCCATATACACACACACACACACATCACTGTAAATAAAACAAAAGCCTGGAAGACGTTTAAGTTCATGTTATATAGTTAGGTGCAGAAAGATTTCTATTTTATTATTTGTTAAGAGGAAATCTTTTTGTTATTTTAGTTCACTTTAATTTGTCCCTTTCAGAAACTCTCCGCAATCCTCAGACCTGCTAGATTTATTTCTGTCTACAATTTTCAGCTCAGCAGAAATATTGAGCTGTAACTCTCCCTGATTTTGTGCTATTGGCTTTTTTTGTGGTTATTGACAGGAATAAGTTGATGTATGACTCAGGCCACTTGGCATGGATTTTCTTGTTCATAGCAAATGTTCCATTATTGCAAAACCAAAAAAAAAGGCATACAATGAGGAAAAATGCAAATAGGCAATAACACGTTTGTACAGCAAACACCAGTGCTTCGGTGCAGGAGTGTGTGTGTGTGTATGTGTGTCTAACAGCTCAGGGGTGGATCGCTCCTGCTGTGTTCTGAAGCAAGGGTTCCTTCTTCATGAGCTCATTCCCTCGCTGTGTTATTGGGGCTCATGTTTATTTGTTAGGCAGAGAATCAGCACAGGGTGCAGGAATCTCATTTGTAACATGCACACACAAACACCAGGGTTCTTCCTGGCTCCAAATCAGAGAAAGATGGTAGACTGGTGAAGTGAGAAGGGCTGTGCGCTTGATTTGACAGGCGACTTGTTTCCGTTTATCTTTTCGGGAGCGGGTGGGGGGTGGAGGGAGGGGAGGAGGGATGGGGGTGGGGGGTCATGTTTCTACAGTGTGTCTGAACAAAAATGACAAATCATGTTAGTTTGAAGCTTTTTGCTTAGAAATTGAGTCACTGGAGAAAATAGTTTGTAAAATATTATGTTCCCAAACTGCTTCCTATGTGGCTTGTGCAGTGTGTTTTAATGACACATTCAAACACACGAAGAAGCAGAGCGACAGTGAAACTTTTCCGCCGTGTTGACATTACACAGCCGAGCTGTTAAAAAAATCATAGCGAAAATGTAGTGTTATGTTTTTTATTGTTTTTTTGGACGAAAATGCTCAAAATCCCATCTCTCTGAAATCCACCAACCAATTAAAAATGACTTATTTACAGTGTACACTGTGTATGTGGTGTAAAGTGTGCTGAAAATATCTGACCATCACACCCATCTGTCAGTCTTCCCCAAACTGTTGCTATGAACACGTAATTGTGTGGAATTGTGTACATTTTGTAAGATGTTGAATTGAGAGTTTAGTGGAAGTGTTGTATATCATGGATCTGCTGTAACATGTGAATTTCCCCGGTTTGGGATGATTAAAATCTTATCTGATAGGTAGGTAGGTAGATAGAACTTTATTGTCATTGCATAGTACAGGTACACAGTAACGAAATGCTCTCTAGCATCTACCAGAATGAACAAGCGCAAATAAACAAGTGCAGATAAATATGTAAATATATACATTAATAAATAAGGCTATATCAGGTAGTATGTGCATAGAAAAGCATTAAGATTTGTATTTCCAGCACATAATGTGTAAAGAAAATATAATTATATATTTGTGCAATATGTGTTCATTATGTATATTGTATGTACAACAGTAAAAGAGATAATGTACAGTGTATATACAAATAGTATATATACTATATATATATATATATATATATATATATATATATATATATATATATATATATATATATATATATGGGTAGATACACTTAAGATCATCCTAAGAAGCTCTAACATGGTCCAGCATCACAATGCCCCTGTGCACAAAGTGTAGCCTATAAAGTCATGGTGTGTTAAAGTTGGAGCACCTTTGGATCTACTGGAAGGTCAGCTTCATACCAGGCTTCCTCACCTGTCCTCAGTGCTTGGCCTCTTGTGCTCTTGTGGCTGAATGAACACAAATCCCCAGAGCCACGCTCCAGATTCTAGAAGAAACTCTTGCAAGCTGTTCTATCAAAAAAAGAGCTATATAGTGTAGCATTAGTAGTGATTCCTCACAAACTGTTTCCTTGACCTAACTGGACAGAATAAGCTACATTTTTTATAGCACTAGAAAGTAAAAGCTCAATTCTTACTAGCCTCAAAGTTTGTCCCTAGATCCCTAGAGAATGAATAAACTCACACAGAAGGCTGCACGCTAGCAGCATGCTGAGCAGACAGAGCAACTTTTAATTCCTGCTTGTGTTTTACTTTTAATTATCTAGATGGCTAGCTTCCTCCATCTCACTGCTGTGTTCTGCTTTCACAGAATGAGCTCAATTACAGCCTGCCTTTACTCATTTACTCATCTACTTCCTTTATTTATCCAATCAGTACGCTACACACACACACACATGCACACGCACAGGTATTAAAATGAATCACAGAATTAACGTGAGCATGTGTATGCTGCGGCTGCTGTGAAATAAAGCCAATAAATACCTTAATAGATGCTGATCCCTGAACAGAGGAATAAGAATGAAGACGCATTATTCATGCAAACTTGTGCATCTGCCTGCAAACCCAAAACACATTGATCCTCACCCTTACTGGCCACGGGTCAGCGATTTGCACTCTCCCTCACTCTCGCTTGTACACCTTACTTTGTTGGCATTTTTTATCTTTTAGACTCTCACTCTTTTGTTTCGTCTGTCCATCTCTATTATCGTCTCTGCTTCCCGTAGCTTTCACCTCTCACCACGCTTTACGCTTTTCATATTTCATCCTGCCTCCTACTCCTTCTTCTTTTTTTCTTTACTATTCCTTTCTTTCTCACACACTTTCTTTCTCTTTGGCTCGTCACTCAGACAGCCGCTCAGCCGTCGGCAGGATGACAGTGTTAACTGGATGAGATGAAGCCGTAGCTTTACCTGCAGGCTACACTGCAGACGTGCACGGCTATCAGAGCATCGCACAACGTCCCTTTCACCATGGGCATCTTGACATGGCGGCCTTCCAGAGCTTCTCAGGTTTTCAGTCACGTGCTTTATCCTTCTGAGCTTTGCTTTTTTTTTTTTTTTAAAAGATCTGTCTTCATCATGTGCTACTGTATTCTACAGACAGCCTAGATGTAGAGAGAGAAAACTCACCCTGTCAGTCTCTGCACCAAATCCAATAATCGCCACACGAGCAGCTGTCAGTTCCGAGAGCTGGTGTTCAGCAGTGATCTGATCATCACTTTCCCTGAAATTCGCATTTAAACTAACTCTGTTTATAAGCTAATGAATCATCTAGTATGTCCTTGGGGTTGTCATGAAATTGTAAACGTCTCTTCATCAAGAGATGCGTTCTCTCTTTCCTTTTATGCTTATAGCTTCATCAGTGCACTGATGGCAGTGTTGAGGAGCCTTTATTGAACAAAACCCAGAATCCCTCTGGGCTAATAAAGCGCTTTTCCACTAAAAGAGAGCTACTGATAGAACTAATGAGCGCTTAATGGTAGTAGATATACGGGCTTCTGGTGTGGAGGAACAATAGAGTTTGTAATCTGATTAACACTAGCATGTTAGAGAAGATAATAGATGAAGATTTGTAGGTGTCGTGATGTTTGCTTGACCTGATGGAGATGGTTCTAGCTCTACCTCCGTTCTACAGGAGATGCTCCGAAACCTGCTGTTTCATTCCTGTTCATCTTTCCATATTATCCAAGATGCATTCAGTTTTTGTTTTGATCTACCTCTTTGTGTCTTTTATTAAAGATGCTTTAGAGAACGTTTCCCCCTCTACAGGGAACACAAAAGCGTTCTTTAAATGCCCAGCAGGTATGCTGTGATCTTGTGTGTGAGAATATGGTGGGTGGAATGCTTGGGAAATATCGGTGTATAATTCTAGAGGAAGTGGTGAGGTATAAAGGGCAATGATTCATCACTATAATAATTCCAAACCAAAAGCAAAACCATGAACACAAAATTCGTCATCCGTGACAATCCATCCTTTTATGGCAGAGTTTATTTTCCTCAAGCAGCTTTGCTGGAAGTCATAAGTGATTGCATGAATTTGTATGAAACATGAGAAGGCATGTTCAAGACCACATTCCAAGGTCGTATACAAAGTTTCGGGCATTTCAGTAAATCTCAGTAATCATTTGTGCTAATCAGAATCAGTGTATTTCTAATGTTGACTGGGTCACTACCATCAGCCAGTAAAGCAAGAATTCCATGAAGTTAACAATGAATTACTGTCACAAATCAGTATTTCTATCTGAGCTGAGTAGCAGTTCAGGGGGTTATTTAAGAAGCATGCTGTAACAGCACAGAGTGTTGCTTGTGGCTATATTTTATTAGGGGGCCAAGGGTGCATAGACACCATCTTCTTCTTCTTCTTCTTCCTCCTCTCCTTCTTTTTCCTCTCTTCTTTTTCTTCTTCTTCTTCTTCTTCTTCTTCTTCTTCTTCTTCTTTTTCCTCTGTTCATCTTCTTCTTCTGGCTAGTTTGTCCATAGCAGTGCATAGACCTGTCTGGTGAAACAGTATGAAATTTGGTACACTGATTGCGGAGGGTCTAAGAAAAACTAAGAAATTTGGGCCAAGTGCTGCCATAACTCTAGCACCATCATCGGGTCATATTTGCACCTAAATTTTGTTTTATGTTTATGGTCATTTTAAACCCTACGTCCAACAATTGTAGCCTGTCTGTGTTTGTGTGGCTTGCTGGAATCTAGGTGTTTGGCCATATATTATTATTATAATAATATAATAATAATATATATATATAATCAATAGAAAAACCTTTGTTCTTAATGACGGCCTGCAAACGCTTCTTGTAGGTATTCACAAGAAGAATCTTGAGATAGTCCTCCTTTTTCATGATACCATCTAAGTTAACAAGATTACCTGTACCACTGGCAGAGAAGCATCCCCATAGCATGATGTGACCACTGCCGTGCTTGACCATTGGGATGGTAATTCTTAGGATTGAAGGCTTCTCCTTTCTTACGCCAAACATATGCAACATCCATATGTCCAAAGAGCTCCAGTTTAGTCTCATCTGACCAGAGGATGGATGGAAGAGGAGACCACTTCGATGGTTCGAATTTGCTAAACGCTGGATCTTGACACCGTCTCCCCTGCTTGGTTGAGGGTGTCTATTAGAGCTTTCGTGGTGATACGGGAGTTGTTGTTTGCATCGCGGCAGACCTTTCTAGCAACTCTAGAGGACACTTTGCGCTTCCTGCCATGCCCAGCCAGGTGTTGAACATTTTGAACTTCTTGATGATACTCTGTACGGTTGATACAGGGACATCCAGTTCTTTCGAAATGGCCTTGTAGCCTTTGTCTCCACTATTCATACGATATGCTATTCGTATGCAAATTAAGTTTAACACATATGTGGGTTTGTGCATGGCAACTAATATATATATAGTTATATGTATCTCTTGTTTTCATTTGCAATTTCAGTAATTAAGCAATAATAACCTAATTGACAAAGTACAAACTAATTAAAAAAAGGCTTTTCATTAACAATCTATTTAATACGACAGTGCCACCAAAACAAAACCTGACAATGACCAATTCATCTGCTAATCAGTTTGTTATGCTGCACTGACAGCATTTATTATTATATTAGTATTACTTTTGCTCTTTGTTCCACACTAGAATCACACTGTGTACTGGTTTCACCTGTAGGCTCGTTGTACCATTTTTTGGCAATTTACAGCTTAAAATATTTATTGGCTGGAATGTATGTGCATTCATAATAAACATGTAATATAATACTCCAGCCTGTATTCTAAACCCAGACGTAAGCAGTAGAAAGTCATCTCAGAAGTACTGATAATGCAGATGTTAAAGCGGCTGTAGTTCACGTGGTGGATGGATATTTGAATGAGGTATTAAGGGACAGTCCATCACTGGTTAATGATTCTGTGCTCAGTACAGATTTCTGTCTCTAGGCCACTTTCACTGAACTCTTGCTCCAGCCTCTCAGCTGGACAAAGCCTTTTGGAGGAGCCATTGTAGGAGCCAGTGCTTGAAGTATGAGCAAGAACACTCCATCTTGGTTACCAGAGAAACAAGAGAGAAACATGTGGAAAAGGCAAACGTTGCCTTAGTGACGAGGTCTGAATACAAAAAAAGGTGTGAAAAATTGTGCTAATTCTTCATTGATAATAAGAAGGACTTCTTAGTCTCTTGTAGGAGTCTGTGATTTTTTTCCCCTGCTTTTGATTTTTCATTTTAAAATATGACAGCAACAGAATATTTTCGGTATGCAGATTGGCAGTCTGATGTCTGCATGTTCGTCATTTTCACTGACGATGCTACTTCAGGTTTCATGGAATCTGCATTGACTGGCGCAGGAGAGGGCTGTACAAAAAAAGCATGTTCTAATCACTTTCTATTTATCGCTACCATTAAGATAATTTGTTAAAGTGTTAGATCCATTAGGCCTGTTTAATCATTTTCGAACAAAATCTTTCTCCAGTTCTTTATTCTTTCGCCTAAAAAAGAACGAACCCAGTTCAGCCTAAACATGTCAGTGGCATCCCTAATAAATAGATTTAACTGACTGTATACTTGTCTAGTGTTAGCTACGTTAGCTATACAATAATAGATTTTATTTTACATTAACAAAGACAAAACATTCTCCATTTAGCTATTCACACAGCTATGGAGGCCACACGAGCTGTGAGTACATAAGACCAGATCGGGGGGTGGGGGTGGGGTGGGCTTCTGAATAGTGCTGATATATTATTGGAGAATTCCTGAGCAAATCATTCCGGCTTCGCATGATGAATAACTCTTGTTTTATTAGGAAAGATTGAGTGATAGCATCATCCCATTTTTCAATTGAGGAGCTTCGGTGCAAAATGCAAGGTTGAAAGATCTGGAAATGTAGTATATAATCAGAACAAATGCCACTGGATATCATGTAGGGATGATTGTTATCTTTTATCATATAAGCATACTCTCCATTTCTTGCTTTTCATGCTGTTTATGGTAAAATCATTCAGTCGAGTTCATTAATGGAAATGTAAGGTACTGATCATCTTCTGGTATGTATGATGCTCATCTGTAGCAGTTTTACACAGTTATGTAAAGGCAAGTCAGATGTATTAAGGCAGTTGTTTTCCATAAACCATCTCAATAAATCTGGTTTTATTGTGTAGTAAACAGGTAGTGATTGGTCACTGGAGATTTTTGCCCTCTAGAAAGTTTAGTGAATGTCTGCGCCTTTACCATAAATGTCTGCACCGTTGTAATTCATCGGAGGCCCTGTAGAGCCTTTTGTTTGGTGAAATGTGTGTGTGTGTGTGTGTGTGTGTGATGTGTGTGTTGTGTGTGTCAGGCTGCTGCATGTTCTTTCTGACAGACTAGATTAAGCATGGTTGTTAATGAGTCAATGGAGGATCGTATTGATGCCGGCTCATTTTAATCCCATCCCTCTCCATGGATACCCTCCGCTGCCTCCGTCTGCATGGCGCGTCCACAGCTGGCTGAAATACGAGGAGGGGAATAGGAGAAGAGAGCCATTTCATTACAGCAGCTTGGCTCTGAGCAATTCTCACGCTTAGGAGTCATGTTTCACAGCAGCCAGCATGATTTTTCTTACTGTGTTGCTGAATAGTGGAAGGAAAAATGCAAGCAGAGCCTACTTGTAGCCGTTATTGGATACAAACTAATTTGCTTCGGGTTGCGGGTTTGGGTTTCACTTTTTCATTTCATTGAATATCAAAGAAATAATCTCCTATCAGTTATTCGTTTATCTGTATAAGTGATGCTAAGAGAGAGAAAGCTAAGAATATATTCAGTGTTTGTTTTGCGTCTTTAGCTACATCCGTATCTGTCTCGTCTACCGGTGATTGCCTTTAAACCACTGATTGTCTCATGGCCGGGTTTTTTTAATTTTTCTCATTGTTTTGCTTGATATTGCTTGATCCATTCATCTGCTGACTCAATCTGGTCTGTTTTTGTTCTATGCATTGATCAGGTTGATTGTCACAGTACATATTTGGAATAAGGGCATAAAACAAGATGTTTTTTTATATGTCTATAAGTACAAACACAGAGGAGTTTATTTTCAGGTATTTTTACATTAAGCTCTCACTTTTTGTTTCTTTTCTGCTTTCCACTCTTCATTATTGAGGTTACCTGCATTTGGCACACTAGAATATCAAATAATGTCTTTTCTATGTGAAAAACTAATCATTCCTTGCCAGAAGCTTGTCTCTCTTAACGACTGTAAGATGATGGATTTGAGGACTCACTGGATCATTCAGTCAGACAGTAATAAGCAAGTGTTTGACAACTTTGTCATTTTTTTCTTATATATCAGGATATAAAGGTCAGTTTTTTTTAGTATGTTATTTATTGAAGCAGAAGTGCCAGATCTGTGTGTGTGTGTGTGTGTGTGTGTGTGTGTGTGTGTGTGTGTGTGTGTGTTGTGCAGCATTAGTGCCAGGTCTGTCTGGACTTCATTACTGTGCACGGCAGCAGGTTCTTCTCTCCCCACTGAACGTGTGTCACTCCAGCTGCTCTCAGATCCCTGGGATGATGGCAATAGTACCAACCACTGGCCATTACCAAAAAAAAAAAAAAAAGGAGAGAGAAAACAAATGTTACAAAAGAGAAAAACAAGCTTTAAAAAGAAAAACCTGGGTTGCTACAGTGGACTATTATCATCTTGTTTTTGCTGACGTGCTTCATGTTTTCACGAATACTCCATTAACCGTGCTCATTCTCTCTGACTTTCCAGCACCAAAAATCCGACCCGGGCTTAGCCATTTCTGTGTCATAATGTGTGCTTATTACGGTTTCCATATTCCTGCTGCTTTGAGCCCATACTCTGCTTGAAATAAATGGGGAAAATTTGCTCAGGACATTACCCACAATCCTTCCATGGTAAACAGGAGCACGAACAGATTCGACTGTGAAACACTGAAAGGCTCTTGCAGGTCACTGCCATGGCCTGGATATGCTGTTCATGTGGCCAGGAGAAAATTGATCAAATTGATTAAAAGTCTGTGCAGGCTGGTACATCAGCAAAAAATGGAACATACAAAGTGAATTTGTTCACTGATGGTCTAGTGTAGCTTTGGAGCACATTATGATTGGTTTTGGCACACAGAAAGAGCAGATGGAAACGGGGTCTAGGATGTGTTGAGAGAGAGAGACAGACAGAGAGAGAGAGAAAGCGAGACAGACAGAGAGAGAGACAGAGAGAGAGAAGGATTTAGGAAAGATTCATAGCATCACCATAGGCACTAATTCAGCAAAAACCCACTTCAGACATTTTCCCGAATTCATCTTTCAAACATACTTCCTAACGCTTTCCTTTGAGTACAAAATGGTGCATGTGGCGGTGGCTTTTCTGCCCTGCTTGGGTGCACTTTGTACAGTAGCAGCACATCTTCTTGCAGCGGCCTGTAATTGACTAAATGTATGCAGGTCTCATTTTCTCGCCATGTCAGACGCTGCTTGTTCTTGCTTTTAACGAAGTCACATGTTTTTTTTTTTCTTTCCTCAGATCAAACTTTTAATCGTGCCACTCTTCATCTCTGCATGCCTATTTCTCTGCCAGTTGAGTCATTTCAAATTCAAGTCATAATTCTATCATCATTTTCTCCGGTTACTCATCCAGAACAAAAAAACACTGTGACATGCTCTCGCATAATGACACATAAACACTGCACTTAAATATAAGCTGCTTTTTAAATAGCTTTCTCTTTGATACTCTTATTGTGTATTTGCGTGCATTATGCTCTCCCTCCACACTCTTTCTCTTGCTACCCTTCATTGCAGGTAATTACCCTCTCTTGCTTAAGAGAGGAGTATCTCCTCTCCTCACACATCAAAAGGGAGTAATGAGCCACATTGCTTCTCCATAATAGCTACATTTCATACATTAGATGCAATTGTCTTTCTGGATGGTTTATATCAAACAAACAGCAGATCTTGGACCATATCATTACATGTTATGAACTGATGTTGCAGTTTAAGACTATAGCAAGTGATGAAAGTTTTGCACTTTTTTTTTGTTTTGTTCAGTTTTTTTTTGTCTAAATGTTTGAGGGATACAAAGCGATGTGGTATTTTGTGGCCTACATAAAAATCCTCCTTCCTGCTGTTATCTCTTGTCCTACTGACATTTGTTTTTCCCTTTTTCCTTTCCTATTTTTTTTTTTATATTATTCCTTCATTCCTTCTCTATTTAGAATATGAGCAAGCAGTCTAAATGTCAAGGATGTGTTTATAATAGAGGTGTACTTTGACCCCAGTGGACATTCATTCATTCATTGTCTACCGCTTATCCGATCTACTCTCGGGTCACGGGGCATCAAGGCAGGATACACCCTGGACGGAGTGCCAACCCATCACAGGGCACAGACACACACTCTCATTCACACACTACGGACAATCTAGAGATGCCAATAAACCTACAATGTATGTCTTTGGACCGGGGGAGGAAACCGGAGTACCCGGAGGAAACCCCTGAGGCATGGGGAGAACATGCAAACTCCACACACACACACACACACACACACACACACACACACACACACACACACACACCACAGCAGAGGCAGGAATCGATCCCCCAACCCTGGAGGTGTGAGGCAAACGCGCTAACCACCAAGCCACCGTGCCCCAACCCCAGCGAACAATAAAACATTAAACAAAACATAAAGCAAAACCTTGTACAGAAAAACAAATCCACGAACACACGCTCATTTATTCATTCATGTTCAGAAGCTGCTTTATCCAGGTCAGCGTTGTGGAGGAGTTAATCCCGGCAACGCTGGTACAAGGTGGGAGAATTCACGACGGATGGGTTGCCAGATCATTGCAGGGGATGCCAGATCATTTACATATCCCTTACTGAATCTGCAAAATGGTAATAATTTAAAAGAAAAGGGAACAGGGATCTTATTAATTAAACTTAGGTTCGTCTGCCTGCACGTTTTTGGACAGTCGGAGGAAACCCACATGAATAAAGTTAGAACATGTACCGACACTCCACACAGACTGTAACAAGACGCTGGAGATGTGAGGTGGTAACGCTGCAGCCCACCGCACCACCACACCACACATGGACCCAGATTTTGTTATTATTTTTTATTACTATATGATTCAATCAGGGGGGCACGGTGGCTTGGTGGTTAGCATGTTTGTCTCACACCTCCAGGGTTGGGGGTTCGATTCCCGCCTCTGCCGTGTGTGTGGAGTTTGCATGTTCTCCCCGTGCCTCGGGGGTTTCCTCCGGGTACTCCGTTTTCCTCCTCCAGTCTAAAGACATGCATTGTAGGTTGATTGGTATCTCTAAATTGTGTGAGTGAATGAGAGTGTGTGTGCCCTGCGATGGGTCCAGGGTGTATCCTGCCTTGATGCCCAGTGACGCCTGAGCACAGGCTCCCCGTGACCCGAGAGTAGATCGGGTAAGCGGTAGACAATGAATGAATGAATGAATCAATCAGGTCTAAATTTTAAATTTGGATTTTTATCTGACTAGATTTGTTTTTCTGCTGAATTTTACAGCACAGCAACATTCAGCGGTCATGTGTGATAACATTCCTACTGCGTACAAAAATCCGGAAAGTTCTGTTTGGTCGGCTGCATCGATACAGAACCAAACGCAGACATTTAAGCTCCTGCACTGATACTGTTGTTAGTCTTTACTGTTAACAACTATGTATCACAGGAAATTTGACCAGAAAGTCCTCCTACTATTACATGTACCATTATTCAGTGGAAAAAGGTATACAGATATTTAGTCAGGTTATGAATAGCACTGCATTAGAATCCATACCATACCATGTTGTGCATGGGGAGGGAGGGAGGAGAGAGAGAGAGAGAGAGAGAGAGAGAGAGAGAGAGAGCGCGAGAGCAGCTAGTGTTGCAACATTACATCAGCCATCAGATGAGGCAGATTTGTTTTTTCACAACATCAGAGGAAGGCAACATTTCCTCACTGCCAAAAAATTCTCATAAGCTCTAGTCTACACTGGAGTACAGGAACTTGCAGGTCTCCAAGTGTTAGCTCATCTAAAGAGCATTCAGGATGCTGCTGCTCACCTGCTCTATAATGTTCTCTCATGAGACTCATCTGCTGAGTTCACTTCAGAAAATTGGCTTTCAGTTGCAGTGGGAATCTTCTTGCATTCCAGGACTCTCAGGGTTCTGAACCGTAATATCTATGGTTCAGATTGGTTCAGAACAATGCACACACTTGCCAGTTCAGGTTTTCATGTTCAGGGCATTTAGCTGGATGACTTCCCTTTTAAGTCTGGTTCCTCTCCAGAATCCTTCCTCATATCGAAGTTTTTCTTTCCCACTTGATATGTGGTAGCTTAGTGGTTAAGGTGTTGGCCTTGCGCTCCAGCAGTTATGAGTTCAAATCCCATCTTCACCCAGCTGCTACTTTTGGGCCCCTGATCAAGGCCCTTAACCACTGATTGCTCAGTTGCTTAAAATTAAATAAAAAAGTAAGTTGCTCTGGATAAGGGCATCTGCCAAATGCTGTAAATGTAAACATAATCTCTGGCTTGCTCATTAGGTAGAAATTCAAGTTATTTATATTCAGAAATTATTATTATTATTATTATAAATTATTATTATTATTAAATTATTAAATTATTTCTGTACAGCTGCTTTGTGAAAATATCCATTGTTAAAGTTACACAACTAAAATTGAATTGAATTGAAGCATCTTGGCTCTCAGTTTTTTTTAAAGTTACAAACTACACCACTCCAATACTTATATTAAGCAATATTATTCTTAATATATTATTAAAATATTTGTACATTCAACTTCAATTTTTGCATTTTGAGCTATTTACAGTTTTTGTCTGTCTGATGTAGATATCCAGTATGATTAGAGATCATATGATTGGAGTGGCTATTGGAGTGTCAGGGCTGTGCACTTGACTCTTCATTGGCATTTTTGTCTGCACGTAATCCTAAAAACCACAACCAAACCGCATCAATTCCCTCGTGTCTGCCAAATGATTAAGTGTAAATATAAATGACCACAAATAACCAAAGCAAGAAATTCAGTGAAAAAAAAGTTCAGCGGTCTGAAAGTACATCTAAGTCAGGATTCATTCATTCGTGTCGACATGTCTGACCACATTTCTCTCTCTGTGGGTTTCTAGAGGAGAGGCCGGACTGCTCTAAAGCCAGGTGTGAGGTCCAGTTCTCTCCTCGTTGTCCTGAAGACTCGGTGCTGATTGAAGGTTATGCCCCGCCTGGTGAATGCTGCCCCCTGCCCAGTCGCTGTGTGTGCAGTCCTGCTGGCTGTCTGAGGAAAGTCTGCCAACCTGGATACCTCAACATCCTTGTGTCCAAAAGCTCTGGCAAACCTGGAGAGTGCTGTGACCTGTACGAGTGCAAACCAGGTAAGAATGCTGGACATTTGATATATTTATTAACTAAAAACCACAGTTGCATGTTTTCATGTCCAGTCTAATGTTCTGGTTGCTCAGAAACTCAACCAGATAACAGCATAATACAATAACATACATGGAGCTAGAATGCTAGTTAAGCGCATTTGGAATGATTATTAACGTCTTCTAACAAAATTATGTAATATATCTAATGTTACATATTACGTTAGTGACACCAACAATCACTGGTCAGTGTTTGAGCTATGAGCTATGGAGTCTCATCACTCTGAAAAGATATTATTATGCATGATATATGTATAGTAGTATATGTACATGTACATGTAGTCATTTCTGTGACACAATACATGAAACTGTATTCTTGTTCCTAATTGTGACAAGATAGTCTGTCTTACATGCATGCTAATTATTCCAGCTGTAAAAATCATTCAGATCAAGAGATCGTGTCGTACAGTTCTACTGACAGTGTAGACACAAATCACACCGCAAGCACATTCAGTTAAATTTAAACATGTTTGTTTGGCATTCCTTCCAGGATTGCACGATTTTTTGAGATCGCAGAAAATAACGTAAAATCAAGCGTACTTCACTATATTCTGAGGAGTTTCTTTTTCCACAATTCCTGCCAAGACCTTGTAGTGTGACATCATCACAACGCACATTCAGCCCAAGCCTTCTTCCAGTCACCTGAATATGAGCACAGCTATCATAGACAGTAATTACATAAGTGTTACAAGTTTAAAAGCAGAATCCTGTGCTTGAAATTTCACCAATTCACCACAAATTTCGAAAAAAGCTGCAGCAAAATCAAGCATTTTTGTCCAATCACAAAACAGCTGCAGAATCCTGGAGGAACTGATTTTGAGGATTAAGAGTATCATCTTTTCTGATTGTTAAACAGTTCTCGGGTGAAGCAGGCTGCCGTTTCGCCGGCTGCTGATATAAAACATGAATTCAAGCACATCAGCCCACATCTACACACTTAAAACAGTTGATCCTGGCTCGTGTCTGTTTTCTCGTCAACGCCTGTTGGCAGCTGCAGTAAACAAAGTGACAGGCATTAGAATGGTTTCCAATTATGTTGGTGATTTTTTTTTTTTATGTTTTCTGCACTTACCCCGTGCCTCTGTGTATTCTGGTTTAAACAGCATTGAGCTGCTTTGAGTGTGAAATCAAAGGCAAATTATTTGCAAGAGGATTTGATAAATTGTGTTCAGGCAATTGTGTTAAATGATGATGTGTTTGTGTGGGCAGTTTTCAGTGTGGATTGCAGCACAGTGGAATGTCCTCCCATACAGCCCATGCAGTGTCCAGCAGATAGCTACGAAACACAGGTCAGGCTCACGGCAGATGGCTGCTGCACACTACCCACCAGGTGAGACACACACACACACAAACATACCCCTCTATCACTTCAGCACGGCTCTCACAGCAACGTCCGCGATCCTTCACTTCCCTAAGCGTTTATCTCCATTATGCACGGCTGAACTGTGTCTGTATCTGTTCTTATTTGCTCAGGCTTTATAGCACTTTAGTGAAACACATGCCTGTAAAAATGCCCAAAAATGATTGACAGCATTACACCATGAAATGTAGCCTGAATTATTATTGATTGACACACCTGTTTATTTTTTATATTTTGTGAAAATATGTCATTTTCCTCTTCATTTTACATCTTCTTGCTCTAAGGTGTGAGTGTTTACCTGGAGTCTGCACCTTCCCACAATGCTCAGCAGGAACGCTGCCCCAATTGGTCTCCCATGGTGATGGAACGCCGGGACGGTGCTGTGATGTGTACGAGTGTGTCAATGGTAGGTCTTGTTTGTTCATTGTGTATGCATGTGTGTGAGTGTGTGTGGGAGAGGTTCATAGTTGAAGTGTGCGTATAGAATCTTACTGAGCTCGGACAAGGCCTGGAGCGAGTGTGTGTGTTGACTGAGTTGCAGTGGGAGAACCGAGCGTGTGATGTGTGCATGCAAACATACTTATGCTGTCTCTTGTAATGAGCTTCTCGAGCAATGTAAACACACAGCAGCAAGCTCATTTAGGCTGCTCAGAAAAAACTGAGTATATTTGTTTAAGGGAAACACAAAGATCCACAGAGTTGCATGAGTTGAGTTCACTACCTTGTAAAAATGGAAAGAAAGTATGTGTTTTGTAGAGAGTTGATGAGCTGAGCTTTGTTATCTGACTCAGGAAGTCTTTCTTGCAGTCATGGCTTTTGTACCGAACTCTGGAATTAATGCAGTTGGATTTTGTTTGTACATTTATGTGGAGAGTGAAATGGAAACAGACAGATGGGGCACAACCTTGCTTCTTCAATTGCTTGCCCAACTAACCTCAAATCACTATCTGTCTCTAAGAGGTCTGTTACTTCTGTGGAATCCATGTCGGCATAATAAATCATATCAGCGCATGTTGATTTTAGCAGTGCAGGCACTTTGACCCGATCCCTTAGGTATTAGCAAGAATAAAACCCAAATCTTATTATGTGGCCAATTGTTTTGCAACCAAAACATACATTTGGTGGCCGGGAAAACCTGCATTGCAGAAATGATTGAATTTTATCAAGTGAAACTCCTGAATAAGGGCAAATCAAATAGAAGATTATTAAATGTATGTTGTGGATTTTTTTTTTTGTCTTCCTAGAAATAAACACTTGAAGTCTTCCTTGAAAGATGCTTGATCTGCCAAAAGAATAAGACTATTCCAAGCTTATAATAAGAAATAGGTTTAATATACATAGATATGGTTTATTATAATCTTTAAATAGGAAGTACTAGATAAATATGACTATATTCAAAGTAGTTCCACACACACACACACACATATAAATAGAAAAATAATAAAAATAATAAAAAAAATTTTTTATAAATAATATATATATATATATATATATATATATATATATATATATATATATATATATATTTTTTTTTTTTTTTTTAATTAATTAATTAATTTATTTATTTATTTATATTTTATATTTATTTATAAAAAAATTTATATAGGAATTACAGATTACAGGACTTTGAATATATGGTCCACCCCAACCCCCCTTTTAAGGGACTACAGGGTAATTTCGACAAACTAATGATCATAAATTAAATTGTCAGATGTAATTGGTTGCGGTCAGTGACTGCCTAAAAAATCTCAGACCCATAGACATCACCAAACACTGGATTTGTTCGACTGGTGCTGCTATGCCATGCCGTTACTACAGCTATCTTCAGTTTTTGTGTGGTCTTGGGGTTTTCTGACTGCAATTTTGCCTTCAGCAAATCTTTTTGTCTGAGCTCAAATTTATAATTCAATTTCTCCAACATACAGCTAAAATTTCTTCATCAGTGTCCAAATATTTTTGCACCTGGCTGCGTACAGGCACAGGATGAAAGGTGCATTCACAGAATTAGTTGCTGGCATCCTTTATGCAGCTGCAGATATTTAAAGAGAGAGGGAAAGATGAATAATGAAGGAAGAGCATGAGGCAGCGTGAAGAAGCTGGATCGAATAAGTACTAAAGAAAAATGAGACATCCAGTGTGTCTGACTGCACACAAGCATCAATATAGGGAGAACAACAGGAAAGAGGCATGTCTTAAAATGATTGCACCTCCCTGGCAGGTGTTTATTTGTTTCCTGTTTATCCTTCAGTAAAGCCTGAGGCACGTGGTGCACATGAGAGAGCATTTAATAAGAGCCTCCTGTGCTTGATGCTTGAAGGATAAGAAAAGGATGAACACACAATACATACATTAACAGACAGAGAGACACGCAAGTGCAACACAGCAAGCGCAAACATCTGTGCTATGATGAGGAGCCAGGGTGTGTGTCATCTCAGTGGCGCGCTGTGAAGTAGCTCTGTGTCTGGCGGCTGATTAGAGAACAAAGAGGTAGGGCTCAAGATCAGCTCGGGGGAGCATCAAAGCCCCGGAAACAGGAACACTTTGATTGAACATCTGGCCACTGGTGGCTATGTTCGGGCAGCGAGCCTGTATTAATATCGCACAGCCTAAGGGGGGAGAGAGAGAGCAGAGAACAGAGGAAGGATGAACTCATCCGTATGGGTGTTAACCTATAGCATCAATAAGAAACAGCTGTCCTGCTTTTACATCATCAGCTGTGTGCTGCAACCCCTGGCATCCCACTTTCCCATCTCAACATCCTGTCATCACATCAGCACAGGAAAATGCAGATTGCAAAAGAAATGAAGAGCACTGCATGACACATCCACTCGTGAGCCCACACCGCACCACGAAGTGTTACACACACTTCAGTTAATAAGCTAAACGGCCAAATGTGAGGACGGCTATGATAAATGCCTGCATCTCCTCTACGGCACATGGAGAATTAGAGATCTTAACTCTGATAAGATTGCAGTGCAGTTTGCCTTTCTTTTTCTTGATTAGTGTTGCAAACCCTGGTGTTTTGTTCAATTAAAATCGTTCATTTAGGTTACCTCAACCTCTGTTTGCACTTTTAAACACCAAAAATCCGTCACATCCTGAATTAGCACTGCTAAAGTTAAAGCTAGTTTAGCTAATGATATAACTTCAGATTTTACTAGTAGCTAATCAAAGTCCTCTAATAAGCTAGCTTATGCTTAGCTAACTAATTCATTAAGCACTTCTATCTAAGACTATAAGACTAAGATTATAAGACTTCTATCTAAAATTAGGCTAATTGTTATATTGCGAAATAAAAGCTAGTAGCAAGGTCTGCTGTCAAGCTAAACAATATTAGGACAACAAAGTTTGTCATTTGTATTTTGTTTAGTAGAAAACTAAGTAATATTGTAGCTCAAATGCTAGCTAACGTTAGCTAACCTGTGTAACTAAAATTAATACTTCTGCTGAGCTAAATAACACTGGGCTTCTACATTGTATGCTAAAGACCTGTAGCTAAGCATGCTAGCCATCTCCCTGTCTGTAAAGATTTTAGTGAGAGTGCTATACAATTCCCATTTTCACTCTGGTGCAAATAGCGTTTTTCAGCTGGTGCAGCTTCTCATTTTTCATTCCATTTTTAACAAGAACAGTATTAAAGCTAAGATTTCCAAGTAATTTGACTTTGCTAATGAATATAAAACATTTTATTTAATTCCTGTTTATATAGCAGAGGCATGAAAGTAACAAGGTTGTCATCTGTCTCTTATCTACTCCTGTGAACACACCTGATATCAAGAGGATGACCAAGAAAACTTTTAAAAAGACTTAAATAAAACTTTTAAACGTTATAATTCATATATGATCTTCAGTGGCACCTCTGATTTATTCTGATTTCAATTCTGGGTTAGTTTTTAAGTATAGTGTCTTTCATTAACCAGGTCTCTTAGGTTAATAGTTTCTTGCATTACCTACAAAGCCGTTGCTGATGGTAATGCCAGTGGGATTTAACCATTGCTTCATCTCTGCCTAAAGCGACTGAAGCTGGAGGGCTTTGTTAGGCAGGGCTTTAGAGCTTCTGTCCATCTCTCTCACCTAATTTCTATACTCTGTTCCAACAGATCAGCTTCCAAAGCTTCAACTTTTAGGCTTATTCCACCTTCACACTTGGTATCTCATAGATCTCTAAGTAGCTGAGCTGTGTCTTTGCTGTGAATTTAAATCTGATGTTTTCTGTCTTTGCTTCTTGTCTGTTGGATTTTTACATTAAAATTACATGACTTAAGCCTGCTGGAAAATGATGAGAGTGAAAAGAAGCACTTGCTCTTTTGTTTTTAAGAGCTAACAGCAAAAGCAGCAAGACAGATGTCTATCTCATTTTTTGTGCATCACAGTAAATAGATCATATTTTCCACTATTCTGATGATCGATGTGAACATTACCTGAAGCTCTTGAATAATATCTGCATCATTTGATGCATTGCACTGTTGCCACGTGATTGGCTGATTAGATAACTGCATGAATGAGTAGGTGTACAGGTGTTCCCAATAAAATGCTCTATGAGTCTATATTACTATAAAACCAAATAATGATGCCATGGCTCACTTGCACATCCATCACTAAATAGTGAACACAGCACAAGGGTCAAGAGAATGCATATGTGTATGCGTTGTGATAAAGGTGGTGGCGTTTGAACAAGCTCTCGTTGTTACCCTCCATGGTCAGGAAGGACGTGCAGGCTCTGAGGGCCCCGTCACATGGTGTCTGGATCAGCTGTGCCATCTGCAAACAAACCGGCGGCTAGATTACTCTGTCGACCACAGATGTTTGCTGGAGACAGAGCACAGTTTAGCACTCTCTGGCAAAGGAGGATGTGTGCTGGGGACAGTGAGGGTTAAAGCATTCTCAGACAGTGTGTTTGTTCATAGGGATTCTCATTCAGACAATGATGTCATCTAGCTGGAGATAGATAAGGGGCTGATTAGCTTGGGGGGTGTCTTGTGTGTGTGTGTGTGTGTGTGTGTGTGTGTGTGTGTGTGTGTGTGAGAGAGAGCAAGACGGGGAGAGAGAGAGAGAGAGAGAGAGAGATGAGAGTGCGGAAGAGAGAATGTGAGTGAATGTGTGTGTGTGTGTGTGAGTGTGTGTGTGTGTGTGTGTGTGTGTGTGTGTGTGAGAGAGAGAGAGAGAGAGAGAGAGAGTGAATGAGTGAGTGAGTGAGTGAGCATGTGTGTGTGTTTGTGTGTGTGTTGCCCTAGAAGAATAGGAATATCTGACAGCTTTGTCCCCATAAGGAAAAGCAGTTTTTTTTAACAAAAGCTGCAGCTTTGTTTAAAATCTTGGCAGCATCTAATAGCTTTTTAAAAAACCTGCGTCTCTTTTTAACCGGAATAGTAAAAACCACCCTTTTGTTTTCGGTTATTAAGGTTTTTTATGTACCGTATGTATAATTCGATGTGACAAAAACAAGTGTATGTGTGTGTGTGTGTGTGTGTGTGTGTGTGTGTGTGTGTGTGTGTGTGTGTGTACTGAACACCCACACTCAAATGCCAGGCTCTTTCTTCTTTATTTGAGTGTGTGTTTCTGCTGCCTCATAATTATGCCTTTTTCACAAAGCCTCTTCCTGGTGTAAACAAGCAGTGCGCAGGTCTACGCGTGAGCTTTTGCTTTCCATTTGTTTGCCCATCTGAATCACTCCGTTCCAGTTTTGTCATTTTTTGCTGTCTTTATCCACTTATCTTAGAATCACTTCATTTCAGAGAAAGTGAGATAATGTTAAGTGTTGTAATGTTAAGTGAATACACAAACACGGGTCCATCAGTGCTACTGAATTGGACCCTCTCTCTGTTCTACTCTGATTTCAGTGTGTCAATAATGATTTTTTAGGATTCTGATTACTTTTCTGTACTTACACACACACACACACACACACACACACACACACACACACACACACACACACACCATTTCATTTTTGTGCTCCCACCAGCCCAACCGTTCACAGTCATTACACTAGTTTTTGCTCAGAGAAAGGCTGTCATTGTCAAGAGGATGATTGGCTGTTTATGTAAGCCACTTGAAACTCTACAGGCAAAAGATACAGTATAGAGACCTCAGAAGGCCTAATTTCAGCCATAACACAAAATTTCTTTTTTCCCTTCCCATTGAGGAGAGAGTGTTCTTGTAGGCTTGAAGGACCCAGACTTGCTGTTTTTTAAGCAGTGTGTGTTGAGATTAGCCCTTTACATGCCTGTTGTTCTGTTGCATTCAAGTGACATGCGGAAATTCAAGGAGAACGAACCCTCATTCAGACGATGGACTCCAATTAAGACCCACGCAATGTTGTGAAGTGCTGAGCTTAAGCAGCAGCCTAGGCGTTGAAGTGATTATCATCCTTAATCCACATGGACTGCTCTTTGATTGGCAGTGTAAACAGATCATGTTGTGTATAGAAATTTGTGGCTTTTCACCTACCCGCCTACTCTTTTTTGTTTGTTTGTTTTTCAGAGAACACCAAAGGAATTGTGCCCATGTTGGAGGTGAAGAGCGATATTAAGGCCGTTCTAACTTACATAAATCACATAGGGGGCTAACAGCATTACAAATGCAGTATAAATCCTGCCATGATTGACAGGATCTCCATTCTATATTTTTTTTGGCTGTACAATCACCTCGCAGTTTTTCAGCAATGTTAAATAGCTGCAATGTTACACATAATTAGGACTGCGGAAACATTTGCACAATGCATTTTAGTAAAAAAAAAAAAAAAAGATTTGCAGGAGGGGACATGATTTGCATGGTCATAGTTGTCTTGGGCCTGCCAAGACGAAGCACACCTGCAGCTCTGTGCGCCTTATCACATTATTTAGTCTGTCTCGTGGCAGCTGCAGCCAAAACAAGCCAGGCTCCAGCATAGGGGAGGGAAGCAGGCGGCTGGGAGGCAGTGTCTGATGGGCTGCTCCACAGAGGAGGATAGAAAAACACAGGGCTGCTGGAAAATCGCTGGCTATTAGGAGCCCAAAATAATGCTCAGCTTGGTACAGTCATCACTGTCTACAGCCATATTTTTACTTTGTGTTAAGATGTGTGGGTTTACTCTGACTGCTTGAAGTACGTATGGAGTTTGCATCTTAATAAGGCTTTCATTACAGGTTCATTGTTTGAATCCAAGCACATGTCATGACCCTTAACTGCAGTTCAATTATGTTTCCACTCCACATGGTGTGTTTAAAAGAAACTTAAGCAACGTTTTCTTCAGTACATTATAGGATTATATTATGGAAATCTGCTCCCATGTGAAGTTTAGTGGCTTCTGGGTCACCATCGGCGTTATTCTGAACGGCCGCTTTGTGGCTGCGTGGCCGAGGTTGAAAGGTGCTTCTAATCTCCAGCTAGAGAATTTCACAGGCTGCTTCCACACAGCCCTGTGAACTAACACCAATGAGACAGGCTTCCTTTCGCCTCAGATACCTTCTGTCTGTAGATAAGCGCTGTCTGTGTGTGGGTGGCTGTGTCTGTTTCGCCATATGAGTGACATTGCAAAAGAACAGAGGAGTAACCAGTCACGTATTTGATGCGCCTCACCTAACTTCCACATTCTTCCGAATTCTTCCGATTCTTCCACACTAACAAATATGTGAATGGGCATTTATATTGCTGGAGAAAAAACAACAAGCACAAGTCTGTGGAACTGGAACTATATACACACATTGGAATTCCTCTTAAGCAGATTTTTATACAATTTAAGACAAGCTTACTACTAAACGATTGCTTGAACATGCTCCATCAGCAGATAAGGCTTCTAGAGCAGCTGTATAATCGGTTAAGATATACATCAGCCATTAAATGATAGAGTCACACTATGAAGCAAGGTATATTTCAGCTACTCACCTTTACATTACTGTAATGGTTCTTCACACTGGGACTAAAGTGAGACTGCAGAATGAGATCACATTTTGAGGACGCTTGCCTTTGGCATTCTTGGTAGGTTGTTCAGCAGAGCCAAATGCTGCAACTGCAAAATTGGTGCAAAACTGATTACTAAGGCATTTATAAAGGTGATTTTGTGTTTAATTTAATCATGCCAGACTCACTCTATAGCCAAAATTGTGTGTTAGGTTGGACACCAGCCCTTGGCCACTGTAGTGCACCAGTTATGTGATTATAACTGAGTCCCTTGGAGATGTCGCACTCCACAGCATCCATCACACACACACTGAACTGGCCTTCTGCAGGTGTTGATTGGACAGAGTGGTCTTCTGCTAATACTCGACTTGTTCAGTTTTCACTAACGTGCCAACCCTTGAAGCGCAAATCTGCTCGAGTCTGTCTCCGATTTTGCATCATTTCAGATGTCTTCATATCTCTGGAATGTTCGTTTATTTTGAAAAGTATGGGCTACATTAAAGAGCTCGTTTGTGTGTCCTTGACAAAAAAAAAGAAATCAGACAGTAGTGATTTCCCAGTAGTTGATGGAGAATTTTTCTGAGGTAAGATAGTAGCGTTCATGTGTGGTAGCTGTAAGCCAGGGTGAATTAGAATAATAAACCTACAAATAATTCATACGTTGATTCTATATTAACATCTCTATATTAACTGTTTTCATGCTGAGAAATAAATTCATCAGGTGGCCTTCTGGTGGTCCAACGGCAGGATCCCGCGTGCTCATTGCTGCGGCCCGGGTTCGATTCCCGGGCAGGACACCGACCCAGCCACTGAAGAGTTAACTCTCAGTGCTGGTCCCAAGCCTGAATAAAAGTGGGAGGGTTGCAACAGGAAGGGCATCCGGCGTCAAACCTGTGCCAAATCATGCGGATGAAATAATCCGCTAAAAACAGCGAAACCTGCCTTTGCACGGGACAAACTCTAGGATAAAAAAAATAATAATCAAAAAATAAGTTCATCATATCATTACACATCATTCTCAGATTTATTACTTAAGTTATAAATATAAATTTTTTCCTAATGCAAACATGATATTTCTTATTGAGAATAAATGCCAGGAAAATGTACATGAAACGTAGATGTTTTAAAATACATTACACCCACTTGGCCATTTATCATGTCCACTTACCATATGTCATGTACGGCATGTAGAGACAGATGCAACTGCAGACGGATGCAACCGCAGTTGTAAACAGAGATAACTGGGATGATCAGTATGCACGACCGAGGAAACGGAAGTAGGTCAATAACTAGAGCAAAACAAAACCCGCATGGCAAAGTAAACACATGGCAAACACAGAAGTGTGTGCGGTAGCACTGCAGGCTGCTATGTGTTTTCCGCTGCGAGGGGGACATTCTGACACCATGCAGGTCCCATGGTAGGTGTATAGTTATTGACTGTAACCCTTCTGTTCATTTGTCCACCTGCCTCTGTTCAGTCTCCTGGTGGAAATGGACCACTGCAGGACCCCCACTGAGCAGATATCATTTGGAAGATAGATTATTTTTAGCACCTGAGTGACAGGAACATAGTAGTCATTTTAGTGATTGTGTGTGGTTTGAAGCACAGCAGCCTAGCAAAAACAATATTAATGAATAAAAACCTGTTTTTTATAGATACAATACATTATTTATTAAAACGTCTGAGCTCACTGTAGCATGTCTCTTCCATGATTCTATTCTCTATACCTGTACACATGCACATTATCTACTCAGAAGCTAATGATAACTTTACATCAACCATCAGAATGAGGAAAAAATGTGATCTCAGATATTCTGAGCGTGGTATTTGTTGGTGCCATATGGGCTGCTTTGAATACTGTTGATCTCCTGGGATTTTCACACATGACACTCTCTAGTTTACTCAGAATAGTGTAATAAATAGAATTACATCCAGTGAGAAGCAGTTCTGTTGATGGAAATGCTTTGTGGTTAATGGCGAGACCTGTTCAATCTGACAGAAAGGTTACAAGAACTCAGATAATCACTCTGAACAATTGAGGTGAGCAGAAAAGCATCTCAGAATGCCCAACACATCGAATCATGAGTCAGATGGGCTACAACTGCAGAAAACCACATTGGGTTTCACTTCTGTCAGCCAAGAACAGACACAGACTCACCGAAACCGGACAGTTGAAGACTGATAAATGTAACCTGGTCTGATGAATCTGGAATTCTGCTGAGGTTTACAGATGACAGGATCAGAATTTGGCAGCAGCATCATGAATCCATAAATCCAGCTTGCACTGTGTCAACAGTCCAGGCTGGTGGAGGTGGTGTAACAGTGTGGGAAATGTTTTCTTGGACACTTTTGGCTGTTAATACCAATCAAGTCACTGCAGGGATGCCACAGACTATTGTTTTGATCATGTGCATCCCTTCATTTATCTTCTTCTAATGGCTACTTCCAGCATGATAATGTACCATGTCACAAGGTAAAAGTCGTCTCAAACTGGCTTCAAGAACATGACGATGAGTTCAGTGGCCTTCAGTCACAGCATATGAATCCAGTAGAAGACCTCTGCAATGTGACAGAATGGGAAATTCAGGAAAACAGGAAAAGTGCAATTTAAACATCTGCAGGAATTGTGTGATGCGGTCATGTCAACATGGACCAGAATCTTAAATGTTAAACATTTTAAGGAAGGAACTACTCAGTATTAGTAAAGTGTCCAGTGATTGAATTTTTTCAACACATTTTCATGCAGTACATGGCTTTGTGTATTTCTCAGTGAGTGAATGATGCCAAATATTTACATACAATATGTCAAATTTGTCTGTACATCATTCTGAATTCATTCTGAAAAATATTTCAGCTTCTGGCTAAAAGTTTAACAGATGATAAAAAAAAAACTGAAAGTGTGCACAGTGTGTGAAAACAGCTTCTCTACTTTGTGAGGACACATTCTCTGGGTTGTAAAGGTTACGTAGTGGTCTTGGCTTACTACTTTAAAACCTTTTTAGAGGGTATTTATATTTCTTTTCTCTAAATGAAGCACAGTGAAGTACAAAGAGGTGAAAGAGGATTTGTGCCTGAAGCAGAGACTTAAAAACTAGGATTCATTAAATTCTAGATCTCTTCAAATTCACATAGCTACACTGTCTAAAGAACAGATAGAAAGTCATATGATGCAACATGTGTGTTTACCAAGATGGTCATCTGTGTGGTAGAAATAAAAAGCCAGAACCCAGACACGGTTCTGAGCTTAGAGTTTATGAGCAACTGTTAATGTTACGTCGTTTGGAAGCAGGAATGCAGCTAGAGGAATGCTGAGGCCAGAGTTTCCCCGTGTCTAATGGATAGGTCACAACAAGTGATAAAGCAGATGGGACCCATGATACTGTTTGTTCTCTGAGAACTCTCTGCTTGCTAAACATGAAACCTCTGAGTCGTGTTAAAGATGTATGTTTCCACCGACGTCTCCTTGGTTACTCTCGAAGTCTAATAGAAGCCGTCATGCTGCACGGTGGAGGCTTGTTTATGAATAACTACACCAGCGAGCTCAGAAATCACATGGTGAACATCTGGATGGTTTGGGAGAGCTGCATGGGCGCTGCTCGAGCTGTATTTCTAATTGACCTCACCCTTTATCACACACTGGCTCTAGAGCATCAGTAGCTCTGTACTCGAGCATTAAGACATGTTGTTGCTGAATATTCAAAAACAAAAAGCACAGGGGTAAGATAATTCAGATGTTTGTAATGTAACATGTGTCAGTTTTATATTCCTACCTGCTTTATAAAGTCTGTTGCTTTTCCTCAGTGCACATTGTACATATTAATTCATCATGAATTGATCTGTTAGTGTAACAAACCTCTGGAGCGATGAAGACATGACGGATTTTAACACACAGCACTCACAGTCTGTCTGTTACACAACAGCTGTCTGGCTAATAATAGCATTGTCAGCACTTTTGCGTAAATCATGCCCAATTGTCATTTTGACAAGAACACCAGAAAGAGGGAGAATGAGAAGAGCAAACCGATGAAAAAGACAAAGCTCTGATTATAAATCCCTACCCTGAAGTTTGGGACCTTGCTGGCATGACAACTGTGTCTCACAGGCTCTTTGCGGAATTCATTAAAACCTCGCTAATTGGCAAAACAAGACCTTGGAATTAAAGATAGACAGTGTTTAGGCTGAGACCATGTCAGTGCTTATTCTCACATGGAATTGAACTTTTTTTCTCTCTCTTTTTTTTTTTTTTTCTTTTTTAAATCTCAGGTTTCTAATAATACTTCTCACATTGAACTTGTTTGAAATGGGAAATGTGCTGAGTGCCCAGAGACTTAGTGTTATACAGAGTTGTCGGATACCTGACACGCAGGATCTTTTATTTATTATTTATTTTGTTTTGTTTTTGTCTTTCACTCATCAGCCACGGGAACCGAGGGAAAGAGCTGACAGCAATTCTCTTAAAGTATTTTGTTTACTAATATTATTTCACTTTTGATGATTTTTATATTCACACGCTGCTGGTGCTACGTAACAGTGCAGATTTTGTTTTGAGGTGCAAGCTGGAGAACATAATGGCTTTATTTCCCAAGCATGAATGTGCAGCTCTTGAGTTTAGTACAAATGGCAGACATCATAACACATTGGCTGAGAGGTGAATTTTGCACCTTGCGTTGCTATGGTGACCAGCACACCAATCCTGTTGTGCTCTAAAAGCCGTCGGAGACATATACATGATGGAAAGGTTCTCCACATAGCCCATCTCTGTCTGAACTGGAGGAAACACAACCACATGGGGACATAAACCACACAGCCAAAAGAGATGAAAGGAATCGATTTAATAATTATGTGAGAAAAAAAAACTCCAGGCTGGGATTTCTGTGCGCAGTCCCTGTAAAAAGGGCCCATGATAGTGGGTGATGCATCACAAGATAGTGCAAAAGGATATCGGGCATCTGTTTTTGTGCATCATGTTTGGAAGACTGGATCTGCTCCTTTTTCTTAAGAACAACAATGTAGATTTTCTGATGAAAAAAAAAAGACCTCAACTTCAGTTACTCTACGTTTCTGTTGTTCCTCAGATCATGATAAAGCACAGATACAGCCACAAATCAGCTTGATGTTTCCAGTGACAGCACACCTTGTGTGTTTTAATTTGTTTCATTCTGCAGCAGTTTAAGCCATTACATTCTATTAGTAAGAAGTGGGGCATTGGTGGCTCAGTGGTAGGTTTCTTGCCTATCATGCGGAAGGCCCGGGTTCGATTCCCAGCCAATGCCTCAACCCCAGCCACTGGATGCAGTGCCGGTCCCAAGCCCGGAAAAATGGGAGGGTTGTGGCAGGAAGGGCATCCGGCGTAAAACCTGTGCCAAGTTGTTGTGCGGACCAGTTGGTCCGCTGTGGTGACCCCGAACAGGGAGCAGCCGAAAGCAAAGTAAGAAGTATGACCTGTTTATAATTCTATTTAATGTTGTGGAACATCTGCAGGACAAGTTAGTTCCTCTTATCATTTACTTTACATCAGCTATAAGCAACTGCTCCGTCATCAGCTTCTCTTTTTCTTTTCTTTTTATTGTATTAATAGCACAAAAAGTACAGAATGTCGTATTACTGCTAAACTGGGAAGCACAAAGACTGAACTGACCCTTACAAAAAACCCTTCTTCCATTAACTTTCCTCAACAGAATGCTTCACCTCATACACAGTTATATTTTTGATGAATAACAGCACATTTTTCTGTACATGTGAATTAGCTGTCACTGTAAAATCGACAGTATTTTACAAGTGATTGTGCTTGCAGTCAGCACGCAGGTCACAGCCATTCGGACCAGTCCTTTTTTTTTTTAATTCAACAGTGCTGTTTATAATTCAGTCCCTGCAGGATTTCATGATTTTGAGATTTTGAAATTTAACACAAAATCAAGCAATTTTTTTTCATTGATTTGGGTCAAGACGCATTGTGTAACGTCCTCGCAACACGCATTCAGTCAAAGGCCTTTAAACATTTCTGTGCATCAAACATGAGTGCAGCTATCTTTGAAAATAATTTCATGTGCCTTTTCACTGGTAGAAGTTTAAAAGAAGACTCCCCTGCTTGCAATATCGGTAGTTATCGGTAGTAGTTTTCTGCACAAAAAAAAAAAAAAAAAAAAAAGGAAAATGTTGAAAAGAGTCCCAACAATCACAATACATGTATAATAATAATCAAATCCCTAATGCCTCACAATGTAGCCTTTATATTTATTTCTTACAATCCGTTTTCTTTTTCTGTTCTTCTCTTGTGGAGTTGATATGCACGTGTCACAGCTAGACGTCTAAAACGTGTCATTGTGTTTTACAGAGACTAAACCGGCCTGTATCTACAACGGAGTGGAATATCGTGATGGTGACATGTTCAGGATGGACGCCTGCCATTTCTGCCGCTGCCAGGGCGGCGTGTCGGTGTGTTTCACAGCACAGTGCGGCGTCCTCCACTGCGAACGCTACTACGTACCAGAGGGAGAGTGCTGTCCTGTCTGTGAAGGTGACCACAATCACACCACTAATACAGTGCTTCAGAAACTGCTAACGTAACTAAGAATGAATCTAATGATGCATTCGGGTCACATTGGGAATATTGTAATTAGGAGGTAATGAACCCATGAATTGGTAAATATGACTCAGTTACTCTCATTGTTACTGGTTCATGATCTCTTGCGTGGGGGATGTTGTAGCTTAGTGGTTAACGTGTTGGACTACTGCTCAGACGATTGTGAGTTTAGAATCCCAGGTCCGCTAAGCTGCTAGTTCTGAGCCCCTGAGCAAGGCCCCTAACCCTCAACTGCTCGTTTAAATAAAATGATATAATATGTAAGTCAGCCTGGGTAAGGGTGTCTACCACATGCATATTTTAAGGTAAAGTAACAGCACCACTGGTCTGAAACCCCGCAACGCACAGCCGTCCTGTCTACAGTGTCAAAGCACAGCCATTAGATGTACATTGTGATCAAAGTGAGCCAGCTCTTAAATGTAACTACATGTTATTAGCGGCAACACACCAGCCATTTAAAAAGCTCTTGAACCAGTAACTCCGTAAATAACGGGGTGCGTCCGTGTGAAGAGTTTTCAACGGATCGACGTGCAGTTTGAACAGCCGCTTCCTTACTCTGAAGCAGAGAAGAGCAAATGAATTCTGACGTTTTTATTAAAAAAATGATTTGGATTCACTAATCAATCTACAGTCATAGAATTGTAATGAACAATTTCGCCCAAGGGCTTTTTATTTTTTGCATCATCTATTTAATGTCTGTTTGAAATTGAATCAGATGATGATTATCCAAGCAAGAATGCTAATAAACGCCCGCACCCCTTGGAACAAGCTGCTAGGGCAATTAAATGGCAGCAGGAATTTTTCAAAAATGAAATACATTAAAAATGGATCATGAGGGAAGACCCTATCATCCCTATCATTATTCTCCCATTTAAACAAGCATCTTGGGTTAATTAGTTCAGGGAACTGCTTGTTGTTTTACTTTATAGACCAACCAAACACAACGTGCCTGTGAGTGTGTAATTCAGATTATTGTGCAGGTCTCTCAGGTAGACTGCCATGTTACTGCCTCATATTAGCTCTTTATCTTTGGCTGCTTCTGTTAGGAAGATACGATTATTTCTATGCGAAGATTAGTTTAGTAATGTGGTTAATTAAGATGAAATCCTCATTACAATCTCCAATATTAGTCTGGTAATTTCATTGCTGTAAAGTTTCGAATTGAGCAGCATGCTGATGCAGGTTGGATTTCTGTACACGTAAAGAGCAGTTATATTTCCAGCCAAGCCGATGTTTCTGTGAATGATTCTGACGATTGGTTTAAATAAATCTAATTGTTTTCCATCGCCTAGATGCTACCTCGGTTAATTTATTCAAATAAGACGTGCTGTCTCTATGCATCGCTATTACTCGCTGTTGTTTTGTTTTTTTTGTTGTTGTTGTTTTTTAATTCAGGACCTGGATTTCTTTCTAAGATCTTGAATAATGTATGCTAATTTGCCGGTGCAATGGGATTACTAAGTTGTAGGTGATTTACAAAGAACAAGGCCACAAATTACATCATATTGCATCATATAGTAGGAAGAATGTCTATTTGTTATGGATAATCATGCCAAGTCAACATCTCCATGGAAATCAGACTGAAACTAAAACTTGCCACACGCAAACACAATGTAAGAATACAATAAGCACAGCCTAGGGAACTGGTAGTTCAAATAGGAATATTGGGGATGTGGTGGCTTAGTGGTTAAGGTATTGGCGTTCTGATCAGAAGATTGTGAGTTCAAAGCCCAGTCCACCAAGGTGCTACCACTGGGCTGCTGAGCAAGGTCCTTAACCCTCAATTGCTCGGTTGTATGAAATGAGATAAATTGTAAGTCTCTTTGAATAAGGGCATCTGCCAAATTCCGTAAATGTAAATGATCGAAAGGTTGTGTGTTCAAATCCCATCACTGCCAAGTTGCCACTATTGGGCTCTTGAGCAAGGCCCAATAGTGGCCCAATGAGATAAATGCAAGTTGCTCTGAATAAGAGCATGTGCCAAACAATGTAAATGCAAAATAAGAGTGTCAGTGTGAACGAAAATCATTTCAGAATCTCTGTTTAAAGGCCCTTCTTACTCTAGGTGTGAAGGTGTGATAGGTGGAAATGTCAAATATTCATGATTCATGATTTGTCACATAATCAATTATATACAGTATACACATTGCAGGGAAATAAAAACCCGGCCATTCCTCCTTAGACTGTGCATAAAAATACACTAATTTTAAGAAACTAAGTTAAAACAAAGAATTAATAGAAATAAGAAGAAATAAGAAGAGGTAGCGTATGTGATGTGCAATTATGTTATATGTAGTAACAGTACAGAATGTGCAAATATTACAGAACGGAACGTGATGTGTTAACGTGCAGGTGAGTTACAAGTAGCAACAGTAAAGTGCAGTGTGCAGAATTTCAATGGAGTAAACATGACTGTATGGAATAGTAAGGGATCTGTGAGATGGACATGTCTGTGTCGAGGAGTCTGATGGCCTGAGGGAAGAAACTCCTCCTGATCCTCTCAGTTTTAGACATCAGACTGAGGAAGCGCTTGTCTGATTGCAACAGGCTGAACATACAGCTAGCAGGGCGGGTGGAGTCTCTGATGATTTTCACAGCGCTTGTGCTACATCGTCTGTAATATCAAACCCATTTCTATTACAATGATATTTATCAAATTGTTAGTATAAATGTTTCAAATATTAAAGTCTAGTCAGTGTTTTAACTAGTAGAAACAATCTTATGCAAATGTAATACTTGCTCTTTCCCACCTTTCCCATTGTGACTTTCAGGCTCAGTATAGTACATTGTGAGTGTTTTACAAACTTTAGTAAATCTGTGCATCAGTTTAACAGTTTAGCAAGAAGTCATGACAGTGTACGAGTTTGAGTAAGAAGGCTGACTCATAAAAAGAGAAAGTGGCCACGTCGGGATTAAATACTCTCTCTCTCTCTCTCTGTTTTTCTGCAGATCCTATCTTCCCTGCACTGAATTTTGCCGGCTGCTATGTGAATGGCCAGATCCTAGCCCATGGGGATCATTGGCGAGAGGACGACTGCACATTCTGTCAGTGTGTGAGTGGCGAAGCCCGTTGTGTAGCTGCTGCCTGCGGCCATAACTGCCTCCACCCGGTCACAGTGCCTGGAGAATGCTGTCCTGTGTGTGAGGGTAAGGACAGTGTGTGTCTGTGTGTGTGTGTGTGTGTGTTTGTTGCGTCTACTCCTCCCTCCCTTTTTTCTATTGTTCATTGTTCCTAATGTACTTGTTTGTAGGTCACTGTGTATGTCCACATACGTGAGGCTTTTACAACTAGTTCTGACTGAATATTGCTTTTTATGTAAAACTCTCTACGTAAAGATTTTCCAGACCTTGTTCTTAAAACCCACCCAAATCTGATCAGATCAGTTACAAAAAAATACACAAAGCACCAGGAATAGGTTTAACCTTGCAAATTTTCCCGCTGTACTTCTGTTTGTCTCTGTAATGATGCAATAAGTTTCAATGCTCACACCACAGCATGTGATTATTGTCACTGAGTTGTATTAGCTACAGCAATGCAGGCCTGAAGCAGTACACATGCTTGTGCCGCACCGAGCGTGTCTGCCTGCTATGTGAAGGCTACAACTTGAGAGCTTGTGTAGTTTCCCAGCAAACAGTAAGCTTTGATCAAGCAGATTCGTGTGCAGACCTCCACCCAGACATTTGGGATTGCTGTTTGAATCAAGGTTTTTTTTATTTTGTCTCGCGCTGAAGGCAAAGCTTCAGACAGGCGGTGTTCACGATGCGACGCCGCAGACACCCACACACAAATAACAGGTGACGGATGAGTGACAGCTCTGTCAGATGATGAATCTCTTCTGGGATTGGCTCGAGCCACAGTCACAGAACATCGTCTCTCTCAGGTCAAGCTGGAGAATATAGATTTGATATAAGCTAGACGTGCTGCTCCGAGCTTCAGCGGCTTCTCTCTCCACTTTATTCTCTGCACGGTCACAGTCGCAGTTGCTCACCGTGATTTAGGAGTGTGACTAAACTCTAATCAGCTCTTACTTAATGCAGCCGTCCTCAGTTCTGATCAAGAGGACAACACACCTTCCCTGCGCATTTCTCACATCACTCGTTTAACAGTGTCAACACACAAACAAAGCTTTCTTAGCCATCGAGACTGAGACGTGTCTGGCAAAAAATAAATAAATGCCATTGTGCAGTGCCTGGGGTTTCTTATACTGATTCTGCAGAAGGGAAAATTAGGCCTAATATTGTTTTAAAAATAAGACATCTCAGCTGAGACTATAAGCAGGAATAAAGACTATAATGCTTTGTGTCTGGAGGGATCTGGTGGTGTATTTAAACCTCCTCCAACAGCTGCTGGGATCCGGCTCATTATTAAGCCCTGCTCCTGCCTAAACGTCTCCGGGCAGGTGTATGTAACAGGGTTCTTGTCGGTCTGTTCTGCTGTCTGCTTCCTCTAATTAAAGATCTGTGCAAATTTCAGAAGGCTACTTTGCAGATCGATATATTATGAAGAAATCCCGGAAATGAATATTACACTCACGGCACAACGTCAGCAAGATTTTACGCTTGTTCGTAACCTTCCGTTATAATCAGGATGCGAAGGGTCCAATTAAAAATGCACTGCTCTACTGAGGAGAACTCTGGCTGGCAGAAGGGATTGGAGAGAAAAAGAGAGGGATGAATGAAGGAAGGCAGCAGTATGGCCTCAGGCTTCCTCTTTTATGTGCGTGGGCAGCATCGATTCTCTCTCTCTTTCTCTCTCTCTCTCTCTCTCTCTCTCTCTCTCTCTCTCTCTCTCTCTCTCTATCGCTCTCTCTCTCTTACTTACTCTCTCTCAAACCCCTTTTCAATTAATCTTTTATGCAGCTGTCCATCCGTTAAGCAATTAGAGATGTGGGACTTACTGACTGTGTAGTGCACCTTCACATATACGATATGAGCGTGCACGCACACACACACACACACACACACACACACACACACACACACGCACACACACACTAAGAGAGATTGGCAGTCAGAGCACAGAACACTTCATACATACAGTACTAGAATTGCATTATAATCTATACATCTTTCAGTATCTCTCTCTCTCTCTTTCCTCACGCTGCCATGCTCAGGCTGGCTTTGCATTATTGTGCTCAGTAGAAAGCTAAATTCCTCATGCGTTCCAGGCCGTGACACTGCTCGTCCGCCTCGGGTTGTTTCTGCGCTGATCGGTAATTTGATGTGAGAACGCTACCCTATATTTCACCATCACAAACTGTATATTTGGGTAGATCTTGTGTGGGGCTGGACGCTAAAGACAGCTGTTTAAATAATGATAACCCTCACTGCATTTAAAGACCATATTCTCTGCTCCAGGCGCAGGTCTGTGCACTCAGATTTCGAAGTAGTCTTTCTTAAAGTAGGTAGGTTGTATTGATTTTGCAGGGCGTTCTGTGGTGTTACGTTACCTGCGTATTGAATACGTCTTGCTAGGCCGTGCCCTTCTGACCTTGCTCTTCAGTTATTTTGTTCGTAGTAACACAGATAAAAACAGGGGGAGAGCCATCTATTGTGTAATCCCACAGGAGAGCAGGTTGGAGGAATGCTGTGTTTTGCTCTAAGCCCCTGTGCATGTAGGCCTCCTATTCGTGAGCCCATTATAGCAAGAGGCAGTAAGGAATAAAGCCGTGGTGTAGCGATATCCCCTCTCCCACCCAGACAGATGTCTTTTAAAAATAGCCGTACCTGTTGGCAAGGACTAGAGAACTCTTTGTCCACTCAGTTTGCTCATTTCCATAAGGCATGTGTGTGAGACTGCACCATGGGAGGAGATGGTGAGATCGCCACAGGCTTTTAGGGGCTCTGTACATTAGCTGGTAAGAGAGAACAATGAGGGAAATGATAGGCTGGTCCAAATGACATCCACAAAGGCACTTAAGAATCTCTATGAAGGTGTTTCGGTCTGTTTTTGTGTCACAGACTCAAGCTTTTGACTTGCAGAGGAAGAAATGGGTAGATTCTTATTGTAGAAGCATTTGTTACAGAATCATGATGATACACAGAGCTGGAAAATAGTTTTATCACAAAGCAGTCACTATTTCTGTATTGATTATTTGGATAATCAATTAATCCATTAATTCTTTTTTTTGTTAATTCATTAGATGGATTATTTTATTTCATTAATAGCTACTACAATTTCTTATGTAGGATTATTTAACTGTAAAACAAAATCTAGCCATGGGGGTCACAGTCCAGTGACTTCTGTGCCGGTCCCAAGCCCGGATAAATAGAGAGGGTTGCGTCAGGAAGGGCATCCGGCTTAAAACATTGCCAAATTTCATCATGCGAGTCGTCAGTACGAATTTCATACCGGATCGGTCGAGGGCCGGGTTAACAATGACTGCCATTGGCGCTCTTGACCTACAGGGCGCCGGTGGAAATTGGGCTACTGTTGGTCGAAGAAGTAGAGGAGGGAGGAGAGTGCACAGACAGAGAGAGAAGAGGAAAGGTAAGAGTGTAGGACTGAGAATAGGAACTCTGAATGTTGGTACTATGACAGGGAAAGGTAGAGAGCTGGCTGATATGATGGAGAGAAGGAAGGTGGATATACTGTGTGTACAGGAGACCAGGTGGAAGGGTAGCAAGGCTTGTAGTATAGGAGCAGGATTCAAGCTGTTTTATTATGGTGTGGATAGTAAGAGAAATGGGGTAGGTGTGGTCCTGAAGGAGGAGTTTGTGAGGAATGTTCTGGAGGTGAAGAGAGTGTCAGACAGGGTGATGAGTCTGAAGTTAGAGATTGAAGGGGTGATGTTGAATGTTGTTAGTGGTTATGCCCCACAGGTAGGTTGTGAGTTAGAGGAGAAAGAGAGATTCTGGAGTGAATTAGATGAGGTGATGGAGAGTGTTCCCACGGGTGAGAGAGCGGTGATAGGAGCAGATTTTAATGAACATGTTGGTGAGGGGAACACAGAGTGAAGAGAGAGGTGTCTAAGGCCAAGCAGAAGGCATATGACGAGCTGTACACTAGGTTAGACACTAGAGAAGGACAGAAGGACTTGTACAGGTTAGCTAGGCAGAGGGATCGAGATGAGGAGGATGTGCAGCAAGTTAGAGTTATTAAGGATAGAGATGGAAGGGTGCTCACAAGTGAGGAGAGTGTACAGAGGAGATGGAAGGAGTACTTTGAGGAGCTGATGAATGAGGAAAATGAGAGGGAAAAAAGAGTAGAAGGGGTGACCTTTGTGGAACAGAAACTAGATAAGATTAGAAAGGATGAAGTCAGGAAGGCTTTGAAGAGGATGAAAAGTGGAAAGGCAGTTGGTCCTGACCACATCCCGGTGGAGGTCTGGAAGTGTCTGGGAGAGGCAGCAGTGGAATTTTTAACTAGTTTGTTCAACAGGGTTTTATAGAGTGAGAGGATGCCTGAGGAATGGAGAAGAAGTGTGTTAGTGCCGATCTTTAAGAATAAGGGTGACGTGCAGAGTTGCAGCAACTATAGGGGGATAAAGTTGATGAGCCATACAATGAAGCTATGGGAAAGAGTACTGGAAGCTAGGTTAAGGAAGGTAGTGGAAATTTGTGAGCAGCAGTATGGCTTCATGCCCAGAAAGAGCACAACAGATGCAATTTTTGCTCTGAGAATTTTGATGGAGAAGTATAGGGATGGTCAGAGGGAGTTGCACTGTGCGTTTGTAGACTTGGAGAAAGCGTATGACAGGGTGCCAAGAGAAGAGACAGGAGTCAGAGCTAGAGGTAGCAGAGCTGAAGATGTTGAGGTTCTCTTTGGGAGTGACAAGGTTAGACAGGATTAGGAACGAGTACATCAGAGGGACAGCTCATGTTGGACGTTTGGGGGACAAAGTTAGGGAGGCCAGATTAAGATGGTTTGGACATGTTCAGAGGAGGGAGAGTGAGTATATTGGTAGGAGAATGTTGGACATGGAGCTGCCAGGCAGGAGGCAAAGAGGAAGGCCAAAGAGGAGGTATATGGATGGAATTAATGAGGATATGAAGCTAGTGGGTGCAAGTGTTGAGGATGCAGTAGATGGGGATAGGTGGAGAGAGATGATTCGCTGTGGCGAGCTCTGAAGGGAAAATCCGAAAGAAGAAGAAGAAGATTTAACGGTAAAACAACAATAGCTTTCGGCTGCTCCCTGTTCGGCGTTGCCACAGCGGACCAACTGGTCTGCACAACAACTTGGCAAATGTTTTATGCCGGATGCCCTTCTTGGCGCAACCCTCCCATTTTTCCGGGCTTGGGACTGGCACTGCATCCAGTGGCCGGGAATCCAACCTGGGCCTTCCGCATGATAGGCAAGAAACCTAGCACTGAGCCACCAATGCCCCAACTGTAAAACAACAATACTGATATTAATTAGACAATCTGTTATTGCATTAGATTATTATCAAGCAATAATTTTGACCATTTATTAAATCAGACATCCATTCTGACATCACAGCTTTTTGTACATTTTTTATTTTTTCACATGAATGGCCTCAATGACTGGGAAATTTTATTCTGAACATTGAAATTCAAAATCCAGGCCAATATCCACAGGCTTTCTTCTCAGATGCTTTTTTACTAACTGAAACACTGAGATCCATTTTGCTCGCCATATTTGCACAGATTGAATCAGTTTTGGTGTGTGAATTTGACTCCAAGCCTCAGGGTTGAGGGTTTAGGTTAATGCCTCGAGTCAGGAAATCGACTCTTTTTGGCATCAATTCCCAGTAACTTTGATGTGAACCAGAAAGCTGCGGTGACTTGATGCCTTGGCACACAACATATAGTACAAATATATTGTCTATGTTAATAAGAGTAACGTCTTGTCAACACTACTAGGTTGGGAAAAGTACTGGCAAAATAAGAATTATGTACAACAATATAATAACTTGTTATAATCTCAGCGGATTGGTGTAGCTGTGCTTGTTGACATGACATTGCAACAAGCTTCGTAAAAGACTAACTGATATTTTTATTATTGGATTTTAACAGTTTTGTGGTTTAGATATTTGGAGCACTAATCTGTCATCAAGTCTCTGTGCCTGATTTAATATAAAGAATAGAACTGATGGCTGAACAAGAAAATGCTTTATAATTTTCTGATTAAGAGCCACTGAATGTCCACAGCGCCTCCTCTGTGGTCAGTGCAGGTTTATTCCCTGATCATTTTGTTTGTTCAAGGTGACACACTCTCCTAGGCCAGGGGAGGATCTTGCGCCAGATGCCGAGTGTGTAATTAAGTAAATGAAGTCTGTCACTCTGGGATGAGCCTCTATGACTCAACACTGTGTTTAGTGAAGCTCAGCCCAGGGCTGATGATGGATCCACTCCTGAATTACAACTTATCGAGTGTGTCTGTGTGTTTATTCCTGCTTTTCTTGTATTTCTAGCAAAATATCTGTCTGTGATTGCATTTATTTAGTTGCATGTGTGCTTTGTTCATGATGTTGTTTTTCCTTAGGCTTTCCCCCCATTTTATTTCATAGAAAGATGAATAGGCTTCAGCATGAAAAGGTCATTCAGTGGTCTTCTGGCGCCTCGATGAGAAGCAGCTTTTCTTAATGAATTAGAAAAATGAAGCTTTCGCTTTAGGATCGTCCATATCAAAGGGAGCTCATTTTTAATTCATAATAAGCATATATTCAGACAAAATAACCTTGGGCAGAGGAAGATGAAATGAGAGAAAGTGGTAGACATTGAGAAAAAGTAAGGTAGAAAGCGTGAGGACGCTTGTATTCAGCCTGTATCTGATCTGGCTTAATTAAATTTCTCACCCTAAAAATAATAGGCATTGATCTGCCTTCAGCCCTGCTTCTCATTCTGCGTGAGTGAGTCGTGGGAATTATCAACAAAAAACGACCTCTGACCAAAACTGAAATAGCTGCAATGCTTCAGCAGCCTCTTGGCCACAGCGGATGCATGACATAAGCCTTTTGTCATCCCAAGACATGCCACTGCAGACCGCCGCCCCTTTTTCTCCTCGTGTTTGCTGAAAAGTGTCCTGTTATCGTTTCGTATGCAGAGATGTGTGACTTTTCTTCTGTCTCTTGCAGTAAATGTTATATGTTGGTTAGAAGTGTGTGTCCACTAAAGGATCTGAAGAACTCAACTCAACTCTTTTTTTTTTCAATCCTCCATTTCTCGAGTTCAGACCGTGAAATGATTTAAAGCAGGAATGACAGCGACGGCGCTGCAGCATGTCAGAGCTGTCATAACCTAAACCACACTGCGGTGTGCACGCCACTGATATACAACACACTGTGCCGTATTAAAAAGCCCCATAATCTTTTAATGGAATCCAACAAATAAATTATAAGCACTAAGAATTTCTTTTAAAATTAGATGAGGGCTACGGACGCGGCTTTCCACAAGTGTCGTGTCTGTTTGCGTCTCTCTTGCTTTCACTCTCCTCTTTCTCTTTCTTTTACATTCTGCCGCTTTCATGCTCTGTGTCATCTCACTGTCAGTCATTAACAGAAGCCAGGAAGTGGGGCTCTGTTTAAAATTGCTTTCAACCCCCATGATTCACAAACCTAGTCCTGGATGAGTCTTCACATTCTCCATGTCTTTTAGCATCTCCCAAACACTCACACACACACACACACACACACACACATGCACACTAACTCATTCTGAGTTACTCAGCTTGACTCACCTGTGTCGGGGGAATGTGTGTGTGTGTGTGTGTGTGTGTGTGTGTGTGTGTGTGTGTGTGTGTGTGTGTGTGTGTGTGTTTTTCCAGAGCCCACCTATATCACCATGGCGCCCCCTGGCTGCAGCTTGCTGGAGAACTGCACTCTGACACAGAAGGACTGTGCCTCCGGCTTCCGGCTCGACTCTCACGGATGTCGCACCTGCAGCTGCAGAACAAGTGAGCATTAAACAGAGCAGCGTCACTCAGGTCCTCATCCTCATTTCCAGAACAGGACAGCCAGCTGTCATCGAGCATTTACCTGGAAGCTTTCCAGGCCAAAGTGGATTCAAGAGAATAGTTTAGAGGAGAGTGCAGTCAGCACCGCAAGAATAGCTAAAAGGGCGAGAGTGGATACATGAGGCTGATGCATATCAAAGGGAAAAATGAGCATAATGTTCATTTATCTGAAGTGCAAAAGACTTGCTTTCATTTTTTTCAACCACATTAAGGGCCAAATGAGGAGATATTAAGAAGATAATGTGTGTGTTTTTCATTCCTGTTGTTTCTGTAGAATAGTTTCGTACGTCACAGGGGTCAAAGGCGAACTTAGGAGACTTGAATTAATTTTTCTGTTTCAGAAGACCTATTTAAAAAATCCTAGCACCTCTGCTGAGAGGATGACTATGACAACTGAGTCTAATGAGACTGTCAATGGCACAAATGCAATTAACCCTATTAGACGACTTGTCTTGCCAGTGGATGAAACCTCGTTGTCGTTTAAAGTGTTTGTGAAAGTAGTTTGTGTTCAGTGAGAGTAGAGATATAAGGATGTTGAATTTTTGTCACTTGAGCGCCTCGCTTCTTTACATTACAGCAACTTCTTCCAAATACTGATTCATTCTTATAAAGCTGAAACTTGGCTATCAGTGTGTGTGATATATCCAACGAGATAAAAATAATGTGATATTTTTGTCTCTAGGAGAGGAACTGTGCAGTGCTCTGATCTCGGGCTGCACCTTGAAGTGTCCGCTCGGCTTCCAGATAGACGCCAACGGCTGTGCCATGTGTCAGTGCCGGCATCGCCACAAGAAGTGCAAACCGGTAGCCTGCGCCAAGGAATGCCCCTTCGGCTTTGTGTAAGACTTCAAAGAAAGTGCTTTCTTTGAAAAACTTTCCTTCCTCTGTCTCGTCATCAACTCCGGTTTATTTCTAATATCCTCATCTAGGGGACAAGCTGTTCTCCTACTTTTCGCTATTACCACAGCTTCATTTCCGAGCTCCTGTGTCGTTTGCAGCTGCTACCAGCACACGCTAAACTGCCTCCCTGTGATTTTCCTGAATGCTCAGTTTGATTTTTGACTGACTAAACGCTCGTTCAGGGTGCGGGCAGCTTGTTGGGTCCAGGCAGCTGCAGGTACACGGCTGACAGCTCATTAAGCTCTGTTGAGATCAGCATAGGGAATTGGTCCTCTTAATGGACAGTCTGGAATAGTAGAACTGAAGGCCTAATCCCCATGACGGCGAGTTCACACTCTACCGTGAATAAACCCAGTGTGTGTACAGTGTGAAAGCGTGCAAAGATATTGAAGAAAAACTTTTCTTTTACTTGTATAGAGCAGCTTTCCATTTTACATAATGGACCAATTCATGATTCTTTTTGTTAGCCATACTACAGCTGATCAGAGGTGTATTTTTCTGAATGATTCATATAAGCAGCACAGTGAATGAGTGATTGACAGAAGGAACTTTCCATCTGTTTGCTCCATTAATGTAGAAGTTAAAAATGTTCTCCTGCCTTTACTGTTTATGTACAAACTGCTGTTTGATTCATTCCAAATGCTGGCAATCGACAGCGTCTTAAAAACTAAAAAGGTTTGGTGAAGCTCTTCCATCGCTGTTTTTCCATTAAGCCATCAAATACCTCAGAACATGGCAACTGATGCAGTGGCAGCTTCTTCCTGAATCCTTATCATATACACAGAAAGCCTCCTGACCCAAGCTCAGCTCCATTTCAGATCCAGAGCAGTTTTATTGATTCATGTCATGACATGTTTCTTGGGATGATGGATTAGCAGCCACCCAAAACCAGAGATCACAAAGGAGGCCGAGTATCTCTATAAGTTCACACAGAATGAGTTTCTGAACCGTGTCATAGTGTAAAACTGCTTCCTCTGTTCATGCGGGTGTCGTCATCAGCGCTCTGTCAATTCTGTCTCTGTATAGGATCCCGTGAGCTGGCATGCTCACATCGAAGATTCTAATTTTAGATATCTATTTATGCTCCTTCAAAGTGAAGGCAGTTGTTCGGGCCTGCACAGCACCAGGTGTGAATAATGCATGAAGAAACGTGCAGTCTACCTATTCTCTCAAAATCTATTGCTATTCCACAGCGGGGAAATCACACCTGATAGGTCCTTATCACCAAACTAAATGTGCAGTGCATATGGCTGCTTTTCATGGTTATTATTTGTGAGATAAAACAAAGGGTGGACAAGTGAATAGTGTGGATGCTCAAAGGGGTATGCTGCTTCGAGCCCAGTAACCTGACGATCGAGAGCACGCGCTGAGAAACGATGCCTGAGTGTTCGGTACGTCCCTTTGGTTAGTTGTGTGCTGAAATGTGCCATCTGCTGACATGACTTCATGAAAGGTCCAACCCTTCTCCTTTTCTTTCACTCTTTCCCTCTCTGTCCTGCGTGAAGTGATGACATTGGGCATCTTCTTCAGCACCTGGTGTATTATGCATGCACAATATGAATGCATCAGGATATACAGAAGCAATGACAAATTCTAACTTAAAGGTTATCCGAGCTTATTATAATTCATAACTTCATCTCCTCGCTGATCTCCATCTCAGCAACCACATTCTCTCTCTCTCTCTCTCTCTCTCTCTCTCTCTCTCTCTCTCTCTCTCTCTGTCTCTCTTTCTCTCTCTCTCTCTCTCACACACACACACACACACTCTTCTCCCCATCTCTCTCTCTCTTTCTCTCTCTCTCTCTCTCACACACACACACACACACACACACACACACACACACACACACACACACACACACACACACACACACTCTTCTCCCCCATCTCTCTCTCTCTCTCTCTCTCTCTCTCTCTCTCTCTCTCTCACACACACACACACACACACACACACTCTTCTCCCCATCTCTCTCTCTCTCTCTCTCTCTCTCTCTCTCTCTCTCTCTCTCTCTCTCTCTCTCTCTCTCTGTCTCTCTTTCTCTCTCTCTCTCTCTCACACACACACACACACACTCTTCTCCCCATCTCTCTCTCTCTTTCTCTCTCTCTCTCTCTCACACACACACACACACACACACACACACACACACACACACACACACACACACACACACACACACACACTCTTCTCCCCCATCTCTCTCTCTCTCTCTCTCTCTCTCTCTCACACACACACACACACACACACACACTCTTCTCCCCATCTCTCTCTCTCTCTCTCTCTCTCTCTCTCTCTCTCCGATATTAATGTCCATCATTGTGCATATTACATTTCTAGTTTCAGCACTGGCTTCGGCTGGACACGATGAAGATGATGCTGAGGTGATATCAGCATCATGATAAATTACCCTACACTTTCCGAAAAATTGCTGATCTCTTCAAGAATTAAAACACCAGCAGAATCTTATTGCTCACAGTACCAGACTACTGAATGTTAACTTCAGGGTTTTTCCTCTTGCTCTCTGTTAAATACTTATCAGAATTATATGATATGACATGCTCATAGTTTAATGTTGCACAGTTCTTTTGCTGACACTTAAGCATCATTAAAATATCATGATACATATAGAATAAAAATGCCTTTAATATTATAATGATTTCACAGCTCTGTTACTAGCTACCTCAACAATACTGTTTACCTGTATAACAGCTCACACTCTGCTGTAAAAAACAAACATGTATCACAGTATATCACCATGCACTGAGATACTGTATGATTGTACATTATTGTAAAATTCTTTTTAATTAATTATTATATTAGTTGAAGCTTATGTACATATCAAAAACCTAAAAGCAGAAAATAAAAATAATTTATATAACACAATACACATAACATATAATACACTACAATGACAATTTATGGGAAAGTATATGAAACATACCTACAAAGAATAAAATATTCAGTTGATATCAGTTGATAGGGAAAATTCATTGACGACAAATAAAATTTTTTAAAATGTTTTATATACTGTAGGTCTCTATACTGCAACTCCTATAGATATACAGTGGAACCTCGGCATATGAATGCCCTCCCTTATGAATTTTCGGCTAAAGAATTTAAATTTTGCAAGGAATTTGCATTGGCATACAAACGAAACGAGCTAAGCACCGGCTAAGTTGCGCGTACATCCGGGACCAGTCAGTGGAAAGCCAACCGAAGTGAGTTTACGAATTTTACGACTTTTTTTTTCAGTCAAAGCTGTTTCTAAAGAGTCAACCTACGTCGCCTTTGGAAATGCATTCAAAAGCTACAAGATTTTCCGTGCGTTTTTTTGTTGACCGATTGGTGGCGTGGGTGGTCTGGTCTATTTTTAGCCCAAGCTTGGTGGCACGACTTCCTGTGAGGATCCTTCACATGGAATGCTTGATTTGGGTCAGTTCTTTGTAAGCAGCCCCACAGTTTACATTCGCTTCGTATTGCTAATATTGCTAATATTTTTGGGTGGCTTTTGGAACAGATTATCTGCATTTACATTATTTCTTATGGGAAATTATTCGTTTTGCAATACAAATTTTCGCCTTAAGAACTCTCCTTCTGAACAAATTAAAATTCCTATGCCGAGGTGCCACTGTATATCTGTTGAGCAGAGTTAAGCTAGAGAACAAAAAGAAAAATATGTATGTGCACAATAATCTATATACAGTATGAGTTTACACAATAAACCCACACTCAGTCAGTAAACAGACAGGATACAGCTTTATATCTTAATTACTGGTATTTTCTGTTGTTTTGGAATTATAAAGAAGACATTGAAATATGGAATTATGTAATGATCAGGTAAAGAGTTCGAAAACCAAAGCTATATTTAAAGACTTCAATCTGATGAGCACTCTTGTTTGCAAACATTCTCAATATTTACACAGAGATTAAGTTCTAAATTTTAATATATGTAGCAAGAGCGCAATATATTGAAGTGTGTGAAAGTGTTGACCTTTCACTGAGAAATAACACATGGAAAATACAGTCCACATAATACATAACTATATATATTATCTTCTTCCTCTTCTTCTTTCGGCTTTTCCCTTCAGGGTTCGCCACAACAAATCATCTCTCTCCACCTATCCCTATCTTCTGCATCTTCAACACTTGCACCCACTAGCTTCATATCCTCATTAATTCCATCCATATACCTCCTCTTTGGCCTTCCTCTTTGCCTCCTGCCTGGCAGCTCCATGTCCAACATTCTCCTACCAATATACTCACTCTCCCTCCTCTGAACATGTCCAAACCATCTTAAATAAATATTATTATAGATTTAATAATATATTTAAAATACGTAGAAGAAATACAGACATATGTTGGTAGATACACTGTGTGGGTGGATATCTGTGTTTTGAACATCCTATTCCAACACAACTATTACCTTTAATAACTCTCATTCTTCTGAGAAAGCTTTCCACTAGATTGTGGAGCTTGGGGCTGGAAATTTGTGTCCATTCTGATGTCAGTCTGTCAGAAACTACTGGGACAAATCCCTGCCAGACCACCAGAGGGCGTTTTGTTAGCATTTAATGTCATGTGGTTATGTTGTGTGCTTCCCCACGAGTTGTGCTCCTCCTATTGTCCTGTTTCCCGCTTTGTCACTTGTTTCCCATTATTCCTAATGTGTTGCCCTATTTATACCTGCACTTTTGTATCTGTCTTTGTCAAGTCATTGTTAATGTCATGTTTGGTTTTTAGGTACTCTATTATGTTGATCCATGTTATGCCTTTTGTTTCAGTGATGCTTTCATGTCTCCAGATATCTATGTTTAGTTTTCATGTCATGTCAAAGTCTTACAAGTACTTTTTATGCTGCACATGGGTCTGATTCTCTGTCAGAGTTTCCTTATGTTACACAGTCATAATTTTAAAGCATCCCTAGGTCATTCAGGGAGGTTGAGCTCATGGTTCTATACAGATCACTCAAGTTCTTCCAACCTTTACAGGCCATGTCTTTATGGCTCTCAGTTAGTGCACGTGATTGTATTGACATGCTGGAACAGGTTTGGGCCTCTTAGTTCCAGTGAATGAAAATTAATGTATTAATGAATAGTTTGGGCCATATAGTGTAGATTTGCAGTACATCACAATATTTCTGTTGTATAAGTGTAGCCTTTTCTTCTTCCTCAAACAGTAAAAACAAGCATGGCTGTGATACATGTCGCTGTAAAAAGTGCCCTGAATTGCCATGTGACAAGTCCTGTCCAGTGGGCTTCCAGCAGGACGAGCAGGGCTGTCTCATTTGTCAGTGCAGAGGTAAGCTGTTGGTTTTTTTTTTTTCTTTTGTTTTTCTGCTTAGAAAGTGAAATTATTAAGCATTAATAATTTGATATATTTCAACTGTTACTTTAACCCCAACACACCAGCTAGTATGGGCTCACACAGTTCATTACCCGGTGTGTTACGCTTTCCCAGCACGCATACATCACTCTATACATTAGCAATCACAGTGTCCATTCTCACTAATGTAATTTATACCTTTCTACCAGGACATTGGTGTTCCTTTCTGCCGGCAGAATGGAAATCGACTTATCAAACATTTTCAATCAGTTTAAAGAAATGAATTATTTTATTGCCGCAAGTCTGATAGAAAATTAGTCAGGACACTGTTGGCTTTCAGTGTGAGACATTTTTACCTCTGTTCAGATAACCTTACACAGAATTTTAGTGGTCGAAGATAACGTTTTAGATGCTTTTGAACAAATGGGTTTTATATCACCATTTACTTTGAAAATATAAGCATTTGTATAAAAAAAAAAAGTACAGCTTTTTTGGGGGTTTTTTTGGATGTTTTCTATGAATATGTGCTCCTAGTGAGCTAGGTAAAAACAACAATACTTTTTAAAGACTACAACATTTTAAAGCACTGTCTACTTTTATATGAGTCATTCGTCACCACTGTAGAGCGTGGCATGACAAAGAAATGATGCTGAATATGGACATAGGAGAAACAAAATAGGAGGAAATTTCATTTTTGGCCTCTGGTAAAGAGTTTCACACCAATGAAGCTAAACATTATTGTTGGTTAATTTGATGGTTTTCTGATGTACATGTCAGTATTCAGTACACAAACATTCCTAAAATTGTCCTCTTACTTTTAGACTTTTTGTAAATAAACTTTCTGGCAATTTAGCAAATTATAATTTTCAAAATGTAGATAAAAAATATGGAGTAGAAATGTGTCGAAATGTGCGAAAGATTTAGTGAAGGCATTCTAAAAAAGTACAGCATCAGAAAGGTTTTCTGTGTGCTGCTCAGTATGAATCGGATTTAAATCCTCGACACAAAAATACTGCTCTCATGGGTGCTATCCAAATCACTCCTCAGAGATTTATCTAAGCTTACAAGAATCCAATAAAACAGGCATTAAGAGAACCTTGTAATGTCCAGGTCACATTATCCAGAGAATCGAAGTGACCTCATGTCTCTTCACGCACTAAGATGTCATTGCTGTACACCTCTGATCAGTGAGACTGCTGCAGTCTGAGCTGTTACAGATTGTGTTGTACCTTAGCGGTAGATTATACATCAGAGAAATATTTAACTCAACCACACACACACACCTCATCTTTTTTTTTAGTTTCAATCCCACCTGTTGTACATGAAGCACATCTTTCTTCCCACTCTCTCTACTCTCTTGTGTCTTGAGTTTTCTTTTGATGTGCCCCAAATAATGGGTTCCTGCATGTGAAATATTCATGAGCAGACACAAGCTGCCATCTGATTAACGAGAATCACAAAATCTTTTTTTTTTTTCAATCCAATGTTCTTTAAAATTCTGAAAATGCACCTCCGCCTCATATCTCAACGGCAGGATTTTAATCAAAGTGAGTTCTCTCTGTGGTAATGATTTGGACTCTGATTTCATGAAAAGTGTAGCTTGTGGCAGATATCGTGAGGTTAGAGGAAGTGTAAGAGGGGAGCTGGGGACCTGGGTGCAAGACACTGCGCACTGAAATGTGGCCCACAGTCGCTAGAGTGGGTAGGAAAGGCACCTCACTGATTAGGTCAAGAGGCACAAATTTAAATATAAATGCAGCTGGAAAAGACGGACGCTTGTGTGTGTGTGTGTTTGTGTGTGTGTGTGTCTTGAAGTTAGACTTTTATTCCAACAATGTTAGATCATGTGCCCTCATGAAATCAGCTCAATCACACTAATAAGTGACCCTATGATGATACCATGGTGGTTTAGCAGGTTTTTTGTGTGTGTGTCTCCTTCTAGACCAGGGTTCTTCATCTCTTGGCCCCTCTGTTAAGCTGGGCTCATGTTTATCTATGGATGGCCGGAGACATGAGAACGGTCAAAGCTGGCATGACGGCTGCAGAGAGTGCTACTGCCACGATGGCCGAGAGATGTGCGCTCTGATCTCCTGCCCTGTGCCTAACTGTGACAACCCGAGCATCCGCGCCAGCCAGTGCTGTCCATCCTGCCCAGGTTTAAACACACACTTACTCTCTGTAAACGTATGCATCATAGAGTTGCAAACCTATGCATAATAGAGTTGACTTTTTATGCTAGACCTTGGTCTAATTGCCTTAGAAAATTGCAACAAAACACAAAAAAATCACACACAGTAGATTGCAATCAGTTGTGGATAATTTATTCATGCTTGTTTAAAGCAAAACAGGCTTATATAAGCTGGAATATCTCAAATATTACAAATGAACAACAACAAAAATGGGGGGGGTTGTTTTTTTAAAAAATGAACGAAGACCATTTAAAACTTAAATATGAGTTATAGACTATTAATAACAGTCATAGTCTTGATATGGAGTTTTTAGTTAGCTACTATTACTCACTGTGCTGAAAGGTATTTTTGTAACACACACACACTCACACAGACACACACACACACACACACACACACACACACACACACACACACACACACACACACACACACACACACACACACACACACACACACACACACACACACACACACACACACACACACACACACACACACACACACACACACACACACACACACACACACACACACACACACAAAAAAAACCCCCCACACACACACACACACACACACACAGGGGCATTGGTGGCTGAGTGGTAGGTTTTTCGCCTATCATGTGGAACGCCTGGGTTTGATTCCCAGCCAATGCCTCAAACCCAGCCACTGGATGCAGTGCCGGTCCCAAGCCTGGAAAAATGGGAGTGTTGCGTCAGGAAGGGCATTCGGCATAAAACATTTGCCAAGTTGTTGTGCGGACCAGTTGGTCCGCTTTGGCGACCCAGTACAGGGAGCAGCCGAAAGCAACTTCTACACACACACACTAATAAACTTGTGAGCCACTGAACTGTGCCACTGTGGATTTTACTCACCATTGATGACATTTTCCCACAAGTATGTGATAGGTTCAGTGTTGGTCCACTATTTCTTCCCACATTCATAACCATAACATAATATAATCATATAATCAGAGTCGATGATGGTGTAAGATAATATGGGGCGACTGATATGGTTACATCGTGCAAGTCTACCCCGAAATCTAATTACAGAATTCTGCCATAGTGTAGTCTCACAGATGCAGTATTTTTTTCACTACTTCAAACTGCTTATAGATATTTTCCGGTTCATCAAGTGTTTTTGGTCTGTGACTGGGTGTCTGGAAAAAATCCTGTGAAGTGTGCTACAATGTACTGTGTCTTGTCTAGATGAGTCTGGCTCTCACAGGCCGGAGCTGAGCGAAGCGTCCGTGTGTCTCGCCCCGGGCGGAGAGTACTTTGTGGAAGGAGAGACGTGGAATATTGACTCATGTACTCAGTGCACCTGTCACAGCGGCCGTGTGCTGTGCGAGACCGAAGTGTGTCCTCCTCTTCTCTGCCAGAGCCCAATCAGAACACAGGACTCCTGCTGCCCTCACTGCCCAGGTGAGATTTCCCACAACCCCCTGCTCCTGTCCTGTGCTCTTTCATTACTAAAGCTGGCAGGGGTTTATATCAGTGTACCTCTTCATGTATTTTTGAGAGGAGAGAAATATGGATACCACCGTGTACATCCTACTTCCTGCACTACAAGCAGCCTTTCAGAGGCTTGTTAGAACAACAGCAAGGTCATAGCAAGGTCATGCTAGAGTTACTGACACAATTCTCAAACATCAACACCTTATTTTATCATGGCTTGTAGTCAGCTGCAGTGTTGTAGAGTAATCCACAATCTGGAAATGAGAAATGGTTTGTGAAAAAGATGAGTGTGCATACTGCATGCGCGAAGTCCTTATGAATACTCTGTGGAGGACTTGGAACATGGCAGGCTTACAGATGTTTCAGCACGATTCAGTGATAACACTGCAGCTTGCTGGAGAGGAGCTGGAAAACCTGCAAACAGATTAATTTCCCCCAGTCTGGTCACTCTGTTCAACATCGTAATGTGTTGAGATAAGTCAGTGCTCTGCAGCTGGAACAGGAGAATAAAGATCCGCAGGCAGGCTGACACGCTCACCGAGGCCTCATGAATATTGATGGGCTTTGAATCAGACGCATGGAGGCAGGTGGAGCGTGAGCAACATGAGGGAACTGAACGGTGAAGGCTTGTGGCTTTGTTTAGGAAACATGTTCGCAGTCACTTGTGCACTAACAACCTCGACATGTTCTGCTTTGGTGCTTTAGTTTAGGTGGCAGACGCAGGCCTACATTCATCAGCATGCCAACACGGGTCGCCTTCAGGGATGTACTATTAATCATGTGTTACTTATTAGAAGGGAACTAATTAGCTGATTTTATGTTGAGGGTTTTTTTGTGACTGGTGTGTTAAATCATATGACGTATGTACTTGTTTATGTAATATCCATGTATTTATTTAGAATGTAATCTAAAATGATTAATAATCCTTTAAGTGGGTTTTATTTTTATCCAGGGATATGAATCAATATAGCATTAACATGCACAGTGCCGAACTGTTGTTTTTTTCCCCTTCTCAATATTATGCAAATAATATTTTGTTCCTAAATTGGCTGAATAATTATGATAAATATTCATGAATAAATCTCTGTCGAGAAAAACAATTGTGATTATCGTTTCAGCCATTATCATTTGACACATTTGTTGATCAAACAATAATTTAGCAAAACACGGTTTAAGTAAGAGAAGGGAGAAGGTTGTTGGTCATTACAGTACATTAATATTTGTTCATCGAGTGACACAGTCAATCTGAACTGCTGTGTTTTTCCTGTCCGTGTCCTGCTGCTTTTCCTAATTACTCCTCGTAATCCCGTAAACGATCTTTGAAAAACATAAGATATATATAAAATTAAGATAGGAATGTGTGCTTTATTTGGAGATAAGCTTTGTATCGGCAAAGGAGCTGCAGAAGCAGATACAGCACGCTTATCAGTAAACACATGAACACATTTAAAGGCTTTTTAAAGGTCACTCAATATGTGGGTCTTTCTGGCTATGGCTCAGTGGGTTCAGTGGCTGATCTCTGTATAATTGCGCCATATTTCATATTTGCTTAAAATCAAGTTATTTATGATTTATGCTTTACACTGTGCAGATAATTTACCTATAGGTCACTGATTTGTGTTTTTATAAACAATACATTTTTTCTACATGATCTCTGTTGTTGTTTTCCAGATGAGCCTCTGATTCCGCCATCCTCCAGCAACAGCAGCATGCCCAGCTACTGCCGCAACGAGGAGGGGGACATCTTTCTGGCAGCCGAGTCCTGGAAGCCCAACGTTTGCTCCAGCTGTGTGTGTGTGGATGGAGTCATCAGCTGTTTCTCAGAGTCCTGCCCTCCGGTCAACTGTGCACGACCTGTCCTGCGCAAGGGCCAGTGCTGCCCCTATTGCCTAGGTACTAATCCCACTTGCCAAGATTCTTTCAGGATTGTTTGTATTAACACTGTAGAGCAAATAGAGCTGTTTTGCTGTGATGTTAGTCTTCAGAACATTCATAATTGGGAGTTTTTAACATCTGCTTCTTGCTGCTAGATGCTACACCGAGAGCTGTGTGCCACTTCAATGGGAAAACGTACGTGGATGAGGAGCGCTGGGACATTGACAGCTGCACACATTGCTACTGCTTGCAGGGCCAGACGCTGTGCTCCACAGTCAGTTGCCCTGCCCTCCCCTGCCACCAGCCAGTCACAGTCGAGGGCAGCTGCTGCCCCTTGTGTCCAGGTCAGCTACCACACATTGTATGCACTTTATAGACAAAGCATTTTCAGACCTGTGTTCTGAAACAAGGAACTTATATTGTTATAGTGTTGCATTTTCCCCTCGGCTCGGTTTGCTTTCACACAGCAAAATTTCTGGAATAAGGTGTCGTCTCATTGGTGACTGATTATCTTCCAGGCTTCCATTCATAACGCTCATCCATCAAGATGGATAGTCAGCAGCTTTGCACTCTTTTTAGCTGTAATCATTATAATTCATCGGTTTCAGGACAAATCAAGGTTTCATCATCACATCATGTTTCAATTCAGCTGTTTCAGAGAAGATCCGGTGTCATTTTAAAATGATGAGGCATACTTAGTTTGTGAATTGGCATGACATGCTTTACACACCGAATTCTTTATCTCTATCAGAGATCTCTATCAGACGTGTAAACACCATTATCTAGCCAAAACACTCTACATAATATGCTATGTAATTCTGTTCCAGTCCTGTTCTGTGGGAATGTGGTAGCTTAGTGGTTAAGGTGTTGGACTGTGGCTCAGAAGGCTGTGAGTTTGAATCCCAGGTTCTTGACATGGTCAGTGCAAGGCCCTTAACCCACAATTGCTCGATGAGATAAAATGTATGTTGCTCAGCCTGATTGTCTTGGTTCTGATCCGAGCATGATTGTTGTGTTCATATATGTCTTAATGAACTGATCCAAGGGAGAAAAAGCATCAAGCTCCCAAACAATTGCTCTAAAGAAGCTAGGTGTGAAAACATCCTTAGACTGGGGTTGAGCTCAGTGTTTAATGTTTTGTGATTGTCAGGAGTAGATTTAGTTTTAGTTTAATGTTCTGTGATTGTCAGGAGTAGACTGCTGACCCTTTGAGTAAAGCTGTTATTCACTATTACAGGAATGTCATACTGGGTTATATGCTAAACATAACTGACGGAGAAATAAATGAAAAGAATACTGTCTGCTGCACTCCACTTATTTATCAGGTGCAAAGTTCACTGTGTTCATCTGTTGTATTGTCACTGCAGAACAGTCCAGAGGCACATAGCTCTTAGATCAGATTTGCTAAAACAGTGTCTAAAACTTCTAAGCAAAAGGCAGACAGATGTCTGGTTATCAGCTGGCAGTTTTTGTCACTTAACATGGCCAGACATTGCCTTCTTTTACAGGACATTTTACTGACACTGGAACAGACCCAAAAAGACACGCAGTATACAATATTGTTTACTAAGGCTTAGTCCCGCAAGCAAGTCAGCCGGAGAGTGAAGACTCGCACAAACTTTTTCCAATCCAGTGACTATATCTCACACTGTTGTTGTCAGGATGATGAAAGTTTGTCTTCCTCTCAGACTGATAAAACAGCCACATGTCTGAGGTTGAGACTAAGCCATGGCTGACTTGTCGCTTTGCAGCTTCAGTCTTTTATTTGTCATTCAACTCTCAGTCTTCCTCCATGTCTCTCTCTCTGTGTAATCGAGTCAGGCTTTAGTGTGTGTGGACTTGGACTTGTTTTTTGGTGAATACTTAAAAAGCAGTAGCTGGACTGGGTCACTGAAACAGACCTTTTGATATGTTTGTCATCTTGCTGCCACAGTTCTTTCTGAATCTACTTCCTGAACTTTTTCCTGAAATTATACTCGTTACATGTGCTTCTCTCTCTCACTTTCACTGATGCAGCATTATCACATTTTATTGCAACATTTTATGTGCAGAAATATTTCTTTATTATGCATGAAATGTTAGTTATGTAGCACAGCATGCATAAAGAAATAAAGTTATTTGTACTTGGATACTGTGGATTTAAAAACTGGAAATAAAACGATGTGCATTTTTATTACAGAGACAGTCCCTACCAACGTTCCGATAGAGAAGACGGACCAGCACGGAGACAGACTGAAACATCGACCTGCTTGGCCTACACACAGCGAGAATGACATCATGCCCCAGTTTAGAGGTCAGAGTTCAATACAAATACATTCCGACATTGGTGGTAGTCAGTTTCCTGCTACAATAGGCAACAATTCTAGGGCAGTTTTCATTTCCTGTTTAGCAGATGGGACATCCGCACTGCTTAGTTCCAAGGATTACAATCGTTACACAAATATTTTTTTTAATATACAATATAATCAGCAACTTTTCATTCCACATATTCTCAGTAAAAAAATTCTAGGCGTGCGTTTATACTTTGATGATGCAGATGTGGACATTGTTTGCAGGAGGATGCTGGATTCTGAATAGCTTCTGAATGTGTTATTTGAAGGACTTCCTTAAGCAGAATGTATCTGAGTATTTAAGATGGAACTATATTGTAGTGCACTTTAACTGATTTCAGCTTTATTAACATCCTGCCCAGAGGTGCTTAAGTGAATCCTAATTACACTTAAGACACGCAGATACACTAAAAAAGGATTAAAATAAAAATAAAATAAACACAATCTTATTAGTGATGATGCATATTAATAAGCTTATTAGTGCACATTATATGGCCAGAAGTATGCAGACACCTGAGCATCACACATACGTAGTTCTTCCTCAAACCTGCCACAAAGTTGGAAGCACACAATTGTCTCGATTGTCTTTGTATACTGTAGCAGTAAGATTTACCTTCACTTCGCTGAGCTTTGTCACTTTAACCTGTTCCAGCGTGACAAAGCTACTGTGCACAAAGCAAGCTCCAGAAAGTCATGGTGTGCCAAGGTCGAACGAACACTACAGGCCTGCAAAGAGTCTTGATGTAAACCCAGCTAAACACCTTTGAACTAAAATTCTTGCTGCAAGCGCTGCCTTCTCAACATCAGAGGCTTCTATCTGTAATGCTCTTGTGGTTAAATGGGTAAATCCCCATAGCTACAGTACAAAATTGAGTGGAAAGACTTCAAAGCAGCAAAGGCTTGACAAGTCCTTGTTAATGCTTATGATTTTGGAATGTGATATGCAAGAACATATATTTATTTGTACTTCTATTCATGTACATATGATTTATTAATTAGAGTTTTGAATGTGTGATTAATTAAATTAATATACTATTGTAATCACTGCAAAAAATAGAATTCTGAAAAAACTTGTTTTGCAGTTAAATGTCATTTTGCACATTTCAAATGAGTCCTGGGATATAAATTAAATTCAAAGATTAATAAGTATGAGAGAGGGTATTTGCTCTAGCTTTAAGCTTGCTAATTGGTGTGTGCTTCAGCAGGGGACTTTGGCAGCCTGCAGATGCCATATCTGGACGGGAAGACACCAGTGCCTAGTAAGGATGCCAGCCTTCATTGGGCCTGGGTGGCTTTGCCCATCCTCATGATGGTGCTCACTATCGCCGCCCTACTACTAGTCAACCAGAGGAAGCAGTGGATGCATGTGCCTTGCTACCACACACCCTCTAAGGTACGAGTGCAGTAATCAAGTGGACAAATCATAAATCTATTAGCTACGACCAGGCAAGTGAGTGAGATGTAATGCTTGCCTAGAAACTTAGTTAACTCCGCTACAAAGCAGCAAATCACATCACATCAAGGTGTAACAGAATAATTATGTGCACAGAGACTATGGAAAATTAGCCAGAACTTCACTCAGTGGGATATCTGTAATTTATTGTAAAATATTTTTGTTTTTTTCCCATAATCTCTAATCTGCTCACTGAGTCCACATTTTAAAATGTATTCCTGGTTCTAAAAAGATCCATCTGTTCACACTAATTATACACAGTAAAAAAAACTTTTTCAACCATGTGCATAGTGCAGCAGGTGCAGGATTCAGGACAGTGAGTAATGCACAACACAGCAAAAATTTATGTACTGCTGTATGCTACTGAAAAGATGTATGTACAAGTCCATGGAGCATGTTATGTTGTATTAATATAAAGAGTAGAGTTAGTTGTGATTATTATCCCAACAGCCTAGCAAACTTTCCTTTCTGCTGGGCAACTGTGAATGATAAACTGGTATGTCTGCTTATTCTGGGTGCACAGTGACAGATTTGTCCACCTCTGAGACATACAGTGCCTCCTAACACGTTTGCTCATTATTACATAGTATAGCAGCTTGTTCCCTGGTGGGCCAGCAGAAGGATCCTGTGCTCTCACCTCTCATTACCGTGGCCTGGGCAGGGAACCAACCCAGCCACCGAGGTGTGAACTCTCAGAGCCTGTCTCAAGCCCGGAGAAAATGTTAGGGTTGCATCAGGAAGGGCATACGGCATAAAACCTGAGCCAGAATCAAAAGGGATGATCCCCTGTTGTGACCCTGAACCGGCAGCAGTGGAAAGACCAACAACTATATATTTCAAGAGCTTGTGATGGTTTAAGTGTTTTGATTTAAGAAATATTTGTGAGATAACACTGCTCACTGTTCTGTTTGTCTTCTTGCTTTAGCCCACCTGTCTGAATAACCAGCTGGTATACGTTGACTGCCAGAAAGGGACGAAGGTACAGGTGGACAGCTCCCAGCGCATGCTACGCATCGCCGACCCCGACTCACGCTACAGTGGTTATTACAGCATGCAGAAACATAACAACCTGGAGGCAGACAACTTCTACCAGACTGCGTGAGCGACAGCGGCCTGCGACGAGTGAGAGAGATTTTAGAGAGAGACAGAGAGACTGGGGTCAGCCGCCAAACCTAGAGAGCACATTAACAGAGAACTAGATTTAAAAAGCTATTATCATGGCTAAGAAAATCCAGTGATGGACAGTGCAACCAAGCAGAGAAAAGAGAACAGAGTTAAGACCCTGGTTAAACACAATAATCATAATACCCACATTAATCAAACACCACTCCAAACCACACGCAGACGACTTAAAAGTCTCATCAGGACGTGATCATGTTGCCAAGTCAGTCACTGCAGGACTGTATTTATTTGAATGGGAGGTGCTGAGTGCATTTCCTGGGATATTTTTGTGTATGTTACAGTGAGAATGTGTGTGTGTAAGTGTGTGTGTCTGTGGTTGGAGGTTAATGAGCTCAAACATACATATTTGGGATTAGGGCAGATTGGGGTCTTTTTGAAAAGTTGTATTTTTTTGTGCATTCCTGTTTTTTTTTACACAGAAAAAAAAAAGCTATTTGAAAAGTTTTTGAAGAAAAAAAAAAAAGAAAGACTCATAAGTGCTTGGTGTGAATGTTGAACCAAAGCTTCTCTGGGAGGGATGAGTCTCCGTGGTAGAGAAGATACTGGACTATGTGGGAGAAGGTGAGACGTGAGAAGAGAAAGAGAGACGAAACAAGGTGAAAAAGAATGAGAGAGCAGATCTGCTAGGACATTTCCCTCTTCTTACAAAGGCAGGGCTCAACTCTTTTTTAGCCCCTTTAAAAGAGAAATGGAGGACAACTTAAAGAGGAGCTCAGTGGAAATTAGATGTTCCTGCTTAGGTGGATTGGTGTTGGTCTCTCTGCTTACAATTATAAGCTTTTTTCCCCTTTTCACATTAACGTCTTTTTTTTTATTTTTTTTTTTTATTCTATGACAGAGTGAGTAGATGCTTTCTCACACTCCCAGCAACAATATACATTGTGAGAAAGGGAGTATAAAGGGTTGTTACATGGGATAATTATAAGAGGTAGTTATACTGGTTTGATGAGTCTATGCTACAAGTGCTGCTTTTTTTTTGCTTTGATTCTGTAGGCCTTGTTTTCTACAGGTTGAGCTGTAGTATCAATCACATACCTGGGAAACATGCAAGGAAACACAATCAAACCATATGACAAAAAGACTTTTGCTAGAGAACTTTTGTTTAAGGCCAAAAATGCTCTTTAATCAATTTCCCTTGTTTCTTACAGATAATGAAACCGCTTCCTTGTCTGGAGGCTTTGAAATGCTTTGAAAAGCACCTTTTGTTAATCCTTGCTTGAAAAAAAACAACAACAACTCTGCTACCAAATTGGCTTTAAAATCCTACACACCGTATAGGAACATTTTATGTACATATTAACGCTATAATGAATAGACATGAGATATTGTGTGAGTATATATGTGTGTGTATGTTTGTGTTAGCATGTATGTACGTGTGTGCACACAAACGCACATGCATGCGCACATTGACTCTGCTTCACCTGTAAAGTTCTCTGTTTCATTTTTTTCTTACTGAATGTATTTATGACTGAGTTTTAAAAAAAGAGATATTTCTATCTACGGCAATCTGATCACGACAGGCATTCCATTGCCTAGCTTGTATAATAGTAAGTCGAAAGACGGCTCCACAGAGAAAAAAAAAGAAGAGACAGAAAGAAAAAGACAAACATCTCATTCTATTTTGTTGTTTCTTATTTTGTCGCTTTGTTTTTCGACTAGTTTTTCTTTCTTACTTCCTCTGTTTTGTTTTTTGTTTTGTTTTGAATGGAGTGGTCCTCAACTGACCCGATTCAACACTGTTTTAAACAAGCCCTTGTTGATTTGCCCATTTTAAAGAGCAAGGGAACAAAACATTTTGTACGTAACGGTGGTCCTGTGAGTAAATGCAGGACCGTCAGGGTGTACTTGTTTACTTGCTGAGGTTCGACAGCAAAATCTGGCACACATCTACGTCACAGTGCCTTTTGACCCGCTTTGCATATGCAATTACTTCCTTTACGCAATCAGCTAATCTGTCTTGAGCAAATTATTAATATACCGTGGTGCCAATGCTGATGCTGGTTTCTGCTGAACTCAGCCACATAGTGTGATTATAAACTCCAGTTCCCAGCTACTGTTCTAACCAGTAATTCACGCTAAGTAATACACTGACTAATCTGCCCATAGTGAAGGCCAATAAAAAAGCTGAAAGACATTATATTTGCATCTGCTGCTTCTAGGAAGCTGAGAAAACAAGCCTTCTGCCAGCTACTCTTCTTGCTGCAACAACACAGCAAAGAAACTTACCTTTTTTCATCTTTTCATACTAGAGGCTTCAGTAGCTGTGTTTGTTGTTCACTCCCAATCTCAGTGCATCACTGCACTGTTGGTATCATTTTGTTGTGGAATGATCATTACCCATAAATCCAATATAATCATGGCCTGGCGAAACAGATTGCGATGATATGACATAGTTGATACATTTTTTTTCCAGCAGCTAGAATTAGCATCATCTAAAGTGTGCAGTAATACACACATTCATTTGTTGGTGCAGATTTAACAATAACAAGGCCACTTCCTCATGTCCACCAGACGAGAATGAGATGCATGTTATAGAATTTTTGTTGCTGTTGTTTTGCTACGCAAAAGGGGTCATGGTCACGAGGTGTTGACTTCGCTGTTGGTACTTGGCAAGTAAACAAGCACATAGAAATGCTCCACTAGTTACAAACACTAGTTATATTATATCTAAAAATACATGACAATGTGCATAAATACACTAGGTAACTTGGCAAGCTCACAGTTCAGAGGAAAGTGACCATGTAAATCGCTTAAACAGCACTGTGCTCCCAAGGACAAGTGCCTTTTAATTAAAAGATATACTTCTTATTATTCCCTCTGAACATTGTGCTACAAGTAGGTGATAAGTGAACAAGTCAACAAGGGTGTGTTGAAAACAGATTTGAACTGCAGGTCATGTCTCCTTGCTCCTTTCCTTGCTCTCTATTGATCTGACAGTGGGAGCTGTCGGTTTGCGGCTCCATTGTTTTTCTCAGTCACGGGCCCCTGCAGGCGTCAGAACTACTGGAACCTCGGCACACAAGTTGAATCCCAAACGAGGATCCTTGTTAGGGATAAGACAGGGTGCAAAGCCAATGGTTCATACCCTATGCAGGTTTGGTATCATGAGTTTAGTCAGGATTGAACCAAACGCTGTTGAGAAGCGGGGGAGGGGCAGGGCTCTCCAGCTAGTTCTTGTTGGTTGTGTCTAAAATATCTTGTCTGATAATGTTTGTAGAACTATACTTTTGGCACTTTTATATAGTTTAATGAGTAACCTCTGGGTTTTTCTTTTTTTTTCTAACAAATGCTTTTCATAGAAAAAGTTGCCCTTTTTGTGTTCTTAAAACCTTGCGGGACCCTTTGCAGTGCAGCAATGAGCAATTTGTCATGAATATATATATACATATAGACTAGATTTGATGGGGTACTGTGATGGAAAATGGCGTGAACAAAATGGGAATATTTACTCTTTATCTTCAGAGAGTACACAGAGAGCGAGCTATAAACCTGCTTCCCTCTGGTGAAATCACACAGCTTCTCTCCACCGTGTAAACACTACCGCTTATTGAACATCCTGACTCTCAGTCACGGCCAGTGCAGCGACTCGAGATAAACAAGCAGTGGAACAGAGCCACGTCAACAACTGTTTTGTAGACTAAAGCCACAAAGCTGAATTCCAACCAGATATGACAATTTTTTTGTGAGCTGAATTAAAATAGATGAATGCATTAGAGTCAATACGCGTCTCAATTTCAAGTTTAAATTCAGCACTGCCTGTTACAAAGCAACGTAAATGCTCCTACACAGGATTTAGCTACACCACCACTTTCGAATCAGACGTCTGTCTCAGTGCAGACGTATTGAATTTAGGTGTGGATGTGGCCTTATCTAATGACTGAGGAGAACCATTGACTTATTCAGATTGCTCTGTTCAGAGGGTCTCGCAGGATCTTTTATTTTTATTTACAATTTTTTCAGTGCATCCTTCAAGTATTGTTGTAAATACTTGAGCGTCACTCGCCAAAACAAAATAAAAAAAACAGACAAAAAGGGTTGGAAAGAGGTAAAAAAAATAATTAAAAGATTTAATTTATTGTTTTAAATACCTTAATAATTTATTTACAAGCAGAACAATTGAGCATATATACGAATTTTAATCAAAGACACAGCTGAAATCGTGCGACAGTTTTGGTGTTGTCTTGGACTCTAAACGAGGGTTTTAAGAATGGTTAAATTTGATGATATAGGACACACTTTATCCTCCACTGTTAGGCTGTTTTCCCATTTTACCTTTCTCCTGGAACACTGCTCTTTCCATTTGGGAAAAACAGGCAGGCCTGGTCCTGTGTTCCACTAAGTAAGCTGAATGAATTTGGAGACATTTCTCTCCTGATCTCTTCCTTCCTACTCAGTCTGTCCACAAAAAACACACACACACACACAGAGAGCCTTTTTTTTTAACTTTGTATACTACTGGTGTTGTATGCTCATGTAAAAAAAAAAAAAAAAGTAAGAATTGTTGAATAATGGTAATGATATTGCAGATTTCTAAAGAGGGTAGATGAAGATTTGACTCAGAATTCCTGTAGCACAGCAGATCTTTTCAATTTCCTGTATTATTTTGTTTGTTTCTTCGCAGCACAATAAATACTTTTTAAATAGTTAATGCCTTTTGTGTTGATTTGGGAAAACAGGTGTGTTAGTCTTCTTCATTTCAGTCTTGCTTGTCATTTTTATTTATTGTTGTTTGTTTTCTTGATGTATTGTTTCTCAAAGCAGTTCAAGGTCCTATAATCAAAAGCATTTTCTGTCATGTTAGCTGTGGGAATGAATAATTCAAAAACTGAAAAGAAGAACTTGTCCTGCCATCATGACATTGCAGCAGTAGCTGGTTGAATTCTGCTGTAGTCATGGAGACATCAAAAACGGTGGTGGAAATGCATGTATAATTTATAATGTAGTAAAAACCCCGACTACAAGGGAAACTGACTAAGTGGACAATCTCCAGGGAGAGTTCCACTGGAACTGGCGGAGTCTTCCTGTTTGCTCGTTTCTGTGTTTATTCTCAGAATCATGACCCCATGTGAGTAGCCTGTAAATAACCTAGAAATGTTACACACTACCTCATCGTCATCCTCTGGTTGTGTCTATCATCCTGTGTTCCCCAAGTGCCCTGGTGGCCTTAGAAGCGCCATTAAATATATAACCCTGAGAAGCATAGAATGATTACATTTTCCTGCTGAGGATGAGAATTACCCACATTGGCAAGATGGATCAGGAGTAAAAAAAAAAAAAAAGTCAATTCTAGTGCTGTTCTTTATTTTAACATATCAATCAAGATTCAAGTTTTTTTTTCATTGTCTGTACCGCTTATCCGATCTATTCTCGGGTCACAGGGAGCCTGTGCCTATCTCAGGCGTCATTGGGCATCAAGGCAGGATACACTCTTGACGGAGTGCCAACCCATCGCAGGGCACACAGACACTCATTCACTCATGCAATCACACACACTACGGGCAATTTAGAGACTCCAATCAGCCTAGAAGCATGTCTTTGGACTGTGGGAGGAAACCGGAGCACCCCCTCTAAGCACGGGGAAAACATGCAAACTCCACACACACAGTGAGGCGGGAGCAAGACTCGAACTCAGGAGGTGTGAGGCGAACGTGCTAACCACTAAGCCGAAGTGCTGCCAAGTTTTTTATTTATTATTACCTCCTCTTTGGCCTTCCTCTTTGCCTCCTGCCTGGCAGCTCCATGGCCAGTATCCTGGCATCCCTAACTTTGTCCCCCAAACGTTCAACATGAGCTGTCCATATGATGTACTTGTTCCTAATCCTGTCTAACCTTGTCACTCCCAAAGATAACCTCAACATCTTCAGCTCCACTAGTCCACTACCGTCTGTTCTTCAAGGTTCCTTTCCTTAATTCCAAACTTGCCTATCACCTGCTCATCACCTGTGTTCCTCTCACCAACATGTCCATTAAAATCTACTCCTATCACCGCTCTCTCACCCGTGGGAATACTCTCCATCACCTCATCTAATTCACTCCAGAAACTCTCTTTCTCCTCTAACTCACAACCTACCTGTGGGACATAACCAGTAACAACATTCAACATCACCCCTTCAATCTCTAACTTCAGACTCATCACCCTGTCTGATACTCTCTTCACCTCCAGAACATTCCTCACAAACTCCTCCTTCAGGACCACACCTACCCCATTTCTCTTACTATCCACACCATAATAAAACAGCTTGAATCCTGCTCCTATACTACGAGCCTTGCTACCCTTCCACCTGGTCTGCTGTACACATATATCCACCTTCCTTCTCTCCATCATATCAGCCAGCTCTCTACCTTTCCCCGTCATAGTACCAACATTCAGAGTTCCTATTCTCAGTCCTACACTCTTACCTTTCCTCTTCTCTCTCTGTCTGTGCACTCTCCTCCCTCCTCTACTTCTTCGACCAACAGTAGCCCAATTTCCACCGGCGCCCTGTAGGTCAACAGCGCCGATGGCGGTTGTTGTTAACCCGGGCCTCGACCAATCCGGTATGAAATTCAGAGTACTGACGATTCGCATGGTTAAATTTGGCAATGTTTTACGCCAGATGCCCTTCCTGACGCAACCCTCTCTATTTATCCGGGCTTGGGACCGGCACAGAAGTCACTGGACTGTGAACCCCATGGCTAGATTCCACTCCTCCCTTAGACAGTTTATATAAATACTCTAAATTTAAGTTTAAAATAGAATTAATATTCATTGTCTACCGCTTAACCGAACTATACTCGAGTCACAGGGAGCCTGTGCCTATCTCAGGCGTCATTGGGCATCAAGGCAGGATACACCCTGGACGGAGTGCCAACCCATCACAGGGCACACACACACACACTCTGGACTATTTAGAGATGCCAATCCCAACCTACCACGCATGTCTTTGGACTGGGGGAGGAAACCAGAGCACCCAGAGGAAACCTCTGAGGCACAGGGAGAACATGCAAACTCCACACACACGGCGGAGGCGGGAATCGAACCCCCAACCCTGGAGGTATGAGGCAAACGTGCTAACCACTAAGCCACCGAAAATCTATTTAGGAGCAGTGTGTGGTCACTCAGAAATTTACAGACGGCATTTGTGATCAAGACATTTGTGATGTTCCCTCAGAAAAGCTTCTTTTAAAGCCCACTAGTGGAGATTCATACCTATGAATTGCACAGTATGTGCAGGACTCTTCTGATAACTTACTCCCAATCATAAAAACTTCATCTGGCTTGTCACTTGCTGTTTGGACTGTTCATACAGCAATCAGTGCATAGACCCTAGCAACTCACACATTTTCTGAACTCCCCTGGGGTTCAGACCTAAAGGGAAGGAATTGATATTTCAACTGATATAATTCCATTTATGTGGAAGCGGAGGAACTACCTGTGCTCCAAGGTGGAATTGTGTATGTAATGTTCACCATTTGCATTACATATCGTATGCATGCCATATGGATTAAGAGTCATTTTAAGAAGATATTTAGATTCATTGTCATGGGTACATTGAGGAGGATCTAGGAGTAATCTTCATTGATTTGGGCAAAGAAAGAAATGCAGCCCTTGATAGAACTTCAGGAAAAGTTTGAAGTCTTCCTCGAACTCTGTACTTCATTGTTGCGTTCTGCATTTGACTCATGCAATCTGCGAGCTCCTCTAGTAATGCCACTCCCTCTATCTCCTCTATACGACTGACCAGCCTAGCCTTTTACTTGTTTTTACCACTGCTGAAGGAACTTGCCTTTTATTTCCCAGCAGACACTGAAGCCATATCTGCTTCTTGCTTGACTCTTTGCTCCACCAGCATAGAGCCAGAGGTGATGAAGAGATGTCAGACATCACTGACAGCATTGTGCTGCAAATAGGACAAGGATCTCCAAGTGTCTGTCTCAGATGTTTAGGTCCCAAACAATTTGATCGTGTCAATCATCCAAATCCTTCAGAGAGCAAAGCACGCAACCCTGAAGGCAGGGAAGGTTTACAAAGATACAAGAATTCATAGAAGTCATAGGTTAATTGACTTACATACATGAAAAAGTCAGTTGTGATGAGATTAGTAATTATTACAACACTCTTATGGAGCAGAATTTAACAAAAGCACTAAAGAGATTACCGAGGATTAGACTACAATATGTCTGTAACATCTCTGAATCCACTAACAAGCAAATAATAAAACAAAAATAGAAGAGAATAGTCATGAGCATGGTGTTGGAAACCCATGTGGGGTCCTGAAAACCAGGAAAGTAGCAAACAGAAATAATCCACTTGTTCCAAAGTAAATCATCCTTTTAGAGGAAAAAAATAGTTACCTGACAGTCTGGAACAAAAGCAAGTTTTTTTTCTTGTAAATTTCTGACAAATCCTTCTGACAAATACCCAGCATAACCACAGCGGGGAGACAAAGCTGTGAGGTTAATTTGCACAAAATCAGATTTTCAAAAGAGAAAGAGAAAGGATTAAACAACTTACTCTATTTTTATAATTGTTCATGTGGCATGCCTGTGACATACAGTATATATCTATATTTATATAATGGGGCATTGACATGCTTTTTACGATCTGAAAATAGAGTCAGATAGAAATATTCTAAATATCTAAATATTGTGCAATTGTACAAAAAATCTGACTGACTTGTATTTGCACAGCTGACCTTCACACCACTATGTGGTTTTTCCTCAAGTTGGAAGCACAGAGATGTCTGGAATGTCTTTGTATGCTATAGCAATACAATTTCTCTTTGCTGTAGCTAAAATACCTAGCTTAAACCTGTTCCAGCATGATAATACCCCTGCACACATTAAGGTCTATGAAAATATGGTTTGCCCAGATTGACATGTGTCCTGCACAGAGCGCTGACCTCAACTCCACTGAGCACATTTAGGATGAACTGGACAACTGACTGCACCCCAGACCTCCTCACCAACATTAGTGCCTGTTCTCCCTAATGATCTTTTATCCAAATGAACACAAATCTCCACAGCCTTGCTCCAACATCTAGTAGAAAGCCTTCCCAGACCAATGGAGCATAATATATCAAATCTGGAATGGGAAGCACATATGAATGTGATGTGGTGTCCATAAACTTTTGGTTTATTATACCTCCTGAAACTCTGTGACCTTTGACACTTGTACCATTTATTACTTTATTTAATTTCAGTATAAGGAAAAGGATGTTGGTGGCTTTTTTTTAATATTTAAAACATGTGTGATGCATATATGGCTTATCCATGTTATTAATGACAGCTGACTCAATTTAATACCATATCATGTATTGTACCATAGGGCATTGGTGGCTCAGTGGTAGGTTTCTCGCCTATCATGCGGAAGGCCCGGGTTCGATTCCCAGCCAATGCCTCAACCCCAGCCACTGGATACAGTGCCGGTCCCAAGCCCGGAAAAATGGGAGGGTTGCGTCAGGAAGGGCATCTGGTGTAAAACATTTGCCAAGTTGTTGTGTGGACCAGTTGGTCCGCTGTGGTGACCCCGAACAGGGAGCAGCCAAAAGCAACTTCTATGATGTATTGTACCATGTGATGTTCCTTAGTGTGCTGATCCATAGACAGGTCCATTGCCTTGTAACTGAGATGCACAGTTGTGATAGATGAGGTCTTTCATAGGAATAGTTGATCAGTGACCGTACAGATGTGCCATGTTCTGCTGTCTCTGTGTGCAGGTGTTTCAGGGTTGGTTAGATTTGTTTTCTCGCTCCATTTCTTCTTGTCAAACAGCACTACTTTTGAAAAATAGGCCGCTGTACAAAAAAAAATAAGGGGGCAAAATGATAGAA
>JAUCMX010000008.1:12433872-12693872 GCA_033459395.1 Hemibagrus guttatus | reverse complement strand
TAGAGATGCATGCATGTTTACTAATGTTGACCGGCTATATTATAGGGATGCATGGAAGCATTTTTGTAGGCATTACTGAATTTCTTTTAAATCCAGGGCTCGGGTGCAGACTGCAGTTTTTTTCTTTTTACTCAAATTGCTGTTTAACATTTTAACCGGTTGTGTCACCTCGGGTATTTACTGATCCGACATCTGAACCATAACTCTGTATTATAGTCTCGTCTGGGACTCTCTCTCTCTCTCTCTCTCTCTCTCTCTCTCTCTCTCTCTCTCTCTCTCTCTCTCTCACTCACACACACACACACACACACACACACACACACACACACACACACACACACACACACACACACCGGTTAGACTGGACGCGAAATGAGGCGCACACACCGTTTCTGCACGGCGTGACACCCCGTATCAGCCGTTATCCCACTGATCGCGGCCATCTGCGGCTGTGTTTTTGGAGCTAAAGGCGCACGGACAACAGCCACCATGTCGGACCTGGAGCGGAGTTGCTCCATATCCAAAAAGACTATGATCACCGAGCATTTCCGAGTGCGCAAACGGAGGGAGATGCTCCTGGCGCAAGTGTGTGTGGTGTGCGGAGTGCTGCTGGCGGCCTGGTGCATGTCAGCGCTCCTCACCAAAACAGGTGAGTGGATGGGGATGGGGATGTGGATGTGGATGTTCGACATCCTCCGCTCTCACAGTAATTAAGAGGGGTGTGTGTTTTGATCCGTAGATTACCCGTGAAGCAGATTCACAGTTTAGGCAGAAATGTATGAGCTCGATGTTACCGTTTCGGGACAGTGTCGTGTTATTAACACTTGATGTGGAACCGTGTGTGGTGTGTGTGTGTGTGTGTGTGTGTGTGGGACGCTCGTACCATTTCGGAGGATTTCGCCTTGAAAGAAATCTGGATGCAATTCACGGGATATGACCAACGACCATTTATTTAGTACTGCTTTGTAGAGATCCAGCTGCTCCAGCTGTGTTGCGTAATTCAGCTTCAGCGGATGTGTTCATCGCATGTTGGCTGCGTGCGCGTGCCTGTCTGACCGGTGCCGCAGTGTGTACACAGCGTTAAAGGCAGATCTGCTATGTCCCCTATAGGTCATATTACAGTATTCTGTCCAGTCTACATGCATACTATCTGTGCATTTATCAAATATTGTGCTTATGGTTCCATTTGCAATTCGCTAGCCTAAACGGAGTTATATAGAGTCCGAGAGAGCTGTCCAAAAGGTCCTCAAATTTGCACAAAAAAAATTAAATAAAAATGGAATAGGGTTTTTGTCCTGTATATAATTGTTAAATGCCCACCAGTGCAGTCATGCAAACATAAAACACCTAAAGGTTGTTATGTGCTGCTGTAGGTATGCAGTGACGTAGTACAAGGGAACAAAGAGGGGTTCCTTGGCACTTTAATGGAAACAAACAGCACAAAGTGTCTTAGTAAGTGGTTATGCCACAACAGACCACCAGGACCTAGATTTTTTTGCAAGTCTCTGGAACTGTACTGGAGACATGAACTTCCAAAGGATAGTCCCTCAGTTGGTATTTTGATGATGGAGACACAACAGGTCAACATCTCTGGTAATTGGTGAATAGATGGAGCATTGTTATCCTGGAAGGAACTACTCCTGATGGGATTTAAAAAACTGTTTCATCATAAGATAAAGAAGATCAGTCAGAATAATTTTGTATTGATTTTTTATCACCCTTACAATTTGTAGGGAGCAGTAGGATAGATAAGGATGTTAACATAAGGGCAAGAAATCTGAAAGACATGAAGGGCAGTAATGAGACCTTCAGACTATGTACACATTCCCAATTCTGTCTATTATGGTGCTTTGACCAATTAGATTTGTTGTTTTAACAGATTTTCTACTTTCTGTGTCTGAACTGCTTTTTAAAAAAGAATTGAAAAATTAACTGAAAGAATAATAATTTTAGTTCCTGTCAATTAAAGACATTTTCAGCAGGGGATGGTTGTTTTTAGTTTGTTTGTTTGTTTGCTTGTTTTGGTATGCTTCTAACAGCCAGTTAAACTTTTAAAAAGTGATGTAATGATCTCATGAGATCTCATGTCATTATGGTATCATATCACGCTGACAGGGTTGATGAGCAGTGCTGCTGAGTTATAAACAGTGTAGATGCTTCTGCCTGTGTTCCTGGTCTGAAGGTGGACAAGACTTAAATGTGTACAGGTTTTTTTTTTTTTTTCGATTTCCTGAGACAGCTGACAAAGGCTAAAAAACTGCACATGCTCACTGTGCCAGTGAGGTTCTTCTGGACTAATCTAAAAAGTATGCCTGTAAGCAGATCCCCTACTATGGAAGGATTTTCCCAGCAAGTTGATTAAGCAATGGAATGCAGCTTGCGTGTTAGGTACATGATCACTTACAACACATTTACTAAATATAACTTATTTATTCAATATAAAAAGATCAGTGCATAATGGAAATAAATAAACCAGGGTCATTAACAATATGTGTTATAACTTCATACACATAGAATATACCTTATGGATTGGAAAAAAAATTAAGGAAAACCTATCTATTTATAGATAATATTGCTGAATGTAGATTTTCTGTAACTGTTCATACTTTACAATAGTTTCTGTAAAAAAAAAAAAAGTGAAATAAAATAAAATCTGTTGTAAGCTACCAGACCCCCACTTTTAACTAACCTACATGAAAAGTAGCAGGTTGTACACCATAGCCTTTTATTGCTGGTGAAACATTTTGAACACTGGCATATTTACAAAGAATTGCTCTTGTATACTGTACGTTTCATCTTTACTGCGTTTTCTGTCAGTACTGTCAGGTATTTTCTTAGAGCTTACATTTTTTAGAAATTCCAATTCCACCCTCCTTATCTTCTGTATTAGCCCTTTCTGTTTATGCTCTTCAGCTATGAAATAGATTACTGGATAATTAAGACTTTTTACATTCCATGTTGGTAGACGAAGCTAAATCTCTCAGTGGATTTGGGATTATAAATTAAGGAATTGATATTTTCACTACTCTGATTTTCAGTAATCAGTTTGTCAGGCGGGGACCTTACTGAGTCTCTAAACTGATGTTAGTTAATATAACGTTAAATTTATGCTACTTAATCTAAAATCACATTTATAGTGACAGCACAAAAGTCAATATTTCCAAGTGTGGTGCAGTAAACACGAAGATTCATGATTAAAATGATGTTTCTTTAGTGAAAGAAATGAGAGACAATGGTAGTTATCTTTTACTGATAAACTACTGATGAATAAATCAATTCTCTTAATAAAATAATCACAATGATTAAAGTTCAATCATTCATTCATTCATTTTTAAAATACCTACTTAATCCTGGTAAGGGTCATGGTGGATCTTGAGCGTGTCCCAGTAAACACTGGATACAATACACATTCAATTACACACACACTTACGCACATCCACACACCAAGGGTCAATGCAGTGTAGCCAATCCACCTTGCATGCTTATGGAAGGTGGGAGGAAACTGTAGAACTGAGAGCAAATGCATTTAAACACACAGAGAACGTACACAGAAACTCTACACTCACAGTAACCTCAGGAGATCAGGATTGAACCCAGTACCCTAGAGCTGTGAGACGGCAATGTCTACAAATAGTCCTACAAATTAATTTCAGTTTGGACCTAATGTGTTCTGTCAGTGGCAAGTTCAGGGACAGAAAGCTCTATGGCTCTAAATATACACTTTCTGGACATTTTATTAGGAACACTCTCTTAACACTGGGTAGGGCCTCACTTTCTGTCAAAACAGCCTCGATTCTTCAAGGCATGGATTCCACTAGATTTTGGAAATGTTCCTTTGAGATTCAGGCCCATGTTGATATGACTGGCACCACACAATTACTGATTTTCAGGTAAACTTTCATGCTGTGATTCGCCCGTTCCACCACATCCAAAAGGTCTTCTACTGGATTCAGATATAGTGACTGAAGGACACTGAAAAACATTGAGCTTATGGTCATGTTCATGAAACCATTTTGGATGACTTTTGCCTTGGGGTATGGTGTATAATCATGCTGGAGGTAGCCATTGGAAGATATTAAATTGTAGCCATGAAGGGATGCACATGGTCAGCTCCAATACTTAAACAATCTGTGGCATTCAAGAGATGATTGATTAGAATGAACAGCTCAGAGTGCAAGAAAACATTTTCCAAAGCACACCGTGATGTACTGAAAACTGTAATTTTGAGTTTGTGTGTGTGTGCGTGTGTGTGTGTGCGTGTGGCAGGTCATGGAATCATGTTGCAGGAGCACTTTGCTGGGCCGAAAGGCCATCTGGGCCGTAGACTGATGGCCACTGAGGAAAACAACGAGACTCTGGAAAAGAACTGCTCTGCCCCAGGTATAGTTGAACATGCATTCATCTTTGCTTTACCTCTAATAAAACATGATTTGTTTCATTAATTGTGCCACAGCATGTTAATTGTGCTCAAATGGCAAATTAAGCTATTGCTTGATGAATCCTGCTCCTGGGGTTATTCCCCACTGTTAAAGAGCCACTGTGCTGAATGAATGCGATTATAAAAGATTTGCAGTCATGGGGCAAAGAAATAGTCTGCAGCTGCCTCGTGCATAGTATAATTGGAGGTATTGGAAACTATTTTTAGTTATGTTTTCCATCTCAGCAAATCACTCTAACTGTATCGAATGATTGTTTCTCACTTACTCATCAAAAAGAAAGTAAAAGAAAGACCTGGAGGTATATGAGGAGAAGTCATTAAACAGTGTACTGGGGATGGGCTTCTGATGTGCTTTGGGATATTTTGCAGTGTGTAGTGGAGTCGGAAATTGCTGATGCTGATGCTCACTTGTAAAAAGCCCACATCATCTAAGTGCTATAAGTGTTTCAATACGTGCTGCAGAACTACCCAGTGTTTGTGAATGGGATCTGGCAGGGCTAGGCCATTTGTCTGTGTGGCTTAACAGAGGCTGACCATCCTCAAAGTGTGTGTATGTGTATGTGTGTGTGACATGTTAGGAGTCTGTCCACTGTCCAGATATCAGTAATGCACAGCTGTCCTGCTTTGGCTATAGAGAGCTCTTAGATGTTTGGTTTTAGAGAGACTCATTTAGAGATTTCCACTAATGTTTCTGTAGGTTGTCCTGATTAATGAAAAAGTGAAATAGTGACTTGTGGTATGGCTCGTAGCAATGGGACTGTGGTGCTGGTAATTGATCAAAGTAATGATAATAACATGATATTGGGATTAGTGCAGTGTTAGATATACTGTACTGTGGAGAATGCATTGCTGTTGAAATGTTGGCTTTGGTATTAACAAATGCAGAATTCAATAAACTGGCATGAGGGACCATACACATGTCAAGTGGGACGTTCATATCAGTGTACACTTACAGTACCTGGATTTCATACAATAAAAAAGTTTGTTTCTTTAGACATTACATGATAGTATGATATTTATTCATAATAATATCATTTTCTAATTCAATGTTTCACCTGATTACCTTGATTCGTAGTGAGAAATAGTTCCTAACACAGAAATATTTGCTAACAATTCTGTAAATATCATTCAGTTGTAGTGCTTTAACAAATGAGGGTCAGTCCACAGTTGGCACAGCTAACTACAACAAATTGGCACAGATAAGAAGTGTTGAAGTAAAAATAATTGGCCTTTAATTAAACATTTAATTAAGCTTTACCTTGATATCTGATTGAAGGCATCTCATATGATTTCTGGCTTAAAGCATGAAGAATGTATCTATATTTTAACTGTTTACTGTATTTTACTGGGGTTTTTTTGTAAGTTCATTTAATGGTGTTCTACTATTTAACAGTTAACTTTATTCTCAAGCTTTTCAAACTGATACAAACCTAGAATTTAGCTTGCTGGTAAATGTTTTACCCTGTTAGCAATAGTGTAAGAGTGGAATGAAGAAGATTCTATGTTTTGGTAATAATATTTTGTATTTATGAATCGACTTTTATTTTTACTGGGAAGATTCTAAGGGACTTTTATCAGTTGAGCAGAACTGGGGGAGCAGCAGCGATTTCTTGGGGGGGGGGGGGTCGTTGTAATTAAGGAGAGAAGAGAAATAAAGGAAGAAAAAGGCTTTGAATGAAGAACTTGTCATAGTCTCCGTATTTTATTACTGTTATTAAGCCCTCTATAATGCCCACAACATCTCAACTATTACAATAGCAGCAAAACAAAACCAAACAGAAAATCTAAACTTAAATCCTGTTAGCTTTAATATGTTCCTTAGATTTGATGGCAAATTTTTAATAGCTGATCTTTCATTTATATGTAGGAGGGAAAGTAGACGTGTCATCATGTATGAATCATGAGGTAGATAGAACAAAAAGAATATCGTGATAAGTTATGGACATGCTCCTCTTGCTGATTGTTGATTCAACTCAAGCTTGACTCTTGCTTGTCCATTTTTGCATCAGTTGTAATAAAAAAGTAATCGCTCCCAGGTGGTGCATGCGGCGCTGATTAATGAGCAGTGTCGGGCTTTGCTCAAAGACCAATTAACACAGTTGTGCACAGTTTTGTTTGGAAATTGAATGGAGTAATGAAAATTGAGTAAAAACTATGTTTTTTCCTTATTTGTTTACTTGAGTAAGAGTACAGTTATACAGTTTTAAAAAATACTTGTGTGTAGTGCAGATCATTCAAAATAATTTTAGGGTTAGTAATCATAAATTACTCAAGAAGTTTGCACCCCTCATTATTATAGTATGTTGTACAGTATATTCATCTGGTAGTAAACTGTGTCTGTATCTGTTCCTAGTACATAGACAATTCTGATATGTAGACTCAAAAGTGTGAGGTAAAAGGTTTATGCCCTGTGTTTCACAAAATATTGAGAAAGCATTCCACTTGCTTGCATGTAGACAGAACACATGCCCTAGTAAGAGTGTGTTGGACTCTAAACATGACAGCGTACTGAAGTCACTCCCATCAGCTATACCCATAATTCCAAGATGTGTGTTCTGCTGTGCCAGAGTGACCTGTTCATCTGAGAAGGCAGGTCTGGTCTGAAGTAGTGACATTCACATCTAGACCGACTGTCTGACCTGCCAGCATTGGAACTATTGTAATAGTTGCGTTGTTGTGGGTGTTAAGGGGGATTAATAACAATAATAAAACTAGGGCATTGGTGGCTCAGTGGTAGGTTTCTCGCCTATCATGTAGAAGGCTGGGGTTCGATTCCCAGCCAATGCCCAAACCCCAGCCACTGGATGCAGTGCCGGTCCCAAGCCTGGAAAAATGGGAGGGTTGCGTCAGGAAGGGCATCCGGCGTAAAACATTTGCCAAGTTGTTGTGCGGACCAGTTGGTCCGCTGTGGCGACCCTGAACAGGGAGCAGCTGAAAGCTACTTCTAACAATAATAAAACTCCATGACGACCATGACGAGCTCGTCATTCATAGCCTTTCTGTTTTCTTTATTTCTCTCTTCTATTAAATTACACCGACCCCCCAATGAGTCACCGCTGCTCCCCCCAGTTCCGCTTAATCAAGTCATCCCAAGATGTCATCGCAGTAGAACATATCGAGCTGTACATTCAGCCATTCATGCACCAGCACATCATGGTCCAAAGTGTTTGGCTTCTGCGTGTCCTGTTTGCACCACACTGGGCATTGAGTTTTCTGTCTGCTTGCATACAGATCGATTCCTGTAGCTTTAAAGGTTAGCTATTAAAAAAGGACATCTGCCTATTTCCAGAGCTTGCTTGTGCATATCAGTATCATTTGTAATTTTATGCTGACCTGGTGCTTGATACAAAGCATCACATTGGTGGTTCATGGTATACATATGTACATGTAGAAATTTAAAGTTGTTACAAATACATTTGTTTGATTAGCTATATTATGATTTAAAAAAAGAAAAAGAAATGACAGTAGTCATGATCTTGCCTGTGCTAAAAATTAGCTTGGCTAAAGCTTGAATTTACTGTTAAAACTGAGAGAACTGGCCTGAGAGTGAGATATGCTGAGCATAAAATGGCATAAGTGAAGTTTCACTGTGCAGTCGAGCCAGGTGCAGGGATAATTATTCACAGTGCCTAAATATCTACCAGTGTACACACCTATACGCCTAAGCAATAGTCCTGACATCTACTATGGGGACAAAAGCTAATGGACCCAGTCACTGGTTCACATGGGAGAAATATGTAGTACAGTCTCACAAAGAGGACTAAAAAAAAGCCATGGAGACATTTGGAAGATGTAATGGCCCTTGTATTAATTATTAAACTTGCATGCCAGAGCTTGTGAACACTTTTAATGGTTCACCAGCTGGAGACTGAGCATGATTTCATCAGTGTAAAGGGAAGAAATTTTAACAGTCACAAAATAGGAGGCTGAAACCTGGGGCTCAGTGGCAAGATTCCTCATGTCAGCTCCTGTGATGGTCTACTCAACATGCCTTAACATCAGCCACCTGCTCATCCATGGCCTCATAGGGAATGATGCATACAGAGATTTTATGGATATTTGACTGCTCAGGTGATATCAGTTGATTATGTGTACTACAAACTGTTTGGTGATGTAAATGCAGTTCATAAAGGTCATATTATGTTAACTGCTAAACAAAGTTTTGTGCTCCAAACATCCTTTTCGCACAGAACAATACTTATCGACAGGAATATAAGATGCTACGTATGACATCCATTTACCAGCAGGAGAATGTTGTAGCTCCAGAATTCATGAACTATGAATATGCAAATGTTTATAAGCTTGTATTTGTGCACAAATATATAATGTGTGTCGATGTACAAGATCTTCTTTCCCAGATGTGACCTTCAAGCTGTCCTTCAAGCCATATCCTCTTCTCTTCTCTCAGTATGATAGGGTGGGGGCTGTCTGTAAATAGAGAAATGTGATCAGAGCATGTGATCGATGTTCTGTTGTACTTCTCCCTGTTGCTCATGGCAGTCAGGAAGAGGCAGATGAAAACAGTGAAGAAACATCCAGAAAGTACCACTAAGTACTATTTTAGGACTCATGATTTCACAGCAATATGAAAGGTCATCTAGTATTGATGTACATGTAGAAAAATGTTGCCTTTGTGTAGAACTAGAGCACATATATTATAGCGAATACTGATTCCACGCTCCAGCAGATGGCAGTGTGTATAGTGTTTGTTGTAGTTAGACCTGGACATACATCCAAAGCTTTGTCTTCCAAGCTTTGCATGTGGATTGTGCACTGCAGAGCTACTTTGTCAGAATGGGATGATGCAGATAGTCACGGTGTCACATGGGGTTCCAGGGCTCAGAGGGCCAGAGCCATGGGTGACAGATGGACAGTGGAGGCGTCCAAATTCGCTTCAGTGCAATTCAGTCTGTCAGTGGCCAACAGGGACAACCTCAGGCTGGAGTTCCTCCTAAAAAGCATCCTCCTGAGACTGTATTATTTATGCACCACTTAGTTTGTGTTTGTGCTATATATATGTGTGTGTTTGTGCTATATTAGTGTGTTATATTAGCTCTTTATTTTATGTAAATGTGTTACTAAAGATTATCTGAAAAACTGTATTGTCTTGAAACTGAACATGATGCAGTCTTTGATCCGTAAAGCCAAAGCATGATGCTCTGTGATACATCTTTCTGTGTTTAAAACTGTATTCCTGGTTAGCTTGCATTAGGTTTGATGGCGAAACTGGAAGCGTAGCAGCCTCACAGCTGTGTTGTTTTGCATGATCTCACCATGTTCATGTAGGTTTCCACTCTCCTCCCAGGAGATTGATTGGCTATTTTAAATATTGCCCCTCTATCTGTGACCTTATAGTGACCTCATGGTATCCTGTAATGGACTAGCATCCCAGTGGATGAAAGAATGCTGTGTTCAGTTTTTCAGTCATACATGAATCGTTCCTTTATTTCTGCTTTATAGCTTACGGCATATGAGTTTTTTCTTACTCTAGATCTTTTTACATAATTGGTCTAAATTTTAATAACACATCAGTTAACTGGCTGGTGGAACAATGGCAAAAATGTGTTACTACTATTTTCCAGCCTAGATAGATATTAAAGTGGATAATATCTGTTTTTTCTATGCTACGTACTTCTAAATAAGGTAAACGGTGTATCATTTATTTTTCCTTTTTTTTTTTTTTTTTTTTTACAATGTCCTCATTTCAGGAGACCAAAAGTAATTGCTCAGATATATGCTCAGCTTGTTCCTAGCCAGCTGTGTCTTTTTCTTTGTGCATCACTGCATGAGAGAACAAAGAAACTATCAAGTGTTGATTATAGATGTGCACATGTGCTGCTATCTCTCTTGGTCAGTTCTTTATTTATTATAAGGTACTTATTGGGAGGAAACATCAGTTATTTAATCTCATCCTAAGTAAGCAATTTACTTAACAAATACAGGACCTAAAGCAAATAAATTGCCAAAACAAGAAGGAACTGAAAATGTCTGCATTGTATGCCTGACTAAGCACCAACAGGGCTGGGTCTGAAGTTCTGAGGTTTCAGGAAGTCAAATGCTGTCAGGTTTCCTTCCTTTACAAAAACTGAATTCACATATTCTTTATGAATAACTTACATTCTTTGTTCACATTATAGTTGCTCATGTGTATGCATACCAACATCATCACTTATAACTATCAGCTTTAACATTATTGAGAAATTAAATTGTTGGCTCTCGGATATGTTAGAGTTCTAGATTATGATTGATTTTCTAACAAAATTCTTACAAACTGCACTTTAGATTTGAACTCTAGAGGTCTGAAATGAAGAAATCGTTCACACAAACCTAAAAAATATAAATGTTTGAAATGTTATGTATGAAAGAGTGATCCCTCTACAGGGTATCTAACTCTGTTTCCATCATTACTCAGTTTATCATTACAGATGCAATGTCAAATGGCCCAGACCAAACAAAATCAGCTTAATGACCAGTAGCACAACAGCAACTCTTTTATAATGTGTTCATTTATCAGCATTTATCTGAAAGGTGTACAAACAGATATATCACCTTTAAGACAGATAAACAGACTGCATTTCATTACAAAAAGAAAATCCACAACATAGTACCAAATTATACAGGGCACTGCATAAAATTCACTTCCTTAAACTTTTGTAGTGTTAACTAATAAACGAAGTTTAAGTGGAGTGTGTTAGAGTAGGAAAACACAGGGGTTCCTCTGCACTAGAGGAATATAAGACCTTCAAACATATTCAAAACTTTTGATTGAATTTTTCAATTATATCCAGGAAGTGAATTTTTGAAAAGTGGAGGTGCATGGTGGCTTAGTGGTTAGCATGTTTGCCTCATGCCTCCAGGGTTGGGGTTTGATACCTTTCTCAGCTGTGTGTGTAGAGTTTGTGTGTTCTCCCCATGCCTTGGGGGTTTCCTTCAACCACATATGCCCACAAGGCCAAAGACATGTGTTGTAGCCTGATTGGCTTTTTTAAATTGTCTGTTGTGTGGCCTGCGATAGACCGCCATACTGTCCTGGGTCTACCCTGGCCTGTGTCTTCTTGGATATATATATATATATATATATATATATATATATATATATATATATATATATATATATATATATATATATATATATATGTATATATATATATATATATATATACATACAGTGCTGCTTGAAAGTTTGTGAACCCCTTGAGCTGTTCAGACTTTTCTGTTGTTTTACCTTGATTTTCTTATTTTATCATCACCTGCTTTTTATAAATTAAATGTCAGATGTATGTTTTTCGTATGTCAGTGTCACTGAGGAAGAGACAGGAGTCAGAGCTAGAGGTAGCAGAGCTGAAGATGCTGAGGTTCTCTTTGGGAGTGACAAGATTGGACAGGATTAGGAACGAGTACATCAGAGGGACAGCTCATGTTGGACGTTTGGGGGACAAAGTTAGGGAGGCCAGATTAAGATGGTTTGGACATGTTCAGAGGAGGGAGAGTGAGTATATTGGTAGGAGAATGTTGGACATGGAGCTGCCAGGCAGGAGGCAAAGAGGAAGGCCAAAGAGGAGGTATATGGATGGAATTAATGAGGATATGAAGCTAGTGGGTGCAAGGGTTGAGGATGCAGTAGATGGGGATAGGTGGAGAGAGATGATTCGCTGTGGCGACCCCTGAAGGGAAAAGCCGAAAGAAGAAGAAGAAGATGTTTTTCGTATGTCAATGTATGTATTGTATGTCAATTGCATATGTTTGTTTAGAAGGAATTTTGTGAGTAGGCAAAAAACTACATGAAATATTGAATTATTGGCACTACAGTGGTTTGGTTGGTTTCCTCTCTCTTTTAATCAGTGTTGTCCAACCACTTACCTAAGGATGTTTAATTTGATTGGTCTGTTTAACTGAGTAATTAAGCACCCAAATGTGTTTCACTTGAATCTGTTACCCACTGGGGGGCATGGTGGCTTAATGGTTAGCACGTTTGCCTCACACCTCCTCCAGGGTTGGGGTTCGATTCCCGTCTCCGCCGTGTGTGTGTGTGTGTGTGTGTGTGTGAGTTTGCATGTTCTCCCTGTGCCTTGGGGGTTTCCTCCGGGTACTCCGGTTTCCTCCCCCAGTCCAAAGACATGCGTTGTAGGTTGATTGGCATCTGTGTGATTATGAGAGTATGAGATTATCTTTCATGTAGTTTTTTGGCTACTCGCAAAATTCCTTCTAAACAAACATGCAATTGATCAACATCTGCATTTGTACATCTGACATTTAATTTATAAAAAGCAGGTGATGATAAAATAAGAAAATAGATAGATTTAAGATTTTATATAGACTTTCAAGCCGCACTGTGTATATATATATATATATATATATATATATATAAAAGATAGATAGATAGATAGATAGATAGATAGATAGATAGATAGATTTAAGATTTTATATAGATTATAAATTCAGGTGGTGGTTCAGGTTAGACCTGTATGATGCGCTGTAAATTTGATGCCCCTGCTCTACAGTCGTGTGAGACATTAAAGGATATGTTAGACATCAGTGTAGTTATTTCCCTATGAGCAGTTTCAGAAAATATCAGTTGTGGAATACAAAATTTTTGCTTTTCAGGGTTTTATAACAAAAAATCATAACTAAAGAGACTGATTAATTTTGAATATTTTTTTTACTTCTATTTCGTAAGTCAAACATTGTTATTCATTTTATTTATTAATTTTTTTTTCTTAATAAAATTGTGGCATTAATTTTGTGTATAACCCCTTGAAAATCATAAATATTGCCTCTAACATGTACTCTCATTTCAGCCATCCATGAGTTCCCTGAGGATGTGTTCACAAACCGAGAGCGAACACGAGGCGCGGTCCTGCTGCACATATTTGCTGTAGGTAAACTCAGTTTCTGTGACTGTGCTGTCAAAGCCTGGCTGCTCTCCACTATTGACCCTGTCATGTAAGATACATGGAGCAGCTCTGACAACTTCATGATTGTTATAAATTGTTTGCCAGCTGTTCATTGTGTCATGTGACTAGCTGTCCTGAAAACCCCATGTGATTAGAGTGTCCAAAGCTACTAATGAATATCACAAAAAAGCCTTCAGTGACTCTAGAGATCCCTTGAGCAGATTGTATTCATAATAGGTAATAAATCTAAAATAGAAATGATATAAAATATTGAATTGAAATGACCTCCATAACATTTTCTGATATTATGACATGATATATACTCTCACTATCCATGTTATTAGGAACACCTTTACACCTGCACATTCATTCAGTTATCTAGTTGGCTCAAGTTGCTATGTAGTCTGTAGTAACTCAGATAGTCATTCTTTACAACCGTGTTGAGCAGAAAAGCATCTCAGAGAACACAACACATCAAACTTTGAGGTGGATGAGCAACAGCAGAAGATCACATCGGGTTCCACTTATGTCAGCCATGAACAAGAATCAGATGCTCTCATGAGCACAGACTCACCAAAACTGGACAGTTGAAGATTAGAAAAAAAATCATCTGGTCATTTTCCAATTTTTAATTGTCCAGTAAACAGTCCACGAGGATTTATTCTACAAATGCATTATACACAATATTATTAGCAATTTCTTCATTTATGTTTATGCATTAACAAAACTATTTTTTGTATTTTTTCTAACTGATTATTTATTTATCTATCTATCTATCTATCTATTTTTTGTCTGTCTGTCTGTCTGTCTGTTTTTTATCTATCTATCTATCTATCTATCTATCTATCTATCTTTTGCATGTATTTGTTTATTTATTTATTTATTTATTTAGGCTGTCTACATGTTCCTGGCTCTGGCCATCGTGTGCGACGACTACTTTGTTACATCGCTGGAGAAGATCTGTGAAGTAAGTAGGATTATAAAAGCTTTAATTCTAAACTACTCAAGCTCTGAAACCGGCGCCACTCCATCAAGCTCACTCCATCACCTCGGTCCTGCTCTGATGTTGCATGCTCTCAGGCTTTTCACTCTTATCTGCACTGTGATCATTTGTATGCAACTTTTGTCATCTGTCAGAAACTGCATATGAGTGAAGATGTAGCTGGTGCAACATTTATGGCTGCTGGAAGCTCAGCTCCTGAGCTTTTTGCCTCTGTCATTGGTGAGACACACACACACACACACACACACACATTTCCATGTAAGCTATTGAGAATTGCTATAGGGGCTTAATATTGTGTTTTCTGCAGGTGTGTTCATCACACATGGAGATGTGGGTGTGGGCACGATCGTGGGCTCAGCTGTCTTCAACATTCTCTGCATCATTGGTGTGTGTGGAATTTTCGCTGGACAGGTGTGTGTGTGTGTGTGTGTGTGTGTGTGTGCGTGTGTTTGTGTTTGTGTTTGTGAAATTCAAACTGTGTTATTTGTCCATCTCAGTAGTTCTCTCACTTTAAATCATTTCATACAGTAAAAGTATTGTGCTGTGCTTTTACTTTATACAATTTTGAAGATAAGTTTAAAGTACAATTTAAAGTACCTTACCTTCAACTAAATGAATTAAACAATTTTAATCCTTGAAATTCTCACAAATCTAAACTGTAGTCTTTTGATCATGCCCCTTCTACTAACTACTAATGCTTGAGACAGATCAGTTCTCAGCCCCTGACCCATCCAATAGGAGAGTAATAATATTGTGCTGTTTTTATGTTTTAAAAATGGTTTGCTTTTCATAAATAAAAAAAGAAATGAAAAGAAAAGAAAAGAAAATAAAAGAAAAGATTGCTCTCTGGGTGGGCGGGATGTTATTCTTTCTCCCTACCTTGTTAATCACAGTGACAGTAGCCAATCACAGGCATCTGTGAGCTCATGTATGCAGAACAGGGCAGATAATGGAGTGTCTTACACATGACCAGCAATTGGAGATGATGCCATTGGCTGGACTCATGTTTTCAGAGGAAGCATGTGTTAGCCTTCACCCTGTCCATCCGGTAGCTGTTGTATGATATGGTAGCCCAGGCTGGTGGGTGCGAATATGCAGGTGACCAGATGTATATGTTAAAACCAACAAATATAATGATGAGCAATGAATTAAATGCAATGTTAACTGTAACAACTATATTAACAATTATAAATCTTTATTATAAAGATTTTATAATAAACTTTATTAAATATAAATCTTTCTTCTGAAGGTTGTCTTTCTCACCAAGTATGCTGTGTTTCGGGACTCCCTTTACTACACACTGTCTGTTGTAGCACTTATAGTAGTAAGTATGATATTACAATAAATAATGTTTTTATTATTACTTTTTTAATATAAAAATTTATATATACTCATTATATTAAAATGAGTAAAAATTTTACTCATTTTAATATAAAAGGAATGGTTCAGTATATTGCAAATTCCAAATCAGCTTTAAAAAATCAAATGCATTTTTATATAAGAAATTTTTATTGTAATAAAAGAGTAATTTAGGCCAGACATTTAATATTGTGAGCAAACAGGTAATATTTTATTTGTAATATGTATAAAAGCATATTCTTTAGGTTCAGCTTCACAACATCTCATAATCGCACAAAGGATGATTTCTTATGTTCTGAGAAGAAAACGACTTATTTAATGATTGTTCACTTTAGTGTGTCTCCTTTTATAGTTTATCTATGATGGGCAGATTATGTGGTAAGTGCCTCAGTGGTATAAAAGCATCTTCAAGAAAAATCAAAAGAATCATAACTTACTGTCTACTGCTTTCTCCTCGTAGGTGGGAGAGTCTGGTGCTCATGGTCATGTACATTGGCTACATAGTCATTATGAAGTGAGTTCTTCCACACAGTAGGCATTGTTTTGTAATTCTCTGGTTATTGTGATTTTTAGGCAGTTAACTCAGGTGCATTTATTGTATTTTTGTTGGATGAATATCATATACATGTTAAGCAATCTTATCATTACATGACATTTTCCCAGAATTTAGTGATCTGACATCACATATATTTAAATAATATAATTTATACTCATGATGTGGATTGAGTGATTGCACAATGCTAAACTGGTAGCTAGAAGCTTCTTTTACTTGTTAGCTACATTCACCTGGTAGTTACAAAACAAAATAGAAAAAACAAAGACACCATATACACTCACTGAGTACTTTATTAGGAACGGCTGTACACCTGCTCATTCATGCCATTTTCTAGTCAGCCAATCGCGTGGCAGCAGTGCAATGCATTAAATCATGCAGATACAGCCAGCAGCTCCAGGTAATATTCATATCAACCAGTAGAATGGGGAAAATGTGATCTCAGTGGAAAAACAGAGCCTGATCTGATGAATTTGGATTTCTGCTGAGGCACACAGATGGTAAAATCAGAATGTGGCACAAACAGCATGAACCCATGAACCCAACCTGCCTTGTGTCAAGAGTCCAGGCTTGTGGAGGTGGTGTAATGGTGTGTGGAATGTTTTCTGGCCATAGTTCGGGCCGTTAGAGCCAGTCTTCATGACCACAATTTATCAACTTCTAATGGCTACTTCCGGCATGCTAATGCATCGTGTCACAAAGCAAAAGTTGTCTCAAACTGGTTTCAGGAACATGACAATGATCTCAGTGTTCTTTAGTGTCCTTTGGTCACAGGATCTGAATCTAGTAGAACACCATTGGGATCAGAATCATCTTTATTTCCAGGTGCTGTGGGTTTTTTAAGGAATTTGTGTTGCTGTACTGGTGCATAGGAATATGAAGCAAAGGAGCATAAATATAAAGAACTTATGAGAATAAACATAAAAAAATATATTACATAAAATAACAACATTAACTGTATAATAGTGCTGGATGTGTAAAAATGGACTAGTTGTGTGTTAATGTAACATAGGAAAAAGGCAAAGTATTGTTATAGGTTAATGTCCAAGGAGGCAGAAAAGAGACCATATGTTGGGTTCTGGATGATGTGGATGAAGCTAGCTGCATATGGAAAGAAGCTGTTTATGTGGCATGAAGATGTGATAGAACAGATGATTCACAGCATGAAAATGTACCTGAAAAATATCAGCATGAACCAGAATCACAAAGGAATGTTTCAACATCTTGTGGAATTTCTGCCATGAAGAATTTAGATTGTTTTGAGAGGAAAAGGAGCAACTACCCAGTATTAGTACAGTGTTCCTAATAAAGTGTCCACGAGTCTTCACAGATTTAACATATTTTAACCATCTTATTACTTTAAAGCATGACAAACTAGTGTAAAGCAAATGAATATATCATGTAACATGTACATTAAAACAAATAGATCAGACACAACAGAAGATAAATTCATAAATAACAGAATTAATGTAACAGATAAATGTCTCAGCTGTAGATTTCTCTTTGTCTCAGGTTTAACACCAGCATGCATAACTACTTTTCTGGGAAAGAAGATATGAGTGTTGCGAATGGTAATGCAGTAACCAGCGAGCTGGAGGATGGTAATGCATATTATGAGCAGTTTTGGGATGATCCCTCATGGCCATTACTCAGCTCAGGTAAGGGTAACTAGACAGGCTTCTTCCCTCTGCACCAGCTCAGCTTCCTCTCTTCTGCTCTGCCTCTACTCAAAATCAACACATACTCACAATGATTACAGCTGATACTAACAACATGTTGTTGCCTCTTTCCTGTCAGTTTGGAGCTTTTCTGCTTCAGTAGATGTGCACACTAGCTGCCAATGACAATAGTGTGTAAGGTAGAGAAGGAATCATTGCTTGCCTTCTGGGTTGATTCTCTGTGCTCTGTATTTCAGATTGTGTCACTAGAAACCTTCTAACATTTACTCTGAAGCCTGTCTGCTTAGCCTTACTAAATACTTCTCCCTTCCACTCCAGACTCCTGTCTTTTGATTTTTTTAATAAGCAAGAATGTACAGTATATTGTATACAGTTCGTGTGTGTTTGTGTATGTGCATTGTTTGTTTTGTAGAGTATGATATGAATACTTCTGTGGTGTGTATGTTGACGTAATAAGGCCTAAATATCTAGTAGTGATGTTTAAGACCTACTGTGACCAATTTTTCATCTACTCGGTTTTCTTGCAAGTTAATTCCTTCCCATCACACAGCTATTAATCTAAGAGGGTGAAATATACATCCTTTGAGACAAGCTTATAACTTTAAACCTTATGAACTGCTCTGCAACTTTACAAACTCCTTCTCATGTAATGTCAAGGGGAAGCTGAAAGCACTTGGAGAGGAAAGTGCTAACTGCCCTTTCCCTCTATTTAAGCTAACGGTTGTCTAGCCGGTCTCTGAGAGCCAAAGGAAAGAGGAATGATATAATTCCCATCCAGAGCAGGATTAGTTATACACTTCTGGATTTCCTGACCGTAAATGGTATTAAATGATATTAAAATTTTCCCAAAAAACAGCTCAAATGCTTAGCTGAGATAATATGTTCTGTAATATATCATATATCAAAATTTACATGTTCATATGGCTGATTCTTTGATTCAAAGTGATGTACATTTGATACAGGATACAGCTAAGCAGCTGAGGATTAAGCGGCTTGCTCCAGGTCTTGCTCACTGTGGCAGCTTGGTGTTGGGAATTGAACTCATAATCTTCTGATAAGTGACCAAATCTATAGCCAATTAGTATTTCTGTTCTTAAGAGTGTGTTTATAACTCTTAATGGAAAAAGGAATATGTGGTCAGACAGATTTATGAAAACATATGACAAATGCAGTAGTTTGCATAAAAATATTACTCAACAGAACATTATTTCATTGCTTATACTTATCTTAATTTAAACAGGTTTCTAATTATAAGTTGGAATAATGTTGAGTGAATATGATTAGTTTATGCAGTATTAATGTAAACCAATTACACTGTGAAATCTCGCCAGGAAGTTAGATGAGAACTATAACTGTATTATTACATTCAGGTAATTAAAGCATTCATGGAAGAACAGTGAAGCCGTAATGTTTTACAAAACACCAGTGTTGTTAGTTCGGGTCTCAGCCCAAGTGAAAGCTCAGTCAGATTTCATTCGGGGCCTTGAAACTAAATGCTCATGAATACATGAAATAATTCAACAAATCTTTCATGTCATTGTGCATGTTCCCAGGGTGCTCTGAATGAAAATTTTCACATTTGTAGGCCACATTGCATCACCTCTTTGAACTTAAGATAAGTGCTTCAGAGAAGTCAGTCAATCAGTCGAGATGGGACAGTGTGGCTCTGTGGGGGTTTGCGTGAAATGACCACATGCTTTCTGCATGATTGATGCTGTTGAGTGTGTAATGTGGCGCAAAAAGTACGACCAGCTTTTTCATTTCATCACTACGGAGAGAAAGGAAAGCAGAGTTGAGAGAGTTCTGAGATATGTATAAGTAAGTAGGTCTCAAACATCAGTGATTAGTGTGTGTGTGTGTGTGTGTGTGTGTGCGTGTGCGTGTGCGTGTGTGTGTGTGTGTGTTTTGTTTGGCTTTTATCCTTTTCTTATGTTTAATACAAATAGCCTGAATGGTGAGAGCGGTGAGTTTACTGGCAAAAAAGGGTCAAAACCTCCAGAATATCTCCTGTTTGTCCAGAATTCTGGGTTTTGGTCACAACTTGGCTGTATTTACAGATTTGATGCATATTGTGATCTCTGTTTGTAGTAAAACCCAATAAAATGTACACTCGTGGCTCAGTCGTGATGGTTGATGAGATGATGAACTCCAGTCCTCCAAACTACCGCTTCCCAGAGGCTGGCCTCAGAGTCATGATCACCAACCGCTTTGGGCCTAAAACCCGCCTGCGCATGGCAAGCCGACTCATCATTAACGAGGTGAGCAGCCTTGAAATCTACTAAAGGGCACGTCAGTGTTTAGAAGTGGAGTTGCCAAACATTTCCCGTAGGAGTCCTAAGCATGAGATAAAAAGGGATTTAACTGGCTGCTGTGATTTTCCACTGACTGGCTATAAAAGAATGGAATTTAAAGGTGACGCAGAAACAACAGAAGTTGAGTGCAATAAAAGAGGGGTTTTTCCATTCACTGGGGATTTTGCACTGGGATTTAGAAATCACCTGTTAAGGCTTCCTCAGTCAAATGACCTGATCTCTTTCGGTATTTTCCATGATTTCACTGAGGAAAACACCTTGTACATGTGAGATGCTGAAATGAAACTGACATAGTAATTCTTCAGTATTTAATAAAATTAGTGCACAGACATGCAATATGTGGGCAAAGGTTTGTGGACATTTGACTATCACAACCATGTAGTTAAACCGGTGCGAAAAAGTTGGGAGCACACAACGACTGAGCTCCATAGAATCATGGTTTGTCAAGCCTGGAGTTGAAGAACTCAAGTGTCCTGCACATAGCCCTGACCTTAGACCCACTGATCACCTCTGGGATGAACTGGAACACTGACTACACCTGACCTCAGTTCCCCAAACTGTTTCCACAAAGTTGGAAGAACAGAGATGTCTGGAATGTTTTTGTTTGCTGTAGCAACACAATTTCTCACACAATTTGCAACTTAAAGACCTAGCTTAAACCTGTTCCAGCATGACAATACCCATGCACACATTAAGGTACATGAAGACATGATTTGCCAAGAGTGACAAGGAAGAACTGGAGTGTCTTGCACAGAGCCCTGATCTCAATTCCACTAAACACCTCTAGGATGACCGGGGCGGTGATAGCTCAAGTGGTTAAGGCTTTGGGTCGCTGACCAGAAGATTGGGAATCGAGGCCCAACCCATCCTGCTCCAGGGGCGCTGCATCAAGGCTGACCATGCGCTCTGACCCCAACCCCCAAGGATGGGATATGCGAAGAAAGAATTTCACTGAGCAGAAATGTATATGTGACAAATAAAGACAACTTAACATTGACTGCACCTGACCTCAGTGCATGATCCCACTAATGCCCTTGTAACTGAATGAGCCCAATTTGATGAGTGTGATGGCCAAGTTACCAGAAACCTTTGGCCATATAGCGTACTTATAAATATAAGGATACTAAGTTTAGCAAACATACACTCCTAAATGCAAATCCGAATCAGCTACTTTTAAAAGGATACAAACCACACTGTTAACAAAAATGTAACTCAAAATTTTATATTTAAACAAAATTGTTTGTTTTTAAAAGCAACAGCGGCTAATGCAGGCAACCAATGGAGTGGACGGAACGGTAGAGGCTGATGGGAAAGCAGACACCATAGAGAATGGCAACGTACCAGAGGACAAATTAACAGAGGAGGATGATAATGAGCTATTCTCACCCTTCACCATACCTGGTTAGAGAGTCACACACACACACACTATCTCTTAATCACTAGTAACTAAAACTCTCTCTACCTAATTCAGTTTCTAATATGAGCAGCATTTTTGATCACCTGCCTGAAAAATCTTTGTTAATAATGTCATGTAGAGAGAGGCAGAAGCTCTACAGTGTAGACCAACATGTCATCACAAAAAGTTCACCACATTGTGTATTTAAAAGGTAAACGTTTTCTTTCAAGACTTAAAAAAAAGTGGTGTTGGTTGGCTGCAATATCAGAAACACAGCATTTTCTTTTCTGTGAAAGGAAGCATTTCCTGTCTACTTTGAGTGATATGTAAAGCTAAAGACTTATAAATAAAGTTTAACTAAAAGTTACTATTTTATCCCTAATGAGCAAGCCTGCAGCGACGGTTTGAGAGGAACTAGGCTCAGAAGGGAACCCATCCTCATTTGGGTGACACTGAACAGTAAATAATGTAAATGAACTAAATAATGTCCTTTCTACAACAGCAAGGGCCCATGAGGAACTATTAGGTCAGTGTAGTGTGTAATTTAGTGTGTAATTTAGTATTAAAGCTCTTGGTCTAAGCCAGATAAGAGGCAGTCACACGATGAAATCTCAGTCTCGTTCAAATTTCCCCTTGAGTAAACTTTGCAAAAAAAAAAAATCCTCTTGGAAAAGGAACCCAGGACTTATTGTTGTAAGATTATCAGCTTAACATTCATGGACCTTTCTCCGGAGTTTCCAAACACGTTTAATATGGATATTGCATGTATTTTTTCTTATGAGCCAGACATTCATTACAGCTATTGCATAGCCCACAGGACAATTGTGAAAATTTATGATGAACTGTATTTCTCTGCAAACAAATCTTGGGAGCCACGTGCCATCATGGCTCAGCGAATGAGCTACTGTGTTATCTCCTTCTACCTGCAGGAGGCACTATGAACAGAGTAAAGTTCACCATTTCATGGCCTATCCTGGTGCTGCTGTACTTCACTGTGCCAAACTGTGGGAAGCCACGCTGGGAGAATTTCTTCATGCTCTCCTTTTTTCTCTCCACACTGTGGATAGCTATCTTCTCATACTTCATGGTGTGGATGGTGAGTGTGTTTGAGTTTGAGGTTTAGCATCATTTACTACACCATTTGAGCATCTCTCGAGCCATATACAATGTCATTGTGATATGTTTTATTATTATGTGCAGGTGACGATTATCGGATACACACTGGGAATACCTGATGTTATAATGGGCATCACTTTTCTTGCAGCCGGCACCAGTGTTCCTGACTGTATAGCTAGCCTTATAGTCGCTCGACAAGGTATCGTTTTTGTGCATTAATACTCATTCATTTCTCCTCTTTCAAGGTTTTTGTATCTGTTCATCTATTCTGTATTATGTGTGCACATCCACAGGCCTGGGAGATATGGCTGTCTCCAATACAATCGGAAGTAATGTTTTTGATATCCTGATTGGGCTCGGTGTTCCCTGGGGCCTCCAGACGATGGCTGTCAACTACGGATCAGTGGTATCGATCATGCTGTCATCCGTGACGAATATACTAACATTCACACACATTCACAGAGGAGAACTGGGTGAAGCACAGCAATGCTGACATGGGAATGTAAATGTGAAACACTGTGATTGTAAATTTGATTTCTTTACTTTTGTCACAGGTGAAGATCAACAGTAGAGGATTGGTGTATTCTGTGGTGTTGCTCCTGGGATCAGTGGCTTTGACTGTAAGTTGATGTGAGGAATGTATGATTCAGTATGTAGGAATAAACACCTAGGCCTGGAAAATAAAAACATTTTGTAATGAAACACTCAAACTGGCATAAAAGCCAGAGACACCTACATGCATGCATTTGGACCAGACCTCCCTAATAACTTGTATGTATTTTTTTTTTTTTTTACTTTTTGTGATCAAGTGATCAAACTTGTGAAAGAAACAACCCAGATTTAACCACAAAATGCATAAAAATTACAGCAGAATACACTTTAACAAAACAGAGGAAATATTAATGGATTCCTTGTACATTCACTGTATCATTCAACCCCAGGGATTCCCTGGTGTTCCCCAGTTTGGTTATGAACATGTGACTATAATCTTGAGGATGTCTTGCCACTCATTAAGGGAACTGCAAGGCTTATGATGAACTAGTGAAGCCCTTGAATGAGGCACAAAATATCCTTCTCTGCCTGAGTGACCTGAAAGACCTTTATAAACACATCTGAGTCATGTTTTTTGTACCTTATACCCTGTCTTTCTGCACAGGTTCTGGGGATCCATGTGAACAGGTGGAAACTGGACTTAAAGCTGGGTGTGTACGTGCTCCTGCTGTACGCCGTCTTCCTGTGCTTCTCCATTTTGATCGAGTACAACATTTTTACCTTCGTCAATCTGCCCATGTGTCGGGAAGTCTGAAACCTTTCGTTTCTGAATGACTTCCAGACTGGACCTACCACCATAATCTCTTATCAAATTCACTTTTTTTTTTTGTTCCTGAAATCCACCATGTCCGACGCCATGCATTCACTGCAGTCAGAGACATTACATTCTGCTGTATCTGCCCATGGAGATGAAGGTCCAGTTCTCTGTCCAGGATTTTAGACAGTTCAACTTCTGCGTATGGCAGCACGCACTCTGACTGGACCTTCTCACCTTAGCAGCATAGCATGTCTATTTGAATTGGATCTACATGGGTGTAGCCTGAATATTTACTCTATATACACAGGAAAAAAGAGGAATGCTGCTCAGTGGAAACATCCGAATGCATCCCATTTACATCTGGTCTTCCCAGGAGAAAATCAAATCAAAACAAAAATGGACCATGCACTTTAGACGTATAGGGTGAAGACTCTAGGCCACACTATGATCACAGTAAGGAAAGACGTCAGCTCTTTTCTGCTGTAATGCAATAAGGAGCAATAAAGACAGAAGCAGTGTTTCATGACAATAAAATCATGAAATAGAGGGTTTTATTTTTTAAGTGTGAAGGACGATGAGATTTTTGTGAAGTCGGTACAGTAGGACTGTGTGAGAAGTGATATCATCAGTGAGTTCTGCTGTGGAAGATTTACCGCCTGTTCCTGGCTTCTGCACAATGACCAAAAGCTCAAAAGCTTAAAACTGGGTTCGAGCTCCTTGATGGTATAAAAGACAAATTTCAGAACAGTATTCACTGGCGAGACAAGACCACAATCTTGATGTTGTATTTGTTGTTTATATGTAAGTATGACATTTAAAGTCCTCTTGTTTGAACCAGTGCTTCCTTCCAGGTGTGGGGAGGAGGAGTGGATGCACATCCATGACTGGAATTTTTTTGTGCCGTTCACTCCAGCTCCCTTTTCTGGGTCTCTGTACTTTTTGTCTGTGCTGCATAATTTGACGCAGCAAATCATGTCGATCTCCATATATGGCAGCTACCAGTCCATCCTGCACCAAACCCAAGAGGCTCAGGAGATTATAACCCCGAGTAAAGGGCAGATGTGTTTGTGTTTGTGTGTGTCAGTTGTGGAAATGTCAGGTGTGATCGCACAATCCTGAAAAAAAAGGTGCCGTTGCTGTTATCCATGTGGGAAGGCAGGTGTGTGTGCAGTGTTTCAGTGTGTGCAGTATATAAGGATATATGCAAATGAAAACTGTAACCAGTAGGCTGTAACCAGAAGGGCTGGTTATATTTAAATACCCTTGTTGCTCAAGCATGCAAATATTCATACTACCCTACATTATTAGTGCTATGAAGAATGGCACATTCTTTGTACATGGCTGTGTGCTGTGCAGTATGGTGGTGTGAATTGATTTATTTTATTTTATTTCTATTTTTTTCAAGGTAGTTGATCAGTGTTCAGACAGGATATGACCTATAAATGGTTTAGGTTGTTTCATGATAAGTTAATGAATGTTGCTGGAGGTTTGGATTCGTCAGTTCACGTGCTATTAACACATTGTGTGTTTCAAAAGAAAGAGAAGGAATTACACAATTTATTTCCTTATTTGTTAGCTTTGAAATTTCTATAATGGTTCACATATATGCAACTATTTTCCTATTTGGTTATTGAGCCAAGATTTTGTTCTTGTTATCGTAACAGCAAGTATACTACTATAGTACATATTAATTAATTAATAGCAAAAGCATACCAAATCACTGTAGATAAGCCATTTGTATGATCTACTTTGAAGTCAGTTGTTCTGTGGCATGTCTGTTATTATAATGGTTATTATTATTACGTTTGAACAGAAAGATCAGTATTTTTGACTCTAGTTGTATTTTATAAGCTGTGCACTTCCACACAACTGAGTGACCAGATTATTGTTTTCTTCCTCTCGGGGATAAGGATCACTCAGGAGGTGGTATCTTTGTTACCAGTGGTAGCATTCTGACATGAAGAGAAGTCTTTGTATGCACAGAAAATCCCAACAGATACCTCTTCAGGAGAAACCTTTTAAGTTGATTGAAGAAACCTACAGTACATTTATGTTCATGCATGAAAGTGCACACCTACAGGACACATGCACTCACTTTTGTTCACACATACACATGCAGTCTTATTTCAGACTAGACTGTGACCTGCTGCACTGTGGGCTGGGGGAAAGGTGAGCTTGAGCTGGATGGGTTTCCAAGCCACTGATTGAAAAAGATAAAAGATTAATAGGTACTGTATGACAACAGTGTTTAACTTGAATGTAATGTCTTGCTATAAATGGATGTATCCAACCAATGCATTTTATTGTGAAGCAATAAACTATTCAAAATATTATCATTCATATTTGAATCATAAGAAAATTGTATGAACACAAATTAAACTTCTACACTTTATAAAGATTTGATGGTGTGCAGTGTGCTCTTCTAGTGCCCCTGAGAGCTTAATAACTGTAATGCACTGTGTTGTGCTCTCTTGTGTTTGTTGCATTATGTCATTTTTTACTGTCATCAATTTTACTTTATTTTACACCATCTTTGCAAAGAAGTCAGTCTTGGTAACTGGGGAAAGTTTCCTATTACTATATGAGACCAGTACAGCAATTTCTCAGCAAATGTTTTATACATAATGCATAATGTTACTAATGTATGGGAAAATACAAGAAATAACAGACACCAATTTGAAGACTGTGTATAAAATTTATTTAAAAGAAATGTATTTGAAAAATACAAAGAGAAGTACTTGTTATAAGGTTATAAGGTATGGGAGAGCAACAGTTTGGTTGCTCACTATAATGTTAGTTGATAACTAAGACTAGGGATGTGATAGCTTAGTGATTAAGGTGTTGGACTACTGATTGGAAGGTTAGTTCAAATCCCAGGTCCACCAAGTTGCCACTGTTGAGCACCTGAGCAAAGCCCTTAACCCTCTATTGCTCAGTTCAGTCAAAAAAAAAAAGATATAAAATATAAGAGATAAGGGTGTCTGCCAAATACCAGAAATGTAAATGTGAATAATTAGGTGTCCTGCAGATACCCACTGGTGTTTTGCACATGATCAGTCAACTTTTGTTTTTACAGTATTACTCTACCAGGAATGTTAATCTGCTATAATAAATAAATAAATAAATATAAAGAAAAGAAGTAAAAAAGGAAAAAAATTCTATTGGAAGCATTCTGCATGCATCATTTGAGTCGGCTTATCCCCTTAGAGCACACATTCCCAACTGCTCTGCACGTTTTAGTGTTTTCCCTTTTCTAATACACACACTTCATCTAATGCATGGCTTTTAATTAGCTGAATAGCCATCTATCCATTTTCTATATCTGCTTATCCTACTACTGGGTCACAGGGAACCTGGAGCCTATCCCAGGAGACTACGGGCACAAGGCAGGACAGGATGCCAGTCAGGGCACAATCACACATCACACACATGCTACAGACAATTTATAGATGCCAATCAACCTACAATGCATGTCTTTGGACTGGGGGAGGAAACCGGAGTACCCAGAGGAAACCCCCAAGGCACGGGGAGAACATGCAAACTCCACACACACATCGTGGAGGCAGGAATCAAACCCCCAACCCTGGAGGTGTGAGGCAAACGTGCTAACAACCAAGCCACCGTGCCCCCCCTTAGCTGAATATCCGATTAGTTGAATCATGTGTTCGGAGCAGTAAAAAGACTGGACATGTGTAGGACAGGGGGTTCTCCAGAAGTTGTTCAATTCAATTCAATTCAATTTTATTTGTATAGCGCTTTTAACAAAGAGCATTGTCTCAAAGCAGCTTTACAGAACATAAGAAACAATAAACATACAAACAAACAGTCCTAGATGTTAGACAAAATTTTCCCTAGTGAGCAAGCCTGAGGTGACTCAGGCGACTGTGGCAAGGAAAAAACTCCTTTAGATGGAATTAGGAAGAAACCTTGAGAGGAACCAGACTCAAAAGGGAACCCATCCTCATCTGGGTGACACAGGAGAGTGTGATATGAACAATGTCCTTTCTGCATTAGTTGTGTGATGCAGATACAGCATGTGTAGAATGTTATGTGTAAAATGTCCACATAGGGTTGGCAGTGCTGCTTTGATTACTCCAGTCCTCAGAAAGCAGAACCCAGCTGGAGCTGGTCCATCTCTGGATGCCACAGGAGCTGGCACAATCTCTGTGTGTCTCGGGGGTGGGTAGAAGAAGGGAAACAAATGGAAAGGAATTAGCGTAGCTGCTATTCATAATATTAGCAGGCACTAGATGATGATGTGCATTTAATCAGATGTTTTGGAATACAAAGTTATGGCATTTATTAGGTGTATGCCTGGCTAAAGAGATATATCTTTAATCTACGTTTAAACTGGGAGACTGTGTCTGAGCCCCGAACACTGTCAGGAAGACTGTTCCAAAGTTTAGGAGCTAAATATGAAAAAGCTCTACCCCCTTTTGTAGACTTTGATATTCTGGGAACTACCAGAAGTCCGGAGTTTCGAGATCTTCGAGAAGGAGATCTTCGAGAAGGAGCGTGATGGATTGTAACGTGTTAGAAGACTGGCTAGATACGTGGGCGCTAAACCATTTAGGGTCTTGTATGTAAATAGTGCTAGTTTATAATCAATTCTAAATTTAACAGGTAGCCAGTGCAGGGATGATAATATTGGGGTTATATGTTCATATTTTCTTGACCTGGTAAGAACTCTGGCGGCTGCATTCTGGACTAACTGTAGCTTGTTTATTGAAGATGCAGGACAACCACCTAGTAATGCATTACACTAGTCCAGTCTGGAGGTCATGAATGCGTGAACTAGCTTTTCTGCATCAGATACAGATAAAATGTTCCTAAGCTTGGCGATATTTCTGAGGTGGAAGAAGGCTATTTTTGTAATATCTGAAATATCTTTTTCAAAGGACAAGTTGCTGTCTAATATTACACCCAGGTCTTTCACTGTAGAGCTAGTAGTAATAGAACATCCTTCTAAGTACAGGTTGAATTGTGAGAGCTTCTGTGTACTGGTTTTTGGACCAATCAGTAATATCTCTGTCTTATCAGGATTTAGTAATAGAAAATTATCAGTCATCCAATCTTTATTATCTTTAACACGCTCTGTTAATCTAGACAGTTTAGATATTTCATCTGGTTTTGATGAGATATATAACTGGGTATCATCAGCGTAACAATGGAAACTAATCCCATGCCTTCTAATGATGTTGCCTAAGGGAAGCATGTATATTGAGAAAAGCAGAGGTCCTAAAACTGATCCTTGTGGGACCCCATATTTCACTGGCATTACACTGGACAGTTCTCCATTTAAATCTACAAAATGGTATCGATCAGACAGGTAGGATCTAAACCATTTTATTGCCTGTCCTTGAATACCTATGTGATTTTGTAAGCGGTCTATGAGAATTTTATGATCTATAGTGTCGAATGCAGCACTAAGATCAAGTAAGACTAATATTGAAATTCAGCCTTGGTCCAAAGCTAAAAACAAGTCATTTGTGATCTTAACTAGTGCAGTTTCTGTACTATGATGGGGCCTGAAACCTGACTGAAATTCTTCAAGGATAAAGTTTTCCTGTAAGATGGAGCATAATTGAGTAGACACAACCTTTTCTAATATTTTAGATATAAAGGGAAGGTTTGAAATCGGTCTGTAATTTGATAAGTCATTAGGGTCTAATTTAGGTTTCTTAAAAAGAGGCTTAATAACTGCTAGCTTGAAAGGTTTAGGGACGTGACCTAAATATAACGAGGAATTAATAATGTTGAGGAGAGGGTCTCCAGCTGTGTGTATCACTTCTTTCAGTAATCTAGTTGGAATTGGATCTAACAAACATGTTGTTGAATTAGCCGTGGTGATAAGTTTATACAGCTCTTCCTTCCCTATACCTGTAAAGCACTGTAGCTTTAAATGTGGAGCTTTAGGTTGGACTAGACCACCGGATGCTGTCAAAGGTTGAACATCAATTATTTTGTTCCTGATTCTATCGATTATGTCGGTAAAGAAGTTCATAAAGTCCTCACTACTAAACTGTGATGGAGTTTTCTCTTCAGATATCTGATGTTTTGTTAGTCTAGCCACTGTACTAAATAAGAATCTGGGATTGTTTTGGTTTATTTCTATCAGTTTGCTCAGATGCTCAGCCCTAGCAGCTTTTAGAGCCTGTCTATAGCTGGACATACTGTCTTTATATGCACTTCTGAAAGCTTCTAATTTAGTTTTTCTCCATTTTCGCTCGACGTTACAGGTTGCTCTCTTGAGGGCGTGAGTATGACTATTATACCATGGTGCAGATGTTTTATCTCTGACCTTTTTTAATCGGATGGGGGCAACAGTATCTAGTGTGCTGGAGAAAATAGTGCCTATGCTGTTAGTTAATTCATCTAGGTCATCTGCATTTAGGGGTCTGGTGAGAAATTGAGACAGATACGGTAGATTACTTGTGAATTTGTCTTTAGTGGTCGGGATAATAGTTCTACTGAATCGATAACGTGGAGAGACATGTCTAATATGTTCTACAGGTAGAGTGTACACTAAGAGGTGATGGTCTGTGATATCATCACTCTGAGGTAAAATATCTATATCAGTGACATCTGTTCCATGTGATATAATTAAATCTAGCGTATGATTAAAACGATGAGTTGGTCTAGTAATGTTTTGTTTAACCCCAAAAGAATTTAATAAATTCATAAATACGAGTCCTAAGGCATCATTGGAATCGTCTACATGAATGTTAAAGTCTCCTACAATCAACACCTTGTCAAAATTAATCAGTAGGTCTGAGAATAAATGTGCAAACTCTTTAAGAAAATCAGCGTAGGGCCCTGGGGGTCTATATACGGTGGCCAGCGCAAGATATAGTAGGGATTTTTTATGTGTCTGTGAGTGTAACATTAAGGACAAGCACTTCGAATGAGTTAAACCTGGTTCCTGTTTTCTGAGTAACGGTAAGAGAGTTGCTATAAATAGTTGCAACACCTCCTCCACGACCAGTCAGACGGGGCTCATGCTTATAGCAAAATCCTGACGGAGTAGACTCATTCAGACTAATGAATTCATTTGGCTTAAGCCAGGTTTCAGTAAGGCAGAGTGTATCAAAACTATAATCTGAGATCATTTTATTAACAATAAGTGCTTTCTGTGCTAGGGATCTAATGTTGAGAAGCCCAAACTTTAGGAATTGTTTTTCTTTAATTATTTGGCGTTTTTCAGGTATAACTGCGATTAGATTATTTCGAGGGCTATTAATGAATTTATTCTTTGATCTCACTATTCGGGGAACAGACACAGTTTCTATAGGATAAAGCTCTTCTAAGTTGTGTCTTAGAAGAAAAGGTCATGGAAAATCAATAGAAGAATTTCCAGAGCAGAATGTATTCATGGGATGTGCTCTGGATCCTCTGCAACCCTGACAAGGATTAAACAGTTACTGAAGGTGAATAAATTATTGAATGTTATTCTACTCATACCAATGTGTATGAAAATGTTATGCTGTGGCCTTCATATTCACCAGATCTCAACACAACAGAACACCTATGTGAGATTGTGGATTGATGTGTTAGATGTAGATTGTTTTTTTTTTTTTTTTTTACAACCACCATCATCAAAACATTACATTACTCTAAGAATTAAGAATTAATTAAGAATTAACTAAGAATTAATATCACAGGAACATTTTGGAGTCTCCTTTATCAAAGACAGAAAGTTGCTCTATCCATAAATCTCTAAGACACACCTAAGAACAGCATATTTATCCATTCATCCTTTCAAATAACATGTTAGCTAAAGGAAATGTGACAGACCTCATATCAGTCTCAGGCATCATTGGGCATCAAGGCAGGATACACCCTGGACAGAGTGCCAACCCATCGCAGGGCACACACACACAGTCTCATACTACAGACAATTTAGAGATGACAATCAACCTACAATGGATGTCTTTGGACTGGGGGAGGAAACCCCTGAAGCACGGGGAGAACATGCAAACTCCACACACACGGCAGTGGCAGGAATCGAACCTCCAACCCTGGAGGTGGGAGGCAAATGTGCTAACCACCAAGCCACCATGCCCCACTTTTATTATTATTATTATTATTATTATTATTATTAGTAGTAGTAGTAGTAGTAGTAGTAGTAGTAGTAGTAGTAGTAGTAGTAGTAGTAGTAGTAGTAGTAGTAGTAGTAGTAGTAGTAGTAGTAGTAGTAGTAGTAGTAGTAGTAGTAGTAGTAGTAGTAGTAGTAGTAGTAGTAGTAGTAGTAGTAGTAGTAGTAGTAGTAGTAGTAGTAGTAGTAGTAGTAGTAGTAGTAAGAGTCAACTCAATGGAATCTAGAAAATTGCCCCTTATCCTGGTTTAATCTCTCCTTAAATACAGATAGGACCAGATAAATACAGATAAGGAGATAATTATTGATCCTAGGAGAAAGAGGAAGGAGCAGCACACCCCAATCTACATCGGTGAGACAGAGGTAGAGAGGATGAAAACCTTCAAATTCCTTGGAACCTACATCAGCGAGGACTTCACCTGGTCTCACAACACTCAGCAGCTCCTGAGAAGATCCCAGCAGTGACTGTACTTTTTAAGAAGGCTGAGGAAATTTGGCATGTCAACCGAGATCCTCAGCAACTTCTACAGATGTACAGTTGAAAGTGTGATCACCAGCTCAATCACAGTGTGGCACAGAAGCTGCACTGTCCAGGACAGGAAAGCTCCCCAACGTGTCATAAAAACTGCACAGTTCATCTGTGGAGCGGCCTTCCCATCACTCCAGGACATTTACAACACCAGGGTCATCAGGAGGGCCCATAACATCATCAGGGACAATACACACCCACAACACAACCTCTTCACACTTCTGCCATCTGGGAGACACTACAGAAGTGTGAGAGGAGTGTACCCTTCAGCCACTGCTTGCAACCTTGGGGTAACCATGGACAATCAACTGTCCTTTTCCTCCCATGTCACTAATGTGACACGCTCATGTCGGTTTCTTCAGTACAACATCAGAAGAATTCGGCCATTTATTTCCACACAGGCTACTCAGGTGCTTGTTCAGTCTCTGGTCATTTCGAGATTGGACTACTGCAACTCTCTTCTGGCAGGTCTACCTCTGAACACAATTCGCCCACTGCAAATGATCCAAAATGCAGCTGCATGACTTGTTTTCAACCTGCCCAATTTCTCCCACACCACCCCACTGCTGCGTTCCCTCCACTGGCTTCCGGTAGCTGCACGAATCAGATTCAAAACACTAATGCTTGCCTACAAAGCCAAGAATGGACCAGCGCCATCTTACCTCAAAGCTCTCGTCACTCATCGCACTGCACCTCGCTCACTCAGATCCACTAGCACTGCTTGACTGTTCCCACCATCTCTCAGGGAAAAAGGTAGGTATACATCTAGACTCTTTTCTGTTCTGGCACCGAGTTGGTGGAACGAACTTCCCCTAGGTATCCATACGGCCGAGTCTCTGACTGTCTTCAAACGGCAACTGAAGACTTACCTCTTCCTGAAGTACTTAAACTAGCTCTTATTTTCCCCTGTTTATGTATTATGTTGCAAAGTTAAAAAAAAAAAATTAAAATTTTTTTTTTAAAAATCCAAGTCAGTTTAGGCAAATGTATCCCAAGTTTGTGTCTTATTGAACCAGTGTTAATGTATTCATTGACTGAGAACTAAAGCACTTTTGTATGTCGCTCTGGATAAGAGTGTCTGCCAAATGCCAGAAATGTAAATGAGCTCAAGAACAAAGAGTCTCACAAACAGCTTCTATTCACAAGCCATTAGACTCCTGAACAATACTTAACACCACTACCTCACACCCCATCACCCCCACTGACTGCTGCCACACGACACAATGAGCACCCTATTTAAGATTTAATCTGTATATACTGTCTTTTTATTTTTTTATTTCATACATTTCTATTATTTATTTTTATTCTTTTTGTAAGGGAGATGTGCAAAGTAAGAATTTCAATGTATGGTCTAAAGCTTTGTGTTTTCACTGTGCATATGACAATAAACCTCTTGAATCTTGAATCTTTAAACATCTAGGCACAAGTCTCAATTTTTTGAACATTACTATTTTTCCATTTTCTTCCTGAGGAGTTCAGACAAGCTAACTATAAGTGTTTACAGAAAGGGCGGGGGCACGGTGGCTTAGTGGTTAGCACATTTGTCTCACACCTCCAGGGTTGGGGGTTCAATTCCTGCCTCCGCCATGTGTGTGTGGAGTTTGCCTGTTCTCCCCGTGCCTTGGGGGTCTCCTCCCCCGGTCCAAAGACATGCATTGTAGGTTGATTGGCATCTCTAAATTGTCTGGAGTGTGTGTGTGCCCTGCGATGGGTTGGCACTCCGTCCAGGGTGTATCCTGCCTTGATGCCCAATGATGCCTGAGATAGGCACAGGCTCCCCGTGACCCGAGAGTAGATCGGATAAGTGGTAGACAATGAATGAATAAGGAAATGGCTCTGGGTCTCTCACTGGTTGAGAGAATTAAAATGTATTAATGTGGTTTTTGTGTAAAGATTCAAAAATAAACAGTGAGATCAAACATAATTATGGACTGACAGCTGAATAAACTTTGGAAAGAAAAAACAGCTTGGGCTTTTTGTTTTGTCAAGACTTTTTAGGGGCAATTTGGGGTAAGATATTTAATCATTTGTAACATGGATTCTTCCTTCACATGCTCATGTCACCAGTAAATCAGATTTATATAACAGGACTTACATAAGACCTAAAATTGAGTAAAATATTCTAATATTGTTTAAAACATACTTAGTTTTAGAAAATCTTCAATAGTCTCCAAATTCATAATCAATCTTTTCTAAAATTTACTAAAAATCTCTGCACTTTGGTTTTCCCAGACTACCTTATTACCTTGCTTATTAAAATACTTCCTAAAAACAAAATTTAATGCACATAGACTACATAAGAGCACCAGTTATCCATAGCTGTGAGAGATTTCTATATTTTTCCTCTTTCTAGCTGTTGGATTTTAATACAGACCCAAATTACCTGAACCATGCTGTCTCATATAGTCAAAGCATGTGTAAAGAAGATTAGGTACAAATAGGTAGGGTAGGTAGGTAGGTAGATAGATAGATAGATAGATAGATAGATAGATAGATAGATAGATAGATAGACAGACAGACAGATAGATAGATAGATAGACAGACAGACAGACAGACAGACAGACAGATAGACAGATAGATAGGCAGATAGATAGATAAAAACAGACAGACAGACAGACAGACAGACAGACAGACAGATAGATAGATAGATAGATAGATAGATAGATAGATAGATAGATAGATAGACAGACAGACAGACAGACAGGCAGGCAGGCAGGCAGGCAGGCAGGCAGGCAGGCAGACAGACAGGCAGGCAGGCAGGGCAGACAGACAGGCAGGCAGGCAGGACAGACAGACAGACAGACAGACAGACAGATAGATAGATAGATTTACTCCAAGAATTTGTGGGTTAACTTCATTTTTGATGTTTACCACATATCACAGCCATTTATATGATGTCACATGAATTAATGTTATTTTTATCAAGCACTGCACATTGCAAGGACTTACTAACATTCATTTTCTGTTTCACTTAAATGCTGCTAGTAGTTAAACTCAATTTTCTTGAATACACTCGGTAAATCTTTAGATCTGCACATGCATAAAGTGTTCACACATTCAATTTTATCAGCATTTTGCTTGTGCACTATTTGACCACTTGATGGCAGAATAAGACAGAGTTCAGTCACTAGGGCAACTTCAGGTAATTATAATAAATTGGGGGAAAGGATTAAGGCCATTCTTTTAATCAGTTTACCTGTAACATTAGTTTTCTTTTTTTTTTTTTAATTAAGTATAAATACATAATTCAGAGTCAAAAATCAGTTTTTTTCTTGTTTTGATTTTTTAGTTAAAATTTCTGACATACTATAATGTCAGAAATACTACAGCAGCATTAGAAGAACCTGTACTGGCACGTGTTCACGTGTCATACAGTACATTTTTGTGTATATTTTTGGATTGTTTGGAAGCCTGGCCTTTAATTCACAACCCTCTGATCAGTATTCACTGTGTTTATAGTAAATCACATATGTTTTACTAAATATTTAAATATTAATTTGAGGACAGAATGATTACTCTTTGAAGAGAATGATCTAAAAACAAAATAATATTGGGTCCTACTGGATGAATTGAAGAGAGAGAGAAAGATTTTAAATTTATGACTTTAAAATTTTTTATGAAATTTTATGATTGAACTATTTCACACTTTGTCACAATTTAATCATTCATTCATTGTCTACCGCTTATCCGATCTATTCACGGGTCACGGGGATCTCAGGCGTCATTGGGCATCAAGGCAGGATACACCCTGGGTGGAGTGCCAACTCATCGCAGGGCACACACACACTCTCATTCACTCACGCAATCACACACTACAGACAATTTAGAGATGCCAATCAACCTACAATACAAAACTCCACGGGAATCAAACCCCCAACCCTGGAGATGTGAGGCAAACGTGCTAACCACTAAGCCACCGTGCCCACAATTTAATCAATTCATCAAAATTCATTTCAAAGTAATTGCTATGACATGGTGTAGTAATAAATATGAAACATGTTTTAATGTGTTAAAGATTAAAGAAACAACACAGTAAAGCAAAAGTCTCCAACAGACTTATGATTACACACATCATTAAAGAAGCAGTTCTAGGTTACAGGTTTAGACAGCAAATAGAAACAGGCAATTGTTTCACAGTGTTGATTCAGTTCCAACTTTCAACCATTACTATGGAAATGCTTTCATATGAAACCGTGGTTTGTGTGGTCATAAACTACACAACAGAATCTGCCTCTCTACATCACTGACTCCCAGAGAAAAGGGTAAAGGTTTTCAGAGGATAAACCAGAAATGACATACAGGCCATCTTTATTTTGGTGGTTTTTCACTTCAAATGCTCTGTGTAAAGATATAATCAGCACAACCACTAGAACTCAGCCTTGAAGCACTCCAATGTTAACCCAACATTCACTGCCCTTTTTTATTTTTTCACTCTGCCTACATTATTTCTGTGGTCTTTACAGTTTACTGCTTGCTCTGTCTTTACACGTGAGTAGAAATGCCTTGGTGATAAGTAAGGCCAGAGGAAAATGGCCAGATTCGTGGAGCAGGAACTAAATAGTAATTCTTTATAACCATGGAGAGCAGAAAAGCATCTCAGTATGCAAGAACATCAGGAATCTGTTAAACTCTGTGTTCTGCTGTTGTAGATTATGTACCTCATTGGTGTGACATGGTTGCTGTATCTCAGATGCTTTTCTGCTGACCACAGATGATTACAGAATCAGAGTGATTATATGACATTTCCTGTCAGCTCTCTCATCAGCAAGTTGTCTCAGCATGCAGACCCTCCACACTCTGGATGTTTTTTGCTTTTCACACCAGATTGTTGTATGTGAAATTCCTAGGAGATTGACAGTTCCTGAAACAGAGATCACACTGTTTTGTCATTCTGATGTTTTTCAATTTTGAATTTATTTGTTTAGTGCTTTTAACAATGCACATTGTCTCAAAGCAGCTTTACAGAAGTATAGAAACATAGAAAATATTTTAAAGTTCAAAGTTAAGTTACTATTTATCCCTAACATTTATTCCTAATGAGCAAGCCTGGGGTGACACTGGCAAGGAAAAACTCCCTGAGATGATAGGAGAAAGAAACCTTAAGACAAACCAGGCTCTGAAGCGAACTCATCCTCATCTGGGTGACACTGGACAGTAAATGATGTAAATGTTGATAATGTTCTTTCTTCAACAGTGTATATTCACATGGAATTGTGCAACCAAGAGCTAATGAGGAACTAACAGGTCAGTGTAGGTTCTGAGTTCATTATTGACGTAGCACTAATTCCTTCCTGCCGAAAGCTGACTGAGGCAACAACAGTTCAAAAACAGTGTTATAATCTCCAAGTGGTTCTATCCACAGCAGTCGCCTGGGTCATAGGCTGTCCACGCAGAATTACCCCCTCAACAGCAGTGAGCACCACCAAGCGACAAGACTCCAACTAGGGGTAGAGCATCTGGATGGATCAGGCAGGTCTGGAAAGAAGAAGTGGTCACACTGGAAACTCAGAACACTGGAAAAAGTGATGTTTGATGTGAACATTAACAGAAGCTCTTTTCTGCATTGTGCTGCTGCCACATGTTTGCCACTAAACTATCTAAACTATGACCTAATGAGTGACCAATATTTTTTAAGTGTCCTAGGTACAATCATTAGCTTTCTCATGCTTCAGTTCACAACTTTTCAAGTTCCTCAGACTCTCAGAAAAACAGGAAATGATGCAATATACTTCTTTCATCTTTGATGTGTGTATTACACTGCAACACACACGCTCTTTCTCAGTAAGTCTTATTCTCCCCTCAAAACTTCAACATTGAATCTTAGCCATCTTTGCTTTTAACAATGACTAATAAATTGAAATATTACTTGTGAGGAATGTTTCCAGAGGAGATATTACAAACCAAAGTGCTTTTGTACCATCTTAAACAACAGTAATAATACCTAGAGACAAATTTCACTGCTAATAAGAAAGACCACTCTCTAGCCAAATAACTTCTCTAACATTAAGTAATTGCAAAGCTAAGGTCTCACGTGCAAGATATTTCACAATTCAGAAATTATCTAAAGCTACTGAAACTATACACAAGAGAAACGTGTATTCATAGCCGTATTGTCATCCAGTCGTTATGTTATATTCTTTAAAATGTGTAAATGTGTACAAGTATTTCATGACATTTCTTTTTTTCCCCCAATAGATACATTTGATGTATTCAATTCAATTCAATTCAGTTTTTCCACTAATCATGTTTTGCAGTGAAAGCACTGAAATTGAGTAAATATGAAGTAAGTATAATATGAAGAAATGTTTTCCTGAGCTCCTGTATGAATTCATTCACGCTGAGCAAGCAGAGAAGAGTTTAGGTAACTGTAATTTTTGACTATATACACATAGGACATTAATAAAAAAAAAAATAGCTTCTTGTAATTCCCTATCCCTGTGTCTAACAATGCCTGATACAAAAGGACATTTTATTCAGAATATGGCATGTAACCTCTGTTACATGCCATATTCTGAACTGTATTCATATTCTGAATACAGGGAACTGTAGCCTGTAGACTGGTCTGGAGCATTAAGTAACTTCATGTAATTGCCTAACCTTCAGAAACCCTCTTGCTCAATTTCTGAACACTTTTAGAAATTATTGATTCATTTACTCCACCTGAATCGCCATTCATGATAGATAGTGCCACATGCCAAGATCGTATGGGTCACAAAGAAATGCTATGAGTTTAAATGCAAAAAAATAACCTTTTCCAAATCATGTAGTGGGTGATTCCATCCTCGCAGTGAGCCTGTGTGCTGGTGTCTGTTGCTCTTCTTCTGTTGTGCTCACACACAATACAAATAATCCTTCTCGTTAATCTGACACGTTAAATTGAACTTGTATTAAAAATGTGTCTTCACAGACGTTTCATTTCAGTTCGCATTTACTTTTGGTCTAACTTTAATCTTTGACTTGGAAGATGATTTGAATATAGATAGATGATTTGAATTTAGGATTATTTTATTCCTGACTCAGACAGTGATGTAGACTTAGGAACTTATGTGGAATATCTGACTACACACAGGGATATCCTGCAAATCATGTGCTGCTAAAATATTTGGCACACTTGCAATAATGTGGAAACTCTTTACTCTTTTGCTTTACTCATCATTAATAAGTATGAACATTACGATAAGATAAGAGGAGTAATTTTTCTCTCCTAACTAAAAAGCTTAGTTTTCATTTTAAAGTAAGACTGTGGCAACACAGGTTTTTTATGTTATAAAGTGTGATAAAGCTTATGTAAATAAAACTACGGCGGCACAGCGGCTTGGTGGTTAGCACGTTTGCCTCACACCTCCAGGGTTGGGGTTCGATTCCCGCCTCCGCCGTGTGTGTGGAGTTTGCATGTTCTCCCCGTGCCTCGGGGGTTTCCTCCGGGTACTCCGGTTTCCTCCCCCAGTCCAAAGACATGCATGGTAGGTTGATTGGCATCTCTAAATTGTCCGTAGTGTGTGATTGCGTGAGTGAATGAGAGTGTGTGTGTGCCCTGCGATGGGTTGGCACTCCGTCCAGGGTGTATCCTGCCTTGATGCCCAATGACGCCTGAGATAGGCACAGGCTCCCCGTGACCCGAGAATAGTTCGGATAAGCGGTAGACAATGAATTTACCCCTCCTTGAATCGCCACCTTATTGTGGTGGAGGGGTTTGAGTACCCAAATGAACCTAGGAGCCATGTTGTCAGGGGCCTAGTGCTCCTGGTAGGGTCTCCCAAGGCAAACGGGTTCTAGGTGAGGCCTCACACCTCCAGGGTTGGGGTTCGATTCCAGCCTCCGCCGTGTGTGTGGAGTTTGCATGTTCTCCCCGTGCCTCGGGGGTTTCCTCCAAGTACTCCGGTTTCCTCCCCCGGTCTTGCATTGTAGGTTGATTGGCGTCTCTAAATCGTCCGTAGTGTGCAATTGCGTGTGATTGCATGAGTGAATGTGTGTGTGTGCCCTGCGATGGGTTGGCACACCATCCAGGGTGTATCCTGCCTTGATGCCCAATGACGCCTGAAATAGACACAGGCTCCCCGTGACCCGAGAATAGATCGGATAAGCGGTAGACAATGAATGAATAAGATTCATTCATTGAAGAGCAGTGACCTCACTTTCCCCACTTAGCTTTAAAGAGTTATTACTGCACCTAATGGTTAATGGTCAAAAACAGGAAATACAACAAGTGCTAACAGAGTACCACTGGGGCAGGAATCACTCCACTCGATGTGTGCGCAGTTGAACGTTTTGTTTTTGAGTGGGAAGAGGACAGGAGACAGGACAGTTCATAATAATACTTTCTCTGGGTTTGTCTTACAGTTAGAATGTGAACCACACCTGTTTAAAAACTCTTACACATTTTTAAGTCCAAGATTTCAGTCCTTTCCCTGATCAGAAAGTGTCTGATTACTCTGAAGCAGCTGGAAAAATAATTTCCTTCGAGATGAATAAAGTTCTGTCTTATATCATCTCATCTTATCAGCAGGTTAAGAAGCATTTATTGTCATTTCAACCATATACAGCTGGTACAATGGACATTAAAATTAAACAACATTCGTGAGGGCCACAATGCTACATAAAACATAGAACTACAAGAAACAAGACAGAAATAAATACACTACACAGCACTATATAAAGTGCATGTGTGCAAACAGTGCAAGACAGTACAGTATAATAATTCAAAAGGGATAGGGCAAAGCCAACCAGTACATAGGTTTGCACTTTATTCATTACAAAGCAGTGTACTGGTTGGCTCTACACTGCCCCTGTATGAACCATCATACTGTACTGTCTAGAACTGTTCACACACATGCACTTTATGTAGTACGGTGTGGTGTATTTAGTTCTGTGTTTTATGTAGCACTCTGGTCCTGTAGGAACATCGTTTCATTTTTCTGTGTATTGCAACCGGCTGTATGTGGTTGTCTGAGAAGTTTAATCTAAACTGATCTCTCCGTTATCTCGCTAGATATGCAACTATCTTGGTGGCTAATGCATCTTTACATGCAGTTATCACTAACAAGTAAGCAGCAGAATTACAGAAATTGCACCAACTGAAGCTGAGATTTCCTTACAAATGAGGCAAATTAAACATTTAATTAACACCGTTATGTCAGTTTATAGTTAATAGGCTAAAAATGAAGCTAAATAGTAAAATAAGGTGACAGAAAATGTTACTGTTGCTATGCAACCTCCTCTTAATCTGGGAACTCTGTACCAGTCACTGCTGGTTTTGATAATGCTATCAAACTTGGCGATCATGCTATTTGATGAAGAGGAGTTCTCACAGACAATAAATATTTCCAGAACATGTTTGCAATTTCAATAAAGTTAGAGAAGCACAGAGGTTATTGAGACACACTTTAATGCACATACTGTATCTAATGTACGTGATTGCGTCTACTAATCAGGTTGTAGATATTGTAAATTAACACACTGAAAGTATATTTACTGATGCCTCAGCACCACAGTAAATATTAAATATTCAATATCAATCCATTTTCTGTAAATTTGATCCTACACAGGGTTGCATTGAGTCTATACCAGAAGACTTGGAGAACACTATGGATGTGGTGGAAACCTATCAAATGCACAATCACACAATTACAGACACAATCAGACAATTTTAAAGATGCAAAATCAGCCTACAATACATATCTTGAGTCAGGGGAAAGCGGAGTACCCAGAGGAGACCCCTGAAGCACAGGGAGAACTTACAAACTCTTTGCACACTGGGTGAAGGCAGGAATCAAACCCCTAACGCTGGAGGTGTGAGGTAAACATGCAAACCACTAAGCCACCATATCCTGCTAATACTATAAAATGGAACAAAAAAATTAAATAGTATCTCTGAACATCTAGAAAATTTTTGGATAAAAAGAATTTCTCTTGTACACAGAATACAATGCATATATTTCAAAAACATGCATTAACAGGTAGTATGTTCTAGACTGTAAACATATTGTAAATGAGAAACCAGCTCGATCATTGTCTTTCTGCTGAGTAGTTCCCTGTAGACTTTATCAGTCTGGCCATTAAAAATCTAATCCCTCTCTCAAAACTTGGATATCAATCATCAGTAAAAGTCCCTGAGAATTACACATCATTAAACTTGGTATAAAAACATTCCCAAAAAAAAAAAATCAAAAGTCAAGCATATAGCCTAGATAAGGCATTAGCAAAGTATACTGCAATACACAGAAATAACACGCTTTGGCAAATTATATAATTTAACTTTTAAAAAACTTCTTCACAGTTCCATCTTGGTATGCTGCAGCAGTTTGACCACAGAGGTGCCTGTGCCATTGTCAGTAGGTGCAGCCGATTCTTGTTGTGTTGAGTCGGTTTTGTTGCTGCTCTTGTGTTTGAAGCAGCAGCAGAGAACGTGGGCACAAGCCTCTGCAGCTTGTTGGATGCTGTTCTGGACACTTTCGCTGACAAAGCAATAAAGTGCTGGGTCAGCTATGCAATTGAAGCTAGTAAGCAAGAGCGAGAATTGGTAATAGTCAAAAATCTTCTCGACGAACAGGCAATCTTTCTCCAGCAGTGTCCGCACAAGCAAAAAAATGTGGTATGGTGCAAAGCACACCAGGAAGATGATGATGGTGATGGTGACCAGGTTTTTGATGCGTTTTTTCTGGGCAGTCTGCGTCCCTGCGCTTTTGCCAACAGCCCGTAAGACGCGAATGTACGAGATGGACAGGATTCCTAACGGAAACAAAAAGCCCACATAGAAACGGTAGTAGTTTATGGGCATCTCCCATTTATGCATGGGATAGTGCTCGAAGCACACCGACTGGTTACCCCTGCCTCGGCTCAGCTCCTGGTGTTGGAAAAAGACTATGCCTACGGCAAGTTCCTTAAGCCACACTACGGCACTGACTAGTGCTGCTGCTTTCATGGTGCGGAGTGAGGCGAAGCGAAGGGGGTAGACCACAGCCAGATAACGGTCTATTGAGATACAGCACAGAAACCCTATGCTGATGTAGATATTGTCATATAGCAGAAAGCCACACACTTTGCAGGCCCACTCACTATATATCCAATCATCTTCGTAAAAGAAGTACTGCAGCCAGACAGGTAGAGAGGCCAGGTACAGGAGGTCAGACAGGGTCAGGTTAAGCAGATAGACCCCCAGCTCATTGTGAGCCCTCAGCTGAAGCCAGGCATGGTAGAGAGAGTAGGCATTGATAGGAAATCCCACTAGTAAGACCAGAATGTATGTGCCAGAAAAGAGGTACTGGTGAATTTTGTGGTTGATGGTGCAGTTGATCCAATCTTCAGACATGTTCGGTATGACAGACACTTACTAGTAGACCATACACCCAAAAGCAGGAGTCCAGTTTTAGGCACTGAGGTTCGTTCTCAAAGATATCCTTCAATGGGATCTAGAGGAAGCAATAAAACATTAATCTTTTGCTTCTTTCAGTTTTAAGCATCTAAAAAGACTCAATATATTTGCATCAATTGCATATGATACATTTTTATTAGATTTAAGATGTAGAAGTAATGTGAAAGCTGCTTTCTACACAGTATACCCTCATGCTAGTTCACTAGATCAGGGACTAGATAAGAGTACCATCAGTCTAAAAACCCAGCTGGGGTTAGTCCAGTATAAAAAAAAAAATAGAAAAAACAATGATTTTGGACTGCATAGCAGCATGTTGTGAAATTCATATTAGTAATTATGTATTTCACATTAGTGTTTGTTTGATGCAGTTTGGCCCTTTATATCTTCCAGCAGATTCTTTGTATGTATGAGTTATCTCTAAGGGTTGATCTAATTCTACACTAAGGCTTATATTAATAAGGTTTTCATTTTCCTAATGAGTAATACACAAGCTTTCCACTAGATTCAGAAGCATAGTTGTGTTGATTTGTGTTCATTGAGCCTCCAGAGCATGAGAGAGATCAGACACTGATATCTAATGAGCAGGTCTGTTGTGCAGTCAGTGTTCCCATTCATCCCACAAGTGTTAGTGAGGCTGAGGTCAAGGATTGAGATATTGAACATTTTCTAACTGGATGATGAAAAGTTGGCAAATTTGATGTATTTCTGTGTGTAATATTTTATCTAACAGGTCATACCAAGGACATGACCTTCTATTTCATCAGCAGTCTATGAAGTTTTCATTGAATTGCATGCGTTTACTTAGAAGCGTTACACAAGCAGGTAAAAATGCTCAGACAAGCTGTATGAATCATCCTTGCTTATTTAATATGTAATAAAATTTTTCAAACCACAAAGTCAGATAAAATCTCAGTATTGTCTTGTGGATGGAAATAAATGGATGGAAAGAAAAGTATAAAACAGGTCAACTGCATCAGTCAAACTGGTGTTAAGACCTGCTGAGGGGGCACAGGGTCTTTTATAAAAGAATTCTAGAATACAAAACCTTTAAGGCTGACAAGAAATACAGAAAACTAAGCATTATTCAAAGCATGAAGACACAAACACATTCCTTGTATCAGGTGACATACTAATGGTTGAAGCTCACTACAGAAATCTTTCTTCTACTGGGAATCATCCTTCACTGATCCTCACTGATGTTTCTTTTGTATCCCATCCACACCGCTAAAACTGAAACCGGAAAAGTATACTCTCTGTTTATGTGTTTCTGGCAAATGTTGCCCATTCGCTAACACTCCGATTTTTTAAAATGATTTCATGCAGATTGTTTTTATTTATACTTAAGCCATTGTGCCACTACTCCTTCTGCCATAACAGTGCATCCTTCCTTCTAACCCATTCAAAGCTCCTAGCAACCATGCTGTTTTTGTGGCTTTCCTCCTTTAAGTAAACAACAGAAACAGAGCCCAAGCAGGATCTTTTGACAGCAACGTGAAGAATGATTTAAAATAGAGGCATATCTGTGATGCACTTTGCTCACACATGACCTCCCTAACAAAAACATGGCAAATTCACACATGTTGAATGATGTATCCATCATTGACAATTTTTACATCCCTGCTGCTCAGGATAGTATATTTAAATGTTATAGTGGATGTGTAATTAAGGGGTGAAACAAGGCATGTGTTCATTTTGTGGTTCGTTGTCATCTATCCGTAACTGTGGACTTGGGAGTCTGGCACAGCTCAGGAGAATGTAGGTGGCAGTATTGGCCGTGCAGCGTAAGGGCATGGTCTGGACAGTGCAAAAACCAACATTCCAGACAAGAAAACATGTGCATGCCATGAGGTTTGTCTTAAATTTGTGGAAGTGTAACTATTGCTTCAGTTTCTTTATCACAACAAACCTCTCCAAATCTCAGCCGGAGAAAAAGGACTATACAAATTACATAAGTTATTTGTTATACAGTTATTTGATTTCAATTGAATTAAATTGATCCTTTATTGAAATTAGTAATGTGCAGGATTTGAAAAAAATAATAAATCAAGTTGCCCATTTAATGTAGTCTGCATGGTAAACCTCATCAGGTCAGTCATCTTTCTTCCTTGACTTTGATAAAAGGGCAGTGTGAGTAGTAGGCACGTTTCATCCTGCTGACCTTTGCGCAGTTATTTCCTCACAATCTGAACATCTTTATTTTTTATTTTGCATTTAATCAAATTATATGTATTTTACATATATACTATTAGATTAATATTGATTAAAAAGCCTGTCAATAAATTAAACCTTGTGTGAGATTATTCTGGTTAGGAAGAAGGGAAAAAACAGACTTAAACAGCATAACGTCCTTTACTTACAAAAACAGCGCACTTTGCCTTCGTATTAGAGCACAGCCAAGGCTCGTTTAATATTGTTTAGACTATTACAACACATGCACAGATCCGTTTAAAGCCAAAAAACAAAATGAGAAGTAGATGAGGATATTTACTTACTTATTTCCCCTTAATATGATGATCTATCTTCTCCTCCGATGCTTGTAGCGTTACAGAGATGAGCAATGAGCGCGCTGCAGAGGCGCACACTTCAAGCAGCTGAGTGAAAGCGCACATCCACTCACACCGACATTTACTCAATTTATCAGGACAGGCGACAATAAACCCCGTGGTCGTTCCCGGAACTGACAGTGAAGGCGGTGAATGTGAGAAGTACAGTTCATCTGCGTCACTAATTCCGATGGTGCGAGCAGAAAGCAGTGGGCGACAAGCCGCTCCTATGCGGGGTTACAACAGTCTCCTCAGCAGCAGTAAACCCTGTAGAACCGAGCACACGACTCAAAGTCACCGAAGTAGCGCGTACTTACAGCATAAAACACCATTCAGCAGTCACTCAGCACTGAATTTCGCCATGAATAAGCCTTAAAGGCTTTTCCCTTGAAAACACAAGAGACTTAAACCAGCATGTTAGGGCTCTGACACGTGTATGAAAGTGTGTCTGAGAAGAAAAAAAGATAGACGTTTCCGGTTTCTATAACGTTCTATCAGGAACAGAGGCAGCTCTCACTTAGAAAAACTTTATTAAAAACCAGGTTTTGGACATTAGCTTTCCTTAACACAAGCCGACAGATATTTGAATTTTACATCGTCAATGAGACAAAAACTGCGTGTAGTAGTGTGTGAAAATACACCAACTCTACAGCCAAAAGTTTGAGCTCTTAAGCATCACAGCCTAATTTCTAGTAGCCTGTTGTACAAATGATGAAGTACTCTTCAGTGAAAACTTCAGTGTTACAATGCAATTACTGCTCAGAAATGTCCGAGTAATTCTATACTTTACAATTTGAGAATGAAAAAAGCTTAATGTGGATTAAATGCACTAAAAAACAACAACCACCAAGCGACACCAAATCTTTCACACACTTAAGACTAAGGAAAGCACAAAACACAAAAATAAACCGCAAGTGAAGCATTTTCAACTCTATCGAAAGACCTTCTAAAACAAAACAGCTTCCTGTCGTGCAATGGGCTAGAAACAACAACAACAACAAAAAAACTATTCTCTTACACATTGATTATGCCTACTGTCTACCAAGAAAAGATGAACTCCATAAAGTAAATATAAAATAAAAAAAAAATTGGTGTTGCTTGGTCTTTTCAGTCATTAAACAATGTTAAGCTTTTTCCACATTAAGAATTTTAGACTTAACTTAAATATAAATACATGCATCTAAGTAACTAATGTGAAAAGTTCTCAGATGCACTTCACTTAATGCCAAGTAGCAGCATATTGAAACATCCTAGTAAACTATTCGAGGAAAGAGATGTTTTATATCTATTTCAGAAGTGCAAACATTGAAAACATAATATGTGAATAATACATAATTAACATTCACCTGAAAGTAAACAATAATTGAGAAAAAAGGTACACATATCGTAAGTGCTGAGAAACCTGATCTTTTTTTCACATTAGTTACTGTAGTATTATTTAGATCACTACTAGTGGATATGAAAAGTCTACACACCCCTGTTCAAATTGTAGGTTTCTGTGATGTCAAAACCTTAAACCAATAGAAATCATGTCAGATCTTTTCCTACATTTAATGTGAAATCACAAGCAAAAGAATCCAAGTGAAAAACAAATTGAAACCTACACTACCTTGTCATCGCTTGATTATTAGCTGGTTATTAACTGGCTGCATATATTCTACAGATTTTTGGCAATGTTGAAAAAAAGATCTGATGATTTATCGTGGCTTCTTTTTTTTTTTTTTTACATCACAAAAAGCATGGTACAGGTGTGTAGACTTAATATCCACTTTACACGTCAACGCTTATAAGATATGAGAAGTTATTGCACTGTAGCATCATGTACTGTCTTGCATACCTAGTAGTCTTCATGGTACTCTGTATTTGAATATTGACATGCAGTTTATTAAAAAAAAAACAAAAAAAAAACCAAAAAAACACAACAACAACAAAAAAAAACACACACACACACACAACAACCCACGAACACTTAAACAGTTAAAACAGATTTCACACCTTATCCTTTAAATGCTCCAACCACACACCCATGTCCCGATGTGCTTCTGCGCCTCGCTGGTTGGATGCGATCACCATCGCCGTGTCATTTTAAAAAAAATGTTGTTAGCTCACATGTCTGGAGTGCAAAGGAAAATGTAAATAATGAGGAACCTTACGAGAAGTTTATACATATAAATGGGAATGCAGAAATCATCAACCTGTCACTGTGTAGCCTCAATTGTGATGGATATCAGGTTGCTTACACTGTATGCCATAATGATTTGCAAAATGCCTGCTATTGTATTAAACTGTTTATAGACAAATTATATCATTATGCCAGTGTTGTTTGTGGCATGTTTTTGTATAATATAATGTTAACTGATGGTCATGAGTTTTCCATACTTTTTGGCTATGGTCCAGTGCAAAACTAGACAAAAAGTGGGGAAAATGCAGACTAAATATATCTCCGCTGCATTTCACTTCAGCAAATGTTTGCATTTCAGCAAATGTTAAATTAAACTGTTCATTTGACTGAACTTTAACCAAACAGCTTAAGAGTAAATTTGTAGCCTCCAGACTCTTACAGTAAGGATTACCATGATGTCAGAATTGAAATCCTACTTAAATCATATGGAGTACTAATGATAAGAGTATTATTAAAATCATATGCACACACCACGTCTAGCAATCCTTGCTCCTTCAAGTCCCCATTTTAATGAAATTTTCTGTTTGAACAGTCACAGGTCACTTACACACAGTCCCAGTAACTACACAGCAAAACTGAACTTGGAAGGAAAAACAGACGCAGCATCATTTCACTGTTGAGTCAATAAATACCACTTCAGAACATGGAAACTGAAAAACTAACTGAATACTAAAACTCATACCCGAGCAAAAGACTGCTTATTGTTAGTATTTCTCATGATTCATCTTCTGCAGTAAACTGGGAAATGTGTCCAGTGTTAAGACTCCAGTTAAGGCCCCATTGGTCTTGCTTACATAGTGCCCTTAAAATGTATGCACATATACATATACACACACATTATTTTTTATATATATATATATATATATATATATATATATATATATATATATATATATATATATATATATAAAATATATATATATATAGAAAGCCAGTGTTTCAAAGGTCTGTTACACTAAAGTCAGCATGACACAATTTTTAGAAATGCACTAAGGATATTGAGGTCAATGCCTCGAATGTAAATGAAAAACCACTGGAGTTTGACACTCTGTGTCAAAATGTGTCACTTCAGTGTAGAAAGTCCTGCTCTCTGCATTAATCTTCACTTCATCTCCACCGCTCTGTTTTTCTTTTTCTTTCACTCTTCCCAGTTTCTTCTGTGGTTCGTGTTCTTTTGTTTCTGTATCCCATGTATGACCAAAACCCAGTCCTATAGCAGAGATGTGGTGACGGTCCGCAGCAGAAAAGGTTCAGGAACTGGTTTGTCAATATGGTGTCAGAGAGACGAGCTGTTTTCAGTAACCTTTCCTGTTGAGACTGTCTGAATGGTGGACTCTCTGCTTTCATCCCACCTCCTAAAGATGGATACTGTAATTACTCTATGATTATCCAGGGAGCGGTCCTTCAAGTGAAAGCCAATGTTTGAGCTTTGCATTCAGAATAGAACTTGGACCTGCCAGGCATGCCGTCCGCAGAAAGCTGGAGGAAATCTCTGGTGTGCGATAACGGAAGAGTAAACTTTCTCAAGCCAGATTAAACCCCGAACACATTCCTTTTGTCTTCAAAGAGTCTTCCACAGTGGACTTGTGAACAATGAGGCACAGACAGAGTGAATGCTGTGATCTTTGTTGGTTTAGCGGGTTTTTAAATCCATTTACTTTCAAATGTTATCAGTCTAAATTCGACATCACTGCTGTCCTGAAGTGTTGCGAATGAAAAAAACTGGGGACATGGTTTAACAGAGCTACCACAGAGTTGGACTTTGGGTTACACACAGCCGTATTCGTACCAAACGGTCTGCTGATCGTTGTTGGGGTCTGGCGAGGATGGTGTGCTCATGGGCCTTTCCTCTACATAACAGCCAGAACTGTCTGATTTCTTCAGTGAGGATGAAGATGGTTCAGTCTGCCTGGTCTCCCTGTGCTCCTCCACCTCCTTTTGCTTCAGGGCAGAGACAGCACGCACTGGTGTCACCAATGCCACCTCACCTCGAGGATGGTGCGAAGTGTTCGAGTGCATGGTTCCTGAGCGACCACCGCTTCCTGTGTAGCCTCGATCTGACTGCAATACAGTGGAGGAGGAAGTGAGGGGTTGGTCATCCCTGGGAGTAGCTATAGAGAGACGCCGGGGGTCTAGTGAACGATACCCAGAGCTTCCAGTGAGCCTGGCTGAAAGTGGACGCTCCCTCCTCGTAGCCACCTCAGCCTGCATGGTGCCGCCCCCCTCGGATCGGTAACAGTCAGGGCCGTTCAATTGGAGGAGGTCAGCCGAGGCCAGGCTGAAAGTGCGACTCAGGCTGCTGTTGCCTGCGGTTCCTCCATGAGGCCCTGAGTGTTGCAAGTGTGAGGATCGCCCCCCACTCCCACTACTGCCTCGGTTAGGAAGTGTCTGGGATTGAGAAAGAGTCATGGAAGCCTCTGTGAGGCGTATGCTTGGTTTAACACTGTGCCCAGGTTTGGAGGTTCGCCCATCTGGTATGGACACTGTTGTTTTGATGGTTGGCGTGACATAACTAGTGGGCGTTTTGGTGCCATCTCTCATAGGTGGCGTTGGCCTGCCCACTCGGGTGAAATAGTCCGTCATTAGATCCTCCCGACTTCCTGTGTGCACCTAGGAGAAAAATATACAAATATTTAAACAAAAGTCACCACACAGCTCATTTACAGCTCCGGGCAAATACCGTGCTTGATTACAATAAAACCAGCGGCACACAATCATTGTCCGTAATACGCTTCGGTGCACCAACATAAATAACCTGCCAAGACATAGGCAGCTTGTTAAATATTTCATAACGGCTAACACACTGAGGGAGAGAAGGAAAACAAGCAAAAGAAGCAAGGGACATGCAGAATGATGTGGTTTGAGACAGAAGCAGATGAAAGGTTTACTCTAAGCCATGTAATAAAAAAACAACAACAACAACAACAACAACAACAACAACAGGTGCCATAGTGATGCCTGAGTGCAGGGTCTGTGTTGTAACAAATTTCTTTTCGAACCAAATTCTGCTAGCTTAATGGACGTCAATTACAAAATATCTCTGCCATTTCAGCCCAAGGATCAAAGCTCCAAACCTCAAATATCAGCCAAGATCAATCCGTAAAGTCATAAATCGGAGGCCTTATTGATCTTCGGTCAACCTGCTGTTTCTGTGCCTTAACCACTCTGAAAATGCATCACCACAAGGTCTAATCATTTAGTGTGTGATACAAATATGTGCAGGTTTTGTGAGCAAAGTCCAAAATATTTTTTTGTAAATGGCACCTTTGGCTAAAGAAAACTAAATCCATGACACTTTCTGTTACATCTGTAAATTGTTCAGAATAAATTACATTATTGCTACAAATTCACTGCAATGTCATTACAGCACAGGATCAAGGTAATAGCCAATACCCCTTCCCAATACCCCATCTAAAATATTAACACACCCCTTTGAGCATCACTACATACCTGCCTTTCAAAATTAAAACTTTATTAGAACTCCATCTCTTAGTCCATTATTCTCTTAGAGACAGTGCTTATTATGCTATAGTGGCACACATCTTGTATGCATGGTACTGCTAGTTGACACTTTACCCCACAAACTGATGCTTTTGAGACTGTTTGCTAGTCTGTCACTGCTACTGGGACACTTTTCCCCCAGTTAAACCGCTGGACAGTGTATAGTTTACAAACAACTGGTTGCACTGGTTGTGCATATAATCATATGTTGCTACGAATAGACAATTGAACAGCTATTTTAAGCTCTTTTTCCTCTGTGCTTTATAATTCTTCTGACTATTGCCTCAATTTTGACTTACAAAGCAGTTTAGAATTAACATCTTGTTGAAGGATGAATAAAATGGATAAAATGCTAAAATGATTATTAAACAGATACTGCTACAATGTCGCAAGCTGATTTAGCCCGTTTAATAGTGATGTGTGATTAACTGGTGGATGGATAGATGGAAGGATGATCTTTTTACCCAAAAATGTCTCTGCTGCCTTGAGGCAGAACTTGAAGCAGCACTAATCTGGGTTAATTTTTGTTTATAGTATTATATAATTTTTGCTTAATGTAAAAATTAAGCAAATGCAAATTTTTGCATTTGTAGGAAGTAGGATTTTTGCATATGGAAAGACATTAGGAAGAAGTGTAAAAGATGTAAAAAGATTTTTTTGAGTTTAAACAGTTTATGATTATTTTTTATCATACTTCTACCAAGGTATTAATCATATTAAGGAACTTCCTTAGATCCCCCTTTAGATGTATAACTCAAGATAGACAGAAAGAGATATACAGATAGAAAGAGATAGCCAGACAGACAGACATTTTTACCCTGATGTTTTTCCATTGCCCTGAGGCAGTGCTAATCTGGGTTAATTAATGTTTATATATTGTCAGAGACAGCATTAGTTGTGATAGATAGAAATTAGACAGACAGATTGCCCTGAGGCAGTGCTAAACTGAGTTAGTTTTTGTTTATAGATGGCTTCAAAGACAACATTATTTATGTCTGAACCATCTTGAGTCCTGTTCCCTGAAGTATCTATAATGCACATTAGCTGTGTAAACTGACTTCAATCTAGCCATGGGGGTCACAGTCCAGTGACTTCTGTGCCGGTCCCAAGCCCGGATAAATAGAAAGGGTTGCGTCAGGAAGGGCATCCGGCTTAAAACATTGCCAAATTTAACCATGCGAATCGTCAGTACTCTGAATTTCATACCGGATCGGTCGAGGCCCGGGTTAACAACAACCGCCATTGGCGCCGTTAACCTACAGGGCGCCGGTGGAAATTGGGCTACTGTTGGTCGAAGAAGTAGAGGAGGGAGGAGAGTGCACAGACAGAGAGAGAAGAGGAAAGGTAAGAGTGTAGGACTGGGAATAGGAACTCTGAATGTTGGTACTATGACAGGGAAAGGTAGAGAGCTGGCTGATATGATGGAGAGAAGGAAGGTGGATATACTGTGTGTACAGGAGACCAGGTGGAAGGGTAGCAAGGCTCGTAGTATAGGAGCAGGATTCAAGCTGTTTTATTATGGTGTGGATAGTAAGAGAAATGGGGTAGGTGTGGTCCTGAAGGAGGAGTTTGTGAGGAATGTTCTGGAGGTGAAGCGAGTGTCAGACAGGGTGATGAGTCTGAAGTTAGAGATTGAAGGGGTGATGTTGAATGTTGTTAGTGGTTATGCCCCACAGGTAGGTTGTGAGTTAGAGGAGAAAGAGAGATTCTGTAGTGAATTAGATGAGGTGATGGAGAGTATTCCCACGGGTGAGAGAGTGGTGATAGGAGCGGATTTTAATGAACATGTTGGTGAGGGGAACACAGGTGATGAGGAGGTGATGGGCAAGTTTGGAGTTAAAGAAAGAAACCTTGAAGGACAGATGGTAGTGGACTTTGCTAAGAGGATGGACATGGCTGCGGTTAACACTTATTTTCAGAAGAGGGAGGAGCAACTTACAAGAGTGGAGGTAGGAGAACACAGGTAGACTACATCCTATGTAGAAGAGGCAATCTGAAAGAGATTAGTGACTGTAAAGTGGCAGTGGGAGAGAGTGTAGCCAGACAGCATAGGATGGTGGTGTGTAGGATGACTTTGATGGTCTGCAAGAAGAAGAGGTCAAAGAGAGATAGAGAAAAAAAAAACAGGTGGTAGAAGCTGAAAAAGGAGGAATGTTGTGAGGAATTTAGACAGAAGTTGAGGCAGGCTCTGGGTGGTCAGGTAGTGCTGCCAGATGACTGGGAAACTACAGCAGAAGTGATCAGGGAGACAGGGAGAAAGGTGCTGGGAAAGAAGATATGGAGACTTGGTGGTGGAATGAGGAAGTTCAGGATAGTATCCAGAGGAAGAGGTTAGCCAAGAAGAAGTGGGACATGGACAGGACTGAAGAGAATAGACAGGAATACAAGGAGTTACAGCGCAGAATGAAGAGGGAGGTGTCTAAAGCCAAGCAGAAGGCATATGACGAGTTGTACACTAGGTTAGACACTAGAGAAGGACAGAAGGACTTGTACAGGTTAGCTAGGCAGAGGGATCGAGATGAGGAGGATGTGCAGCAAGTTAGAGTTATTAAGGATAGAGATGGAAGGGTGCTCACAAGTGAGGAGAGTGTACAGAGGAGATGGAAGGAGTACTTTGAGGAACTGATGAATGAGGAAAATGAGAGGGGAAAGAAAAAAAAAAAAAAAAAAAAAAGGAGTAGAAGGGGTGAACTCTGTGGAACAGAAAATAGATACGATTAGAAAGGATGAAGTCAGGAAGGCTTTGAAGAGGATGAAAAGTGGGAAGGCAGTTGGTCCTGACGGCATCCCGGTGGAGGTCTGGAAGTGTCTGGGAGAGGCAGCAGTGGAATTTTTAACTAGTTTGTTTAACAGGGTTTTAGAGAGTGAGAGGATGCCTGAGGAATGGAGAAGAAGAAGTGTGTTAGTTAGTCACCTTCAAGAATAAGGGTGACGTGCAGAGTTGCAGCAACTATAGGGGGATAAAGTTGATGAGCCATACAATGAAGGTATGGGAAAGAGTAGTGGAAGCTAGGTTAAGGAAGGTAGTGGAAATTTGTGAGCAGCAGTATGGCTTCATGCCCAGAAAGAGCACAACTGATGCAATTTTTGCTCTGAGGATTTTGATGGAGAAGTATAGGGATGGTCAGAGGGAGTTGCACTGTGCGTTTGTAGACTTGGAGAAAGCGTATGACAGGGTGCCAAGAGAAGAGCTGTGGTACTGTATGAGGAAGTCAGGAGTAGCAGAGAAGTATGTCAGAGTGGTGCAGGACATGTATGAGAGGAGCAGGACAGTGGCGAGGTCTGCTGTAGGTCAGACAGGGGAGTTCAAAGTGGAGGTGGGACTGCATCAGGGATCGGCTCTGAGCCCATTCCTGTTTGCTATAGTGATGGACCAGTTGTCAGAGGAGTCCTTGGACAATGATGTTTGCAGATAACATTGTGATCTGTAGTGAGAGCAGGGAGCAGATAGAGGAAAGCTTGGAGAGGTGGAGGTTTACACTGGAGAGAAGCGGAATGAAAGTCAGTCGTAGTAAGACTGAGTACGTGTGTATGAATGAAAGGGAGGGAAGTGGAACAGTAAGGTTACACAGGGTGAAGAGGTGAAGAAGGTACAAGAGTTTAAGTACTTGGGGTCAACAGTCCAGAGTAATGGAGAGTGTGGGAAAGAGGTAAAGAAGCGAGTGCAGGCAGGTTGGAATGGCTGGAGAAAGGTGTCGGGAGTTCTGTGTGATAGGAAAATATCAGCGAGAATCAAGGGGAAGGTGTACAGGACAGTGGTGAGACCAGCCATGCTGTATGGTTTAGAGACAGGGTCACTGAGGAAGAGACAGGAGTCAGAGCTAGAGGTAGCAGAGCTGAAGATGTTGAGGTTCTCTTTGGGAGTGACAAGGTTGGACAGGATTAGGAATAAGTACATCAGAGGGACAGCTCATGTTGGACATTTGGGGGACAAAGTTAGGGAGGCCAGATTAAGATGGTTTGGACATGTTCAGAGGAGGGAGAGTGAGTATATTGGTAGGAGAATGTTGGACATGGAGCTGCCAGGCAGGAGGCAAAGAGGAAGGCCAAAGAGGAGGTATATGGATGGAATTAATGAGGATATGAAGCTAGTGGGTGCAAGTGTTGAGGATGCAGAAGATAGGGATAGGTGGAGAGAGATGATTCGCTGTGGTGACCCCGAAGAGAAAAGCCGAAAGAAAAAGGGCTGTGTAAACTGACTTTAACACTAAAGGATCACAAAGTGCATCATAAAATGCAGACATTTCATTCTATAGGCAACAAACACCTGGCAAAAACAGCTGTCTGGTAAGCAATTTTTATATATGTAACCTTTTTACATTTAATTGGAAGAGAAAATCTTTAATGTCGTCTTAACGTATGGGAAAATAAGCCAGACATTACATGTAATGTCACATAGATTTTTGAGCATTTTTCCTATGTAAAGATTAGCTGTGACAAATTTTTAAGTAAATGATGTAAAAATCATTGGCGGAGATGCATGCACAATGAGAGAGAGGGTTAATTCCCCGAAAGGTATATGTTTATTCTCCTGTGTGGTCTTACAGTAGGAGGTGACAGGGTGTTGCTCTCCTGCAGAAACTCCTCCAGGGTGACCATCTCACTGCCAGGGGAGTTGGGGCGTGGACAGGTGGCTCGTGGGGTAGACCGGGACTGCGGCGTGGCTTCGTAGGGAAGGGTGGAGCTACGAGGTAGCAGAGAGGACTGGCTAAGTGTGGAGCTCTCATGGCTCAGTCCAACCACGTCATCGCTAGAGAGACTGGCAGAATGTCTTTGCAGACGCTCCAGAGAACCTAAATGAATAAAAATTAGATTCATCAAAAAGGAATTTGAAATAGAGAAGGAAATTTGATTTCTTCCTGCAATTGTTGCAATTATTTTAATCTGTAAAAAAATCAACCATGAATGCTTGCACATCTTCCTGCCTGAGGAAGTATATTGCAGGGTGGCTAGTGTGTGTGTGTGAGAATCTGTTTTCACCAGTTTTCTCAGAAGGCCCACATGCCCACTGCTTAAAAAAAATAAGATGTTGGTAACTGTTTTTTCCATTTAGTAAATGTGTGGTAGTGGTTATGTTATTACTAAAAATGGATCTTTTTTTTCAGACAAACATCATTTGTTCAGGGTCATTTGTGGTGTCTCTTATTTGGCTTGTGTAACCTCAGTGACTGTATAGTGAAAATAATCTGAACAGTAGAACAGATCACTAAAATATCATGAACGGGATAAAGAAAAAACAGAATACTACAGAGATTCAGACTAATAAAACTACATTTAAAATAATGTGAAGGGGTGTCAAGCTATCTATCTATACATCTAACATATCTATCCGTCTAATCCATCTATCCGTTCACCCAGTATCTCTATCCATCCATCTAATCTAATTATCAAACTATCTGTCTGTTTAATCCAATCAATCTATCTATCCATTGTCTATCTATTTCTGTCTGTATATCTATCTCTCAATCTGTATATCTATCTCTCTATCTCTCTATCTATCTCTCTATCTCTCTATCTCTCTATCTATCTACCTACCTACCATACATACATAACTACTACCCAATTTAGGCTTGAGTTATATATCTAAAGGGGGATCCAAGGAATTTCCTTAATATGATTAATATTTTGGTAAAAGTATGATAAAAATAATTATAAACTGTTTAAACTAAAAAAAAAATCCAGAAAGATTATGATTATATGAATGCCATTTACCTCACATAGATGAATGAATATTTACAATGCACGCAATAACAAAAGAAAAGATAAATTGACATTGAGAATAAGAATAAAAAGATCTTCGTCTATTTATCTATCCGTCTCTGCACCTACACGGGGGATTAGCCACCCCTTCATCCCACCTGGAAACTATGACTCAGGTCTAAGCTTTCACCCAGTCATCGGGTTTGAGTCGGTCTATGAAGATGCTGCACTTATTCATATCCTGCAGTCCAAGAGAGCAAACCTCGCTGTGCTGTCTGAGCATGAGGAAGGGCAATCACTCTCTTCGGTCAGAGAGACAGCAGCCGATTGTGGCAGACTGTAAGATCATTTAGGAGACAACGAGAAGTTACCACTTTCCTCTGAGAGCGTTACACTGCCCTGTGACACAGCATGAGAAGCAGATCAAAAATGGCTCCATGTCTTTCAGGAAGCATGTGCTGGGTTTCATCTCATGGAGTAAGGTAGATAAAAGGTTTAACACCTTCAGGTCTATGAACCTCCAAATGATTTAACAGTGACGCATTGTGTTTGGGATTAAAATCTATCCAAATACTTAAAAGCAATTTTTTAAAAATTCTGCCCTGACCTAATCCACGTGTCATTTAAATAATGAGGCTAATGTGATATTAACCATCTTGTCCTAATCCTACAGTTCAGAATTCATTCATCTACAGACCTTCAAATGTATTTGCACAGTGAAATAAAATGATCTCCAGGTTCATATTAAGCCAGTGATTAAACCTCAGAGTATTTTTTCATCTTTTATTTTGCACTTTTGCAGCTTCTAAAGGTCAAAGGTATATGGGTTTAGTGGATTTGAAATTTTACAGCTTGGCAAGTGGACGTTGCATGTTTGATTTACTCCTGCAATCCCGATGATGGGGTAAAGCAGAAATCTATAGGAATCTTCCTAATGAGAAATCTGTAAATTACAAGCCAATCAATTAGTAATGTGTAGATGCATGAAAGAGAATATGGATTGAGGTCTAACATGGATAAACATGGAACAAAAATGTTTTTGAATCCCCATCTGTTATTTTTAATGTGATGTTTAGAGTTCAGACTTGATATAGTGAATAGAGGAGTAAATTTGGAGAGTGACTACTCACTTCTGCTTTACATTAGTGTATCAGTGACATCGATGGACCTCATGATATAACGCATTATACGTGATATAACGCATATACACTCATCCTTAATAGTGTCATTGTTGAGCTATTGTCAGAAATTCATGACCAGTCACAAACGTTCAATGTGATTCCTGTTTACTTTCCCCCAGTACCTGCTCCACAAGCCCTTGTTTTTTATCCACATTTTTTCGTTTTGAGACCATACATTGTCCTTTGCTTGCACTGCACAAACACCGAGCATGAATACAGATGTATTCAATCAGCTGCTAGGTTTTGGCTCACTAAATCGCAACACAGCATGTAAGTGGGTTTAGACATTCACACACCTTTCAAGTTGACAGGAGAGCTGCTGCTGGAGGTGTTGTGACTGTAATCAGCAGAATTGGGCCGGAGTCCTACGTAAAGGAAAGAAGAGGAATTCACAGAAGGCAGGAGAGACGGGGGGGGGAGTGCAAACCTATTTGTCCACACACAATGTAAACAAATACCAGAGAAGTACAGCAGATTGAGCATCAGGCTCAGAACTATTGATCTGAGCTCTTCTTTTACCTGCGTTTCCATGGCCACCGCTCCCAAAGCCAGCATCGAGGGAGTGCATACGCAGGTCCTCCTCGGAGATTAATCCTGTATGGCACAGGATAATGTGCGAGTGTGTATGAAAGGAAATGAATCATGAGGCGTAGACACACACACTTACACGTTTCCTCTCAGAACAAGGTGTGTGTAAAGATTCTTAAATCTGACCTGACGTCAAGCTTAGTTTCAGTTCTTCACAATCACCCACAATCTCATTTTTTCTCATCGTACAAATCTGCATCCTTAGTTTCAAAAACATCACATCTAACATACTATAATAATCTTCCAAAACAATATACACATATTCCTTTGTAAAGAGCTGATTTGGCATGTGGATACAAAAATGTTATGCAATAAGAGAAAAACAGAACCACAGCAACAGTTTCAGGCAGCAGTATACTCTGTGATTGGTCTCTGGTTGCTTATCTAAACCAAACATTTAGAGAGACACATTGTAAAGTGTTGTATTCATCAGGATGAACAATTCAGATATAGACTTAATAGACCAACGGAAAAATTCCAAATCCATTTCTTACTTCTGAGTAGCAAGAGCTGAGTAATACACGTGCTGGTCTTTGCTATTAATCCATAAAGTATTCCCTTTTAGACAAATTAGTCTGCCTTGTGAACAGATGTGCAATTTCAGCTGTTGACATCAGTACCTTTAGGCCTGCGCCCTGGCCGCGAGCTAGAAGGGGTGAAGCCTGGTGTATTGTGGGAGCTGTGATTTAGCGGAGTGGAGCAGGACGCCCCTGGCTCTAAACCTCTCTGTCTAATCACCAGCTCCTCGTATCCGTTCATGTCCTCTGTGCTGCCCCCTCCTGGACGGTACGCCTCTGAGCTTCTGGAACCACTGCTGTAACTCAGACCTGAGCAAGAAGCAAGGTTACAGATTTAATGAGAAATAGAGAAAGCTGAAATGCACAGGAGACACAAACGCTGCTGCTGTGAAGAGCTTGTTAGTGCATAGGCTTGAATGTTGGTTAGTGCAGAGGACATTTCACACTCAGCATGCAGGATCTTTCGCAGGTTTTAGTTCATTAAGCTCATTAAGAGTCATTTAGCTGCAATATCCCTGTTTTTGTTGATTGTGTTTAATTTGGGCAAACAATACAAGTTTTTTTTCCCCTTTCAGCTGGCAGAAACTGGCAACCTCACAACTCCACTGTAATGGCAACAGCTGGACATAATACATGCTGATTATAGGTTTTATCTGATGAAGAAATTTGATCTGAAAATGACCCACACTCATAAGTGTTTAATGAGATTTACTCCAAACTACAGGGAGCTCTCTCTCTCATACACACAGTAATTACCTAGTAGAAATATGTTAATTTCATTAACATAGGGAGGGAAGGAAGGAAGGAAGGAGAGCAATAAAGAGAGGAAGAAAGAAAGAACGAGCGAAAGAACGAGTGAAAGAATGAGCGAAAGAGCAAGAAAGAACTAGCGAAAGAGAGCGAGAAAGAAAGAAAGAGCAAGAAAGAATCACAGGTGATTCTGTGCTCATGAGATCTTCAGATTCCTGTTCCTGGCTGACAGAAGTGCAAAACAATGTAGTCTTCTGCTGTTGTAGCTCATCCACCTCAGGGTTTGATGTATTGTGCATTCTGAAATGCTTTTCTGTACACCACAATTGTAAAGAGTGACTATCTGAGATACAGTAGACATCTAGTCAGCTCAGACCTGTCAGGTCATTCTCCTCTGATCTCTCTCATCACCAGTGTGTTTCAGTCTGCAGATCCTCTGCTCACAGGATGCTTACTTAATTTCTGCAGCATTCTGTGTAAACTCTAGACTGCTATGTGTGAAAATCCCAGATTAGCAGTTTCTGAAATACACAAACCAGCCCATCTGGCACCATGTCACGGTCAGTCACTGAAATCAGACTTTTTTCTTCATTCTGATGCTCACATTAACTGAAGCTCTTGATCTTTATCAGAATGAGTTTACACACTGTGCTGCTGCCACATGACTGGCTGAGTAAATAACCACATGAATAAGCAGTTGTTCCTATTAAAGTGGACAGCAAGTGTATACTATTGAAATGAATAAAGCAGAACATTTATTTCCAGCTTGATTTGTAGTGAGGTATGGTAAAAATCACATAATTTGCAGAAACATTTCAATAGACTACTAATAATGATAATGAACTACAGTAACAGTTTCCACTGTATTAAAGTGTCGGTGTAATGTGCTTAGGCACCTAAATGGTTAGAATAAAATGACTGGCTTATACCAGTTCCTTCCCTGCTACAGTAAAGTGCTCATCAATGAGCAGTAGACAGATGGGTGGTCTGTGGACAGATGGGAAACGCAGCAAATGCCAGAGTTACTTGTGCAAACAGAGGGAGGAGACTGAGTTAGTGGCTCCTGCAGGGTGGGCAGGTTTTGGAGCTTTCCTGAGCTTCCTCTGCTCTGTAATTTTCCTCTAACATGCATCTCTCAACCCCAGACCAAACAGAGAACAACAAAGCAGTAAAACCCCAAATACATCTTCACTCTCATTTAACCTATCTAAAAAAAGCACTTCCTTAAACAAGTACACTGGCCTGTCAGATATCCATAAAGATGACCTCAAAGAGTGTCTAGAATCTGACTGACATCTGCATCAATATTTATTTCTGAAATACATATTATGCAAAAATGTGAATAAAGAGATCTGAAAAGTAAATGCAGAGCGTAAACCAAGCAGGCTGTGAGACAAGATGCTAGAAGTGATGTGTAGCAGCATGAATGAGTGTGTGGTATTCACAAAAGTGTGTGTGTGAGAAAGAGAGAGAGAGAGAGAGAGAGAGAGAGAGAGAGAGAGAAAGAGAGAGAGAGAAAGATTTTATATCTTGGCATGTATTAAATATCCTCAACATGGACAAAAATGTGACTGTTTGGGGATTGGCTACTCCCCATGAGGAAAACGAAGGAACATGAGGAAAACTTTTTGTTGTTTTTATTATTTAAAAAAAAAAATAGGGTTAGATTTTGGTGCATTAGCATGAATTAGATTATTAATGATTAATATCAATGTAAGCTATGAGAGTATGAGACAAATGATGAATATGGAGAGGCAGAGGCAGGGCAAGGCACAGGTTACAGGACACCAGGTATACACAGACTAAATATGAGCTCACACTGAAGGGACCTGGAACATGCCATTGCTCATCCTGACACCTCTAAACAGAGACCCTTCCTCTGATTAACTTATCCCTTCTCACGCAACATGCTCAATCACATTTATATCGACTGGACTCATTAACATTGAGGCCACAGATTTCAGTGACAGCTGTCACGCAGCGTCTCGTTTATCTTCCTCACGCTCGACTAATATTGATCCATACAATCTCACACACACACACACACACACACACACACACACACACACACACACACACACGTTATTAATGGAGCAGAGCAAAGCCAAATGCACTCGCGGGCTTCATTTCAACACAGTGCTACTTACTGCTACTCAGAGGGTCGTAGCCCTGGCACCAGCAGTCCCAATAAGAGCCATCATGCAGATTTCAGCCTGTGTGTGTGTGTGTGTGTGTGTGTGTGTGTGTGTGTGTGTGTGTGTGTGTGTGTGTGTGTTTCATTAGAATATGGACTGATTTTCAGAATGTAAGTAGTGTCCTACAATTAATTGTTTTGTTGATGTTTGAAATATGGTTCTGGGTGTTCATTAACGTTTCTTTATTAGTGTGTGAATATAGCTGTTTTAAATACTGAATTATATAAATGACTGATTTTAACTTAAAAACAAACAAACAGCAACAAGAAAAAAAAAAAGAAAAAAAAAAAACATATGACGAAAAACACATTATATTGTGCTGCTAATGAAGGCTGTGATTTTATATAAAAATCACATGAAAAAATGCTAAAGGTTCTAAAACTGGAGAGTCTCGCAGGGGGATGGAGGCAGGAGGACATCAGTGGAGGCCCAGAATTTGAGACGTTTGGATAGAGTGCGTCGGGAAGGCGCTGTATGTGGAACCTGCATTTTTTCCTGGCTTTTACTGCGCAGGAAGAGGAATCTCTTAGCTGCTGTATGTGTGTGTGTGCGCACGTGTGTGTGTGCGTGCGTGTGTATGTGTGTAATAGGGGTTAATGTATACACGAACATAGAGAGGGAGAAAGATCGGTGGAAGAGAAGAAATGAGTCAGTAAGTTGTAACTATGATTGATGTCCAACACCTTTAGAAGAAATAAGATCAGATGAATGGCATGCAAGATTATTAACAGGTATGTTAATTTGGAGAGAATTTTTAAGATGAATGTTGCTAAAGTTTAAAAGATTAAAGAATGAAGGAGGAGTACAGGTCTGGAGTAATACATGGGTATGCAGACTAAACACACAACGCCCCCTTGTGGATTAAGCTGGTTACAATCGATGGTCAATGTTTCACTTTTAAATCAACCAGCACAGGTTTTGAGCTGCTTTAAATAAAAGGAATTGACCATCATTAGGTCTTTAAACAGTCTTCTGAACTCCCTTGAGGAACTGAGCGGAATTTACTGACCTCTATGGTTTGAAGCTGTGGATAAGATTGGGGAGGAGTGGACATGGTTTTCATCCACTGAGATGCTGCTTGGGGAATCCAGGTTGGGGCAAGTCTGGCAAGGGGGCAGTGGAAGTGGAGGAAGTGTAGGGCTTTCTGCAGAGCAGTCCAGAGGGTGAGGGATGTCAGGCAGAGGGATGTCTGGGGCACTCCGGATCCTCTCGCGAGATCCGTCCTGCCTCTCCCGTGTCCCTTCCTTCTTAGGTTTCATGAATTTGGCTATCGCTTTTGCTCCCACCCAGTGGCTCTTCCTGTGATACACATTCACAAAGCAGCAGAGATTAAAATGCAGTTCTTTATTAGCATGTCAGAAAATTCTTTGTTTTGTAGCATGTACAGCTCACTTTTTAGGAGTCGGGTCGTAGAACTTGTACTGATCCATGATCTTTTCTTCCAGCTTTTCCTTCTGCCTCCGTAATGAATTCAGCTTATCACTGCAGGGAAGGCATTACAGACGGGCTAAAATGCATACGCTGTGAAACTAATCACCAACATAAAACTCTCGTCAGTCAACGCTTACATGTACTGTTTCTGCTCCTCGTGGTACAGCTCCTTGCTCTCCATGGACCTTTCCAGCAGTGTCTGGTTCTGCTGGCTCAGTATCTGGATCTGGCTCAGCAGGTGGTGGTTCTCCTCCTCCAGATTCCCCTTCAGCCGAGTCAACAGCTGCACAAACAGACAAGACTTTCACACTCGACCGCTGCTTGCTATCCGCGTTCACAACCTCGTGCGAATAAGCCAAGCAAAAGCACTTAACACTAAACTCCCGATCAGCCCGAAAAAAATTAGTTCATGACTAAAATTTTATTGATTCTATCTAACAAAACTAAATTTGCTGTATTGTCAGTAGAGGCTTTGGTGAGTGGGCTGTGAATTTTCATGGGGCAGTCACCCTCTCTCACCTCACAGTGGTTGTCCAGTTTGGTCATAGAGATGTCCAGGCCCTGGTGCTTCTCTTTGAGTTGGTCATAGCGCGCCTGCCAGCGGTTCAGCTCCAGCTGGGACTCGTTCAGAGACGTCTTTAGCTCCTTGCTCTGAAGCTGCAGCCCGTCGTACTCCTGACGTAAATGTGTGTGTTTTTGCGACAGTCTGCAAACACAGATGCAGCTCTTAAATCTCATGTGACAGAATTATGTTCAATACGTGCAACAAGGTAAAAGTGTCAATTTAATGTACAAATTCTAGGTAATGAGTAAAATAGAACTTCCACAGAAGTCTAAACCTACGATCAAAAGTAGGCAACAAATCATGAGGTCAAATTTTTCAGGTGTATGGGACTCCACTTACAGAAGCAAAATATTTATGTACAATTAAGAAAAAGCAGAAGCTTTATTTTTGTCACATATACATTACAGCACAATTAAATTCTTTCTTCGCATATCCCAGCTTTGGAGGTTGGGGTCAAAGAGCAGGATCAGCCACGATACAGTGATCCTGGAGCAGAGAGTGTTAAGGGACTTGCTCAGAGGGCCAATAGTGGAAGCTTGGTTAAGGTGGTGCTTGAACCCTGAACCTCCGATCAACAAACCAGAGCCTTAACCACTGTCCCTATTTCATCCTATTCTGTTTTATAAGAAAAAAAATTAGCTTACAAGGAAATAGAAGACATTTGGTGCCTGTGGCGAGTGCACAAGCTAAATAAAGCATCACATTTGGACAATAAGTAAATTATTTCATCTGTTGTTACCTAGATAGCTTCTTTTGTTAGACAAAAAATACAGAACTCAAAAAAATGCGGGGCAGTGACATCATGAACATCACCGTCATGATTTAAAAGCACTGGGAAAAATCTCCTCAGTGTTTTACTTTCAACCCTCAATAGTGTCAGCGGAACAAAAAGCGCAGACATAACAGGAAGCGTGATGGTGATACTCAGAGTTACTATACACATCACTTTATGTGATCTCAGACACTTAGACTGTGGTTTGGTTGTTGCTGCTCGACTCTCGCTGGTTCGAGAATCTGCTGATCAAGAATTTTCACACATTATCTTTACACAGCATGGTGTCAAAAATTAGTGAGCAACCTTTCTGTGAGCAAAGGAGCCTTGCTGAGGAAAGAGGTAAGACAACTTGTCAGAATGATGTGAATGAAGATGAAGGCTCTCTCAAAAAACCACTCTTTGCACCCGTAGTGAGCAGAAAATCATCTTAGAAAGGCAACATGTTGAATGTTTATGCAGGTGTGCTACAACAGCAAAAAAACTGGGTTCAAAGTACACACTGATATTTGTTGCATAGATTAATTGAAGTTCTTCATCTGTATCAGGTGACACAGCGCTAGCATGAATGCCCAGATGTACAGGTGTTCCTTAAAATGTAGCTGGTGATTGTGTAATAAACTGACCACTACAGCAGCGGTCCCCAACCTTTTTGGTAGCATGGACCGGTGGGATACCAGACAATTTTTCCACAGCCTGCAATTTTTCCAAGGAGGGGTTGATTGGTAGGGGGAGCTCTCTAGTGAGATTTTGTTTTTGGGTTGTTTTAGCATGCGTTAGCTTGCGGACTTACTGATGTATGGGAAAACCCATGACTGAGTCAAATGTAGGATTGAGGCGTAGGTGGAAGTGGCAATTTTTAAAAAAATAAAATACATATAATTTTAAACTTTAACTAGACCCCCCTCAGTAGAGAATCTACAAGCAATGGCTTTGATATAAACAGTAAGTAACAAAAGTATTGCTTACAACTAGTGCAGTAATAGAGTTTCACCAGCAGAGGGCAGCATCAGATGCCTAGTAAAGCACCAGCAGAATGTTGTGGCTTGTTTAGTTCCCATGAGATCAGTCTGTGTGTGTGTGTGTGTGTGTGTGTGTGTGTGTGTGTGTGAGAGAATTTGTGAAGGCTGACCTGTCCATCTCCTCTCTCAGACTGCGATTCTCTTCCATAATCTGAGTGTTTTTACGAATCTCCTCCCCCAGACGTTCCCTCTCTTTCTGCAGAGACACCTCTAGCTCCCCCACAGCATCCTTCTGTTTCAGAAGCAGCACATACCTGCACAACAACACAAGCAGTTTAATATAGACAGCACATGATCACCGACTACATAAAACACATTTACATTAGCCAGACATTTTCACTGCAAGTTAATAAGGGAGTATTATTGTGGGGGTTGAACAATCCATCCAATGAAATATTGAGTGTGTGACATGTGGTGTATAGAATAAGGAATGGCATCCTATCAAGGTTTAAAAGCTCCTAGACGGCTGGTATTACAGCTGATCGGCCATGTGACAGCCGTCTGCTTTTAACTTCAAGCCCCAGAGACCTGTTACTGCATTATTCATGAGAGTGTGTGTGTGTGTGTCTCTCTTTCTAAGTCTGACTAAACGCTGGTCTGCATTTCACAGCAAGCCTATAAACATTAGGGACAATTTTCCATTTAGAACAATGGAAAAAGTAACACGACAGGCATGTGTGCGTCTGCACATGCTCATTAATGTGTAGTGCAGGTGATGCTTTAAAAATAAAGATCACATGAAAAAGAGTTTCCACAATGCCTCACTTTCAGCACGCACCTACAGAACATGAGGTTTATAACAACTGTACTGCTGTTACTGTAACGCATGTACACAACATTTCTCTTATACAGCACTTTAACTATGGCTTGAGGGTTGGTTCCAGATGGGCCGACACACAGACAGACTGAAACACGCACACAGAGACTGACACACACGCACACACGCTGACGGATCCTGCATGTTTAACTTCTGAATGGCTTTATGATACTTGGTGCACTTGAGCTGTGCCTGATCATTGCTATTGCTTTACTATTGTTCTCTCAGCAGTCGTCCTGGCTCAGTCACAGGGGCGTCTCCGTTCACACAACACACACATTCTTACTCATGTTACTCACTGGCAAAACAAATACATAACCATGTTCACCTATATGGAATATAATGGAATAATTCTACAGTTAAATGATCCATCCTGCTGTTATGGGTCACACAGGTCTGGTGATATAAGCACTAAGACACTATGGCACGCACTTGCTCTCCTGACTGCGGTGCTCCTGCTCCAGCGCTCTCTGGCTGCTCTTCAAGGCAGTGTGCTGGGTGATGAGCTGCTCGTATTCGGCTGCCTGCCTCTCGTGGACGCTGAGCAGGCGCTCGTGGTCCTGAGCGATACCGTCATGTCTGGCTTGAGCCTCCTCACGCTGCCTCTGTAGAACCTCAGCCTCTGCCTCCAGAGTCTGCAGCTGAGCCTGCAGGGCCGTGTACTGAGCGGTCAGAGACGAGTTCTGAGACTTCAGGGTGGAGTTCTCTACCTAAACACACGAAAATAAATCCCATTTATACCTCAAGGACAGATTATTTGCTCAACATATTACAATTATATAACTACAGGACAGAATATAAGTGTGTGTGCAAAGATTTGGCAAATTATCTAAAGATCAGCTATTATAAAAGTCCAAAGACACATTTTGTGGATCAATGCAAAATAATTCACTGCCAAACATTTCTGTCGTGCCCCTCAGGAGCCAATAATCAAAAGCTCTTGCCCAATCATATGCACAATATTTAATTTCTCTGTCTCGCCCACCGCCACCCTCTCTGTCCCCCTCCCTCGCTCGCCCACCGCCACCCTCTCTGTCCCCCTCCCTCGCTCGCCCACCGCCACCCTCTCTGTCCCCCTCCCTCGCTCGCCCACCGCCACCCTCTCTGTCCCCCTCCCTCGCTCGCCCACCGCCACCCTCTCTGTCCCCCTCCCTCGCTCGCCGTCACTCTCTCTGTCCCTCCCTCGCTCACTCACTGTCTCTCACTGACTCACTCTCGGTCTCATCACAGTAACACTAGTCATGTGTATGTGTGAGTTCATGCATGCTACAGACGATGCTGTAAGCACGCGCACACACACACACACACACACACACACAGTACAGCAGCTTTAAGTGCTGCTTAGCTTAAAGCTAAGTGCACACTCGTGCTGGTTGTAGTACCTGTAGTTTGGCGGTGTCTTTGTGAAGCGCAGTGTTCTGCTCCTGCAGTGTTGTGGCTTGTTTTTGCAGAGCCAGAGTCTGAGCGTTCAGCTGTGTGTTCTGGGAGTCCAGCTGCTTCAGATGCTCTTTCAGTAGATGCTTCTCCGTCTGTAAGGATGCATTCTGGGAAACAGACAAAACAGCAGACGAGGTCACCACCAGGACTCGAGTGAAGAACTAGAGGAGAGACATTAAAGTTAACAAGAAGAAATGATGTACATTCTTTTCCACGTCGATCAGATGATCTTTCAGTTTAAGCAGCTCAGATGTGATTTCTCTCTGTTCTGTCTCCCATTTCTCTTGGCTGCTTCCAGACCTTCCCTGCTCTACAGCCTTCTGGGATATTTCAGAGTGGGCAGCCTCCTCCTCCTGCCTCTGCCTCAAGGCCTCCAGCTGCTTCTTCACCTGGAAAGTATGAGCAAACATGCAACATGAGAGGAGATGAAGAAAGAGTGTGACAGTAAAGCTGCATCCCAAATGACGTTCTACACTATACACTACGCACTCTACTGTCTAGTGCATGAATTGAAGAGCTGAAACATCATTTACATTGAGCGCTAACGTTTCATTGGAAGCCATTTCCCAGCCAATGGCAAATGACATCAAATGCATGCAACATGAAACAATGACTTTTTAAAATGTTGACAATTGTACAAAGACAATTGTAAGATATCTTGTCCATTGGAGTGCTGTTGGGCATCTTGAAACTTTTATTCCTCATCCAGCATCAGTGCCTGGTAGCCCCACCTCTCTTCCACTATGTAAGCAAAGTGTTGAGTGCATCAAGTGTCCAACATTCCACATTTTTCAGTTGAATAAGTGCATCATCTAAGCACATGATGTGCACTTCTTGTTGGAATGTTCAATATGAACACAACTTATACTACAAACACTATTTATAGAACCTGAGTTGAAACTGCATTAACATGTTGCGTGAGTGTGTACTGCGGTCTTACTGATGTGAGCTCAGTACGTAGCTGCTGGTTCAAGCTGCTGCTCTCCTCGAGACGTGACTCCAGGCTCTGAATTTTCTCCTCCTTCAGCTCCAGGGAATTCTTCAGAGCTTGCTCGATCTTTGTCTCCAGGATCCTGTACTTACTAAAGGGTCAGTGAAGGATTTCAATGAGATGATCAAGTTCCACTGTTGACTGAGCAACAGACTGAAAAGGAGTCTCCCCCACCCATTATCAAAGATATATAACCAAATATGCTCAAGTGTCTACTGCAACTATATAGAACCCATGCAAGAGTAATCTAAGAGCACTCAAACACACACACACACACATTACGAAAAGCTAATGGAATGTGAATGGTAGTAGTAAATATCCTTAAGCAGATTAAATTTCAGTGAGCACTAGGGAAATGTTGAGAAAATGTCAGTGTCCAGGCTTGTTAATCCTTTCAGATCACACTCTCCAAAACAGCAACAAGAAAAAAAAACAAAAACTCAGAAGTAAACTGAGACAGCGAGACAGTCTGAGATAAAGAAAAAAAAAAAAAGAAAAGACAGAGACAGAGACAGAGACAGAGAGAGAGAGAGAGAGAGAGAGAGAGAGAGAGAGAGAGAGAAATCTTATCCAGTGTACAAAGGGAACTCCTCCCCCGAGACCACTCTCCAGGGTACATTCCAAACAAAATTAATAAAAGGCTAGCATGGTTTCCACTGTTCAGTGTTAGTCTCAACTACTTTCACACAAGAAATGTTATATCCACACTTTTGGACGCAGCCATGATCTCCACTCCAGCTATAGGGCTAGAGCGGACATGCATAGAAGTAGATTACGCAACTGAAGACAAGGAGAAATGAAACTAAATTTGATCCTAAAAGCACACAAGAAAGAGAAAAAAAAAAAAGGCCTTCGATTCGGCCAAGTTCATGCAGTTAGTTCCACTTCACTACTATAACTCACCCACTCCAGCTGGTAGAAGCATTCAAAAAAAAAGAAGAAGAAATGAAGACATGCCATGATGCGTCTCATCCACATACACTAATTGGAAACTAGCATTTCTTAGAAGTTTGCAGTAACATCATAAATTTGGTTTAACCCTTTCAGCAAAATGAAATGAAATAAGCAAATTGCTCACTGTGTGAAAACGGATCTCTGCAGCGGTTTTAATACAACACATTATTCTAAGAAATGGAAAGGAAAGGGAGAATTGAAGCTGATGTAAACATTTGACAAGCAATTTGATCTTATCGCATCAAAATAAATAAATACACAACAGCAGATACAGCTCCAAGACACAGGATCTGGAGAAAGGTGGTAAAGTCCCCATAAACTGCAACATGTAATCATTTACAATTGTGTGTAGCATAGCATGCATTTGAAAGAAAATTTGGGTGACATTTAGGGCATTTTCACATTTGGCCTAAATTCTCGACACCAAGACCAAGTCTGAGCTCTATTTCCTGCATGGCTCCTGCAAAAATTTTTGGCACACCTCCTTTATCGTATTTATGCTTATTTAAATGACTGCGTGCTAATTAGTATGTTTGTAGGAATGTGGATGAAGCCTTTCATTGTATTGTCATTTATAACTATTTCTGACACTTAAGGTTTTTGATTCTTTCCTGGTTTGATTTACTTAGTAGGCCCATGTGCCTTTATGTGCAGCCCACACCATGCTATTCTGAGTCACTGTGAAACATAAAAAGCACTGTGAAAGTTCACTCTTGACAGTTATTGAAGGCCAGCCTTTCACACATTCTGTGCTCTGCACCAGAGTTCATTTACATTTATGGCATTTGGCATCAACTCGTCACCAACCGAAAAGTGTTTAGGGGCTTTTCTCAAGAACCCAGCAATGGCAGCTTGGAATTTAAACTCACAACCTCTCAATCAGTAAGCCAACATCTTAACCACTGAGCTACCAGCTCCCTCTGACACCAACATTTCAGGTTCTTTAGTTCCTGGGACCATGCACGTTTGTCGAGACTGTACAATGGTTCCATATAACCGTTTGTGCCAATAAAACTCTTGAACAGTGCAAGTGTAAATATGCATGAAAAGTACTGCAGTTGTGTGCACACTCACTTGTCCTCGCAGCTGTGCTCCTCCTGCAGCAGTCTCTCTTGGTTCAGGCCGATCTTCTCCAGCTCACGATTGAGCTTCTCCAGCTCATTACACTGCTGCTGCACCCTTAGCTTCTCATTCACCAGCTCCTACGGCAGTCACACAGAACTGGGTTAGTTTACTACAGAATTCGAGTTTATTAATCCGTCAACGATACTACATGCAGTACCTCTCGGAGCGTAGCCAAGGTCTTCTTGTCAATGGTGACCTGTTTCTGCAGTTCTTTGTTCTCTTTCTCCATATCCTTGACTCTGCTGGCAACCTCCTGAAGCCGTGCAAGCTCTCTGTTCATGGCCGTTCCCTCTTTTTCCATGTTGCTCAGTTTAAGCGAGCTCTCCTCAAGTGCAGATTCTCTTACGTCCACTTGTTGCCTCAGCCTACGTGCCTCCCTTTCCAGTTGCTTCCTCTCTTTCTCAGCTTGGCCAAGCTCCTGCTCCAATTTCCGTCGCTCCTTCTCTGCCTCCTCAGCACGTTTCACCACTTTCCTCAGCTCCTCCAGTTCATGGCGCAGTTCTTCGCTCTGGGCCTCGGCCTCGTGCAGCTCATTCTTGAGCCCATGAATTTTGGTGCTGCTGCTTTCCAGGCTCTGCTGGAGCCGCTGGTTCTCCTTGTCAAGGCTGCTGCATTTGATCTCCAGTCTTTCAGTACGCTTCGCTTGGGAACGAAGCTCAGCCACAGTGCTCCGAAGCTCCATGTTCTCACTTTCCAGCTTCCTGTGCTCCTTCTCCAGCATTGTCAGACGCATGTTGTCACTCTGTAACTCTTCTGCATCCTTCTTCAGCCCGCAGTTTTCCTGCTCCAGGATGTTGTTCTTGCAATGCAAGGTTTCAAGCTGCTCTTCAGCCACTTTGAGCGAAGTCAGCTCATCCTGGAGTTGCTTCTGAGCACACTCCAAGCTCTTTACAGTCCTCTGCAGCTCCTTGGCGCATTCACGCTCACCCTCCAACTGCTTGGTGATCATCTGCTTCTCGTTCTCAAGCTGCACCAGCTGACTTCCGCTATCTGAGATTTTCTGGTGAAGAATGCGATTCTCCGTTTCCACCTCCCGTACACGTGCCTCGCTGTCCTCCTGGGCACGTTTACGCAGGGAGTTCACAGTCTGGATCAGATGCTCCTTCTCTCGCTCCAGCTCCGAGATCTGGCACATACATTATTCAGTATTAGTGCACAGAATAGCTGAGGTTCATTCTCCACCTTCATTACAATAAGAACTAGAAGGCTTTACCTGTTTTTCCTTTTCTGCACCGAGTTGGTTTAGATCATTCTCCAGTTTCTGCTTTTCCTTGATGAGCTCATCTCCAAGATTCTCCAAGTCCTTTATGGTCTGCTTTTCCTGGTCCAATTGAGTCTGCAGTCTCTCAAGCTGAGGACAGACCATAAATCTTTATATTAGGGAAAAACAGAGTAAAGCACTAGTGAGATTCAGGAGAGATGAAATGTACCTTCTTGCTGAGGCCCTGGTTCTCCCTCTCCAGCTCCATGGTGTGGAGTTGACCCTCTTCGAGGCTGAGTGCGGCTTCACGCAGGTTCTGGATGGTGCTCTGTAGGCCCTGGTTCTCCTTCTCCAGCTTCAAAAGTCGACTGGACGCTGATTCGTTCATCTCAACCACAAAGGACTTACGTACTGCATGTGGAGAGAGAGGACAACAAGACCTTCAGCACTAAGAAATTAGAGATCCCATTAAAGACCTTGTTGAGGGTAATTAATTACTAATACAATATTAATAATATTTTTTTTTTATATGTGCAGCCTGGACAGCATATTCTGAACAGTGGTGTATTTAAATTTTATTTATTTATTTTTTTTTAAATCTGTCTCAGACTGACCGTCATTGACGTCATTGTTCTTAGCCAGCTGCTCCAGCTCCCAACCCAAGTGAGCAGATTCGTTCATGCTCTGCTTCTGTGAAATCTCCAGCATCATGTTCTCCTCCAGCAGCTCCTCTAGACGCTTCTTATCATTGTCCCGATCCTTAAAATAAATAAAATCAATAAAAATAATAAGAAAAAAAAAACACAGAGCAAGGGACAACAGCACATTTTTGATCCTATTCTTTCCATCTGTATCAGAATCTTAATTTCCGAGCTGTGCTTACAATCTCTATATCATGCAGTTTGGAGCGTAGATGCAGGTTCTCCTTCTCCAGCTCGTGCTGTTTGTCACAGCGCCCCCTAGCTGTACCCAGCTGCTCCTCCAGCATGGCCTTTGTCTCTAACAGAGTCATATTGTCCTCTCTCAGCTCCTACAGATGGTTCAGAAACAGTGAACGACAAAACGAACAGCGAAGGATGAGAAAATACAGACAGAAAAATGCCTGCCACTGACAGCTGTGAAGCCCAGGCAAGCCAGCTGGAGCCTGGCAGTTCAATGGCACGAAAGCCAAAGCCCACAGGCAAACCACAAGCACAGTGTACCTGTGCATCTGAGGATCATTTCAAAAGCACAATAAAGTTACCTCCATGCGGGCCTTGTAGAAGTGGACATCATGAAGTTTCTCTTTGAAGCGAGCAAGTTCTGTTTCGAGTCGATCCACTTTCCCGGCACGTTCTCTCAGAGCATCCACCTCATCACGATATGCACGTACTGAGCGCGCCTCTGCTAAAAGCTGCATGTTCTGCACATAAAGCAGCTCAGAGTGAGCACATGTGCAAACACACACACACACACACTACAGGACTACAAGCTTCAGGCTGAACATATGCCAAAATTTGAAATGTGGATATATTGATTATAATTAAAACAGCAGTTTATAATTTCTACCCTATATGGGTAGCTCTTTAGAGACATAGCTGATGGTCTGAATGCATTGCAGTATATGGCAGTATTGTTTTTCTATGGCATCTTTGAAATTCTGTGATTACTTTAGGTCTAAAAATGTGTTCAAAATAAACTCTTAAAATCTTACGATTCTTCAGAGGGAGAATATACAGAGTTACTGTGATAACAGGGAGTTTGGAAAAAGGTAGAACACACTGACCTCCTGTTTCAGCTTTTGCATCTCTGCATCCAAACGTTCCAGTTCATTCTTAGCATCGATCAGCTGCTCTGTCTTCTCTTCTCTGTGAGGACCACAATTTCAATATATTAACTGATATCGGTCCAATTGCCCAATTATACATCTTACCATTATATAGTCATACAATCATACACCACACACTCAGCCGTCAATCATACATTCATACACCCATACATATCACAATCATGCACTCATACACTGATCAGCCATAACATTATGACCACCTGCCTAATATTGTGTTGGTCCCCCTTTTGCTGCAAAACCGCGCTGATCTGATCTCCACTAGATCCCAAAAAGGTGTGCTGTGGTATCTGGCCTCCATGGGAACAAAATGTTCACTTGCTGCCTAATATATCCCACCCACTAACAGGTGCCACGATGAGGAGATAATCAGTGTTATTCACTTCACCTGTCAGTGCTCATAATGTTATGCCTGATCGGTGTACCTTATACATTCATTCTGCCACGTCACACATTTATACAATATACCTCATACACTCGTACATCGACAAATGTGTTCAGTAGAGTTCTCTAATGAAATTAACAGAATTTGGAATAGGACAGAGGGGCTAGCATTGCTTAAAAACAAGTATATAGAAAAATCCAGAATTTTACCAGCTTCTCAGTCACTTTCTATTCAATGTTTGCTTGATTCCACTCTCTCATGTTTCAGCAGACAAAATCTCTCAGAATCTCTATACCAACATGCTAACTTCTCTTTGATGTGGCTGGCTGCTGCATCTGCACCCCAACCAATCAGATGTGTTTCTTGTTTTAATACATCAAGAGATCCTTTCGGTCTTTTTTTTCCCCCGGTCTATGCAGTGACTGCACTTCAGTCATCCAGACAGTGAAATCTCAAATGCAGGAAAATGTCTCTGGTTTGCAGCGTTGTTTATCGAACAGCATTAATACATTAGTCTAAATCAGTGGTGATGGAGTATTTAAATAGTAATGTATTACAGTAACCAGGCATTTTTCTCTGCTACAACTAAGGATTTTATGAGATATATAAATGTAAGAGATGTTGGCACTGCTGTGGATGTTCTCCATATCAGCAGTTTCAGTCTCTGAAGAGATCATGAAGAGATCAGCTGTATCCTTGTCACTACTGCTTAGTATTCAAGACGTGATCCTAATTATGCATTTCATCCATTGTTAAGTCTTCAGTGTATTGCTTAAGAGACATGTAAGAACAAGGACCTTTAGTCCAGTGCAAAGCAGACAGGAATACAGAAAGACTGAAACTCGTCATCACATACAGTTCTTGGCGGGAGCGGCGCAGTTTGGCCTTGGTGTCTGCGAGGTCCACTGCCAGGTGTTGCCGTTCCTCTTTGGTAAGTATAGAGGGCTGAGAGGACTGGTCATTGGAGCAGCTTATGGAGTTAGGGAGTTGCTGCGACTGCAAGTAATCTCTCTCTTGAGTCAGCTCCAAGATCAGCTACCGAAAATAAACACGTAAAATCAGTTTCATGCAGGAAATACATTGTGATCTTTTTCCTGCAATCTACCACATTCCCCTACATAAAGCAAATAAAATACAGTTCTCAGTTTGACAGGAAGTGAGCTTGCTTACCTCTGAGCTCTCGTCACGCTCTTCAACGAGTTTGCGGAGGTGAAAGGCCATGGTACGAGACACTGTGTCCAGGTCCTCGGGTGGCAGCTCCCCCACCTCCAGCCACTGCATGTCCAGAACATTCTCCTGGTTGTGGGTCACCTACATGGACAGACGATGATACTCTCATACACTCACAAATATAAAATGCTCCATAACCGCATACCGAAATAAAAAATTTAAATAAAAATTTTTCACTCACCTCCTGGATATGAGAGACGATGGCTGCCTGGGTTTCGATGTCTAGCAGCTTGATCTTCTCAATGATTTCTTCTTTACGCTCACACTTCAGAAAGAGAAAAAGACATGAGTATTAAGACACATGAGGTTCTGCTAAGCATTTTCAATGTTTTATAGTTAAAACAATAGCCAAATGATTGCAATGATTATGATTAACAAAAAAAGAGATTCATTTCTGGTTACTCAATGACAGCAAAGCAGGTGAGAGGGATAAAGCATGGGACAGACGCACTGCTATTGTGTTAAATGCTCAGGCATAAAAGATAAGTTATAAAATGAGCTCTGAAGTGATACACTGCACACGTGCATGCTGTTTACCCTCCATCCAGCAAAACAGGAAAAACCTGTGGAATCAGAACGGGAGCGAGAGAGGAGGAGTGAGGGGAACAAAAGTGTTTGTGTTTGGAAGAAGATATAAAAAGACAGAACTATAGTAAGCAGGAAGTCGTAGGAAGATACTGCAGCCATGTGACAAAAGAGGGTTTCAGATAAATATCAGCTGAGATATGGAGGATTTTAACTGGATTTATGAAACACTGATAATTCGTTTCCTTGGAAGTGAAAAGAAGAGGCATGTTCAGACACGACGATTTTACTGCTACGTACTGGAGGTATGAAAGCTAAAGGCAAAGGCATGGCTTACCTGAACGGCACAGCCCAGGAGCAGCAGCAAAAGCCTCTTCATCTCCTCCATGCTCTTGCCTGTAATATAACACGTTATCACTCATCATATCAATTGATGTTTTAAAATGGAGTTAACACTAATTACAACCCAAAATACCAAACTAAGTACTAGTCAGCTAGACTTACACCCAACACTGTCATTAGAATTTTATCATGGTGTAAAAGCATCCATTATCCCGCAGTCACATACAACATTTCATAACTATTAATCAACTCCATGCCATTATTAGTGGTCAAGCTGACACTAGGCTTTTTGGAGGCATGTGTTCATTCTGCAGCTTGTTTTTTTTTTCCCCCTCAAAAAATTCTGTGATTCATTTTAATATGAAAAGCAGTTTTTTGATGCTTCTGCCACTTGAGTGAATTATGGGCTCCCAGTTGGAACAAGATCTTAATTTCAAAGGAAAACGTGTGATTGATTTAGCCAGCAATATAAGGTGTGGGTGCATGTGTATCTAAACCTGCACAAAAGTGTCCTTTGCGAACACTCTGGGGAGAACAGGAGGGAGTTGTCATGGGGTCCCTTCCCAGGAGCGTACCCCATCCTCAGAGCGGAAAGGAGGAGCTGCATGCAACACAGCCAAAGCACTTTTACAACATCTGCCTAGTGGAACCTCCCTCATGAACTGGTTTTACAGGGATGTTCATTTCCCTAACATGACTAAAATTTGAACATCAGGTTAAATACTTGACCACCGGGCTGCCTGGGAGATTCGCTTTTTTTTCCAAACATGATCCAGTATGGACTATGCCAATGTGCTGAAGGCAAAGGAAACTGTTGGCAGGGAGGGGGAGGTTGGCAGGAAGGTTATTTTGATAGCCTGCAGAAACCTACATGCAAAACTAGTGTACATCAGATCAGCTTGCCAAAACACAGCCTATCAGGAAGCAGCAAAGAGACAACAAAGTGTAAACACAACCCAAGAGACAAGCTGCTCTGTGTTATTCTGCAAGTTGACCCTCTGCCTGCTCTTTCCATAAGGCTTTTCACACTTTAAAAAAAAAAAGAAGTTTTTGCAAACCCCAAGTAAACAGAATTGTGGCTTATGTTGTTTCATGTTTCACACAATTTTCCCTGAAGTTAGCAATTAACCCTGGCTATTCAGAATCTGAACTTTCACAAAAAAAAACATGTTTTTTGTTTTGCTCTTATTTGCATATTTGTGTTGTTTACAACCATGACTAAATAAAAAAAAACACACTGGACGGCCACTATAATAAAAACGCCTTGTCTCAGCTTTCGTGTCAGTAAGCCACCAAAATGAAAATATATAAATTAAAAAGGTCTGCCGTTCTGGCTCTGTTATCTTTTATATTCAAATGTTATTTGTAACGCACACAATTATACACAGTGTGGCATGTAGGGAAATGCTTTTTATGGCTGTCCTTGATAAAAAAAAAAAAAAAAAAAAAAAAAAAAAAAAAAAAAAAAAAAAAAACACTAAATTAACTTAAAAAGTTAACACTGAGGATAAAAGAATAAAAATAAGATACAAGAGAAGAAAAGTTACGTGCAATAAGATGCAATAAAATAAAATAGGACAGAGAAAATATGGTGGAATATTGCAAAAGGAGGATACATAGATCAAATATAGAAAAGGAAGTAACTGAATGTGGTAAGTGATGTGGTATGGTATGAATGCAATGATGAATATGAATATAGAATGTCTATATGCACTACTCAAAAAAATTAAAGGAACACTTGGAAAACACTTCAGATTTCAAGGGGAAAAATATCATGCTGGATATCTATACTGATATGGACTGGGTAATGTGTTAGGGAGGAAAGGATGCCACATCGTTTGACGGAAATGAAAATCATCAACCTACAGAGGGCTGAATTCAAAGCCACCCTGAAAATCAAAGTGAAAAAATGATGCAGCAGGCTAGTCCATTTTACTGAAATTTCATTGCAGCAACTCAAAATGGTACTCAGTAGTTTGTATGGCCCCCACGTGTTTGTATGGCTCCTAATGAGATGACGGATGGTGTCATGGGGTATTTCCTCCCAGATCTGGACCAGGGCATCACTGAACTCCTGAACAGTCTGAGGTGCAACCTGGCAGCATCAGATGGACCGAAACATAATGTCCCAGAGGTGTTCTATTGGATTTAGGTCAGGTGAGCGTGGGGGGCCATTCAATGGTATCAATTCCTTCATCCTCCAGGAACTGCCTCATACTTTCACCATATGAGGCCAGGCATTGTCATGCACCAGGAGAAACCCAGGACCCACTGTACCAGCGTAGAGTCTGACAGTGGGTCCAAGGATTTCATCCCGATACCTAATGGCGGTCAAGGTGCCATTGTCTAGCCTGTAGAGGTCTGTGCGTCCCTCCATGGATATGCCTCCCCAGACCATCACTGATCCACCACCAAACCGGTCATGCTGAACGATGTTACAGGCAGCATGATGTACTCCATGGCTTCTCCAGACCCTTTCACATCGGTCACATGTGCTCAGGGTGAACCTGCTCTCAACTGTGAAAAGTGCAGGCTAGGCAGTGAGAACAAGGCCCACTAGAGAACGTTGGGCCCTCAGGCCACCCTCATGAAGTCTGTTTCTGATTTCTTGGTCAGAGACAATCATACCAGTGGCCTGCTAGAGGTAATTTTTTAGGGTTCTGGCAGTGCTCATCCTGTTCCTCCTTGCACAAAGTCCTGCTGATGGGTTAAATGTGCATGTAGTGCAACAATACTACAGTACTCTTTCACTCCTTTGTAAACTTTTTTTCAGTTTGTTGTGCCCCCACTAAGGCAGGTACTTCAGTGATGTTCAGTGTTTGTCGCCTGATGCTACTGAGTCGTTCCTACATCATGGTTTACATGTGATATGAGGAATAGATTCTGATTGGCTGTCTGTTGCTAAGCATCTAATGTTCATCTAACACCACATCACTTCACACTGTACATGTTTGGCACAGCAATGCGAGGTTAACAATGCAAAGGTGTTAACTCTGCTTTAAAGTAGAGCTTCTAACCCTGGGTAAAAAGCCAGTTCTACACCACTTCTAATTCACCAGTGTGAAATGTTCCTCTAGCCAGGGTTAAATGTAAGGTTTAGAACTTAAGCTAAGTCCTTCACATTTTAAAGTGTTTATAGCAACAACAAAAAAAATGCCTGAACAATGATGACTGATATAATAAACAGAACAGAATCTGTAAGGATCATTAAGGCTGTCATCAGCTGATAAACTCAGTGGACTCTCCCTGTCGCTGTCTGAGGTGTGTGTCCTGCTCCAGCAAGTTTTCTGTCAGCACTCAGGCCAAGGCACAATAGCTTGCTTCCTCTAGTCTTTTCCTCTTCCTACAGACCTTATAGGCCTAAAACATGTGCCAGTGATGTGAAGGTGAGGGCTGGACAGTCAGTCAGGGCATATGTGGAGGAGTGAGGATATTGCATAAGACTAGCAGAGATTAATAATGTAGTATTTGAACACTCTAGTTCGCTCTCTTTCTCCCTTTCTCTCTCCATCCATCTGTCTTTAACTGTCTCTCTCTGTGTTTTTGTCCCGGTCTGTTCCTCTCTCCCTCTAGCGCCATCACTGTCTAGCTCTCGGTCTGTTGGTCTTGCTCACTTTTTTTTTTTTTTTTTTTTTTTTTTTTTAAAAACACTGTTGACTTTTTATACACTTAAACCATTCTTGCATATATATTCCCTTAATCAGTTTCACAAATCTCCATTATGTTATTTCAAACAAGAGAGCAAAGATAAACCACTACTACTGAAAATCACATTTCACTACCTGACAGTGGGTCCTTGGCAATGGTCAGAACGTTGGGTAACGTCATCAGAACAAGCTGCTGGAGATTTTCCTGTGTGATCGAGAGAGAGAGAGAGAGAGAGAGAGAGAGAGAGAGAGAAAAAAAAAAAATGAACTTAATATATGTTAAGCAGCATTTTCTGGATTTAAGACTACTTTGTACAAGCTTGACTAACAACTAAAGGTGATGTAGCTACTACAACTTCATCACCCTTCAGTGACGAGGTCATTTTAGGACAGTGAGATAGACACCCCCCAGAAACAAAAAGCTCCAACCGGCAGGACAGATGGTGAACCAGGCTGAAAACACAGAGCGGGGTCATAAACCAGGATGAACAGTAAGGTGGGAATGGAAAAGTCAACTTCACAGACTAACAGGAAAGTGTGTTGGAAATGGTAGACATTAACTCGGCATGCGGGCGTTTTTGGGGAAGGGAACTCAACCCTGGGGTGATGGAGACAGGATAGGCAGGGCTGGATTCTTACACATCTGAAAATTTGCACTATTCTATGCAAGTGGTATGTTCACTAGTCTGAAAATTCCAGCAAGAAGTGGTGCACTTATTGAACCAGGGGGAAAAAAAAAAAGAAAAAAAAAAAAAAAAAAAAAAAAAAAAAAAAAAAAAAAAAAAAAAAAAAAAGCGTGAACTGTTGGACAGTTCATGCACCCAACGCTAGCAGCTTTGCTTACGGGGCTGGAAAGGGGGCGGGGCTACCAGCCACTGACTCTTAAGGTGAACAAAATTTCAAGTGGGCCAAAGACACTCCACTGGACAAGATGACAAGACAAATGCGTGTTCAACATGCCGTATTTTTCAACATTTCTGCTAAAACTCATTTGCCATTGGTTTGGAAACTGCTTATTGTTCTGGTTATTAAAAAAAGCATTAGTGCTCCATTTGAGATGGTACGACCCTTCTAAACTCATAATGCATAGTATAAGTGTGCAATGTCTAGTATGTCATTCGAGACGCAGCTTCATATTTCTCAAGTAAGTGAGAGTACTCTTGCAAGTGTGCGTGCACACATTTACGCCATGTGATCTAACCTGAAGGACAATAGCGTCCGTAGCAACTGAACTCAACACTTAAGGTACACAATAGACAAGACCTGACCGGTTCATATGGCCTAAACCCTCATTTCAACATATACACACAGATACGGAGAGTTATTCAGGTGCTGGAAATATCATCAGAGACCGAAAACTAAATTGAAATGTACATGTTGAAAAGTCTTGAGATTATTTTACCCCTATATAATAAACATTTTATTCAGTATAAAAGATAACGGAATGGGTCCATCTACATTCTGAACACAACAATAAACAATTTACACTTTAAGCTCTCCTCTGGTCATGTGACCACTCAGAGCATTTCATTTACAATGCAGTTAATCTGCAGTAATAAACCCTCACAGGTACCTGGGTGTGGTGCACCTCTGATCTAGCAGCACAAAGATGCTTAATGAGCTCTACTAAGGAAACTGCTAGGTCATACTAAAGGGCTATGACTATCAAACTGCTGTGTTCTGGGTGAGAAACACATAGCTGCACAAAGCCAAAGAGGACACAATCGCTATAAAATACCCAACAATATGGCTATAAAACTCCAGCAAAGCTTCCATTAAATAAAAAAAAAAAAGAAAGAAAGAAAAATGGGAAACAGCCTCAGACCAGAACAAAAGCTAAATTATGAGAGCAGCTGGGATCATGTAAGACCACATGGCGTGCTGTGCTGTGGTCAGAGTGGGGTTATTACAATGTCACACCTTCACAGTTAGCCCTGGTGTAGGATTACTAAGTTTAACTTTTTAAAAAAAAAAAAAAAGAAAAAACAAAAAAAAACAATTAAGATGTATTTCTATCACCACAATTACTAAATTCTCCCTTTTTTTTTGAAGCTGTTTAATTTACTTATTCCAGCAATTCTCGTCCCTTTCTTAGAAAGAAAAACATCTATTGGATTTGATCCTTTTGTTCCTTTTAACATATGGTACAAGGATATGCTTTGAGACTTACATAGAGTTCAAAACATTTTCCATTCATTTGTTTATAAAATAGCTAATACTGTGAAACCGTGATTTTTATATTACTTCATTCAATTTTAAACTATAACATCTCTAGGATTCAGCTGCACCAACTGAACTCACATAGGAATATAATACACACACACAAACAAAGAATAATAACTTCAGAAAATCTCAATATTAAAGAATTTTAGGCAAAATATCAGTCCAAAAGCAATTCTCTGTAGTGTATTGGTGCACCCTCATAGCCTATGACATCAATGTAAATCTCTGGCGTCCCGGCCTACCCCCAGCTGACAGCTTAATCTGGTCCTGAGATGAACGAGTCCCTCAGGAGGGCTTTGTGTACAGGGGACTGATGGAAACACCACTCTCTCTGATCACAATGCAAGTTCCTGAGCTGAGGCCCAGGCCTGGCTTTGTCACTGCGCCTATTTATTACTGTGGTCATACATTAAACCGTCCCTACTCCTCATATACCACACACACGCACACACACACACGCACGCACACACACGCACGCACACGCACGCACACACAGCTTTTCACAACCTTCTATTCTTAGTAACCAGAAGCAGAGACAAGCCACAGCTCTTGAACACAGTAACCTGTTCTGTCTGTGTCACAGTGGTGCCTTTAGTACTGGTTTGTGCGTTTGTTTATTATTCATCTTTTGAACCGATTGCAATTCCATTGTTCATTTCAAATTACTACTGATATCAGTTCATGTTTCCTGTAATAGAAAACTGTGCATGTATGTAGTTAGAACAGGTCACAGTTTACAGTCCTTGCAAATACAGTCGGCTGCAATTCCTTTACTAACATGATGAATACTCATCCTATCTAAGACAATAAACAAGCAGAGCTGTAAGCAGATCTAATTTTGAGAGCTTAGACACTTGCTGGCATAACCAATCACTTAAGGTTTCCTATTCAATAGAAGAGATGCATCATAGCTTTTAATTGATAAATTGCAGGAGCTTAGTGGATAAAAGGTTTGCCTTGCACCTCCATAGTTGGGGGTTTGATTCCTGCCTCCACCATATGAGCACAGTTTGTGCTTCGAGGGTTACTCCAGTTTCCTCCTCCAATCCAAAGATATGCATTGTAGGCTGATTAGCATGTCAAAAATGTCCATAGTGTGTGTGTGTGTGTGTGTGTGTGTGTGTGAGAGAGACTGTGCCCTGTGATGAGTTAGCAAACAGGCCAGGGTGTCCCCCACCTTGTGATGGAGTCCCCTGGGACAGACTCCAAATTGTGTAGGATAAGACGTACAGAAAATGGACAAACGGATATTTCAGATAAAATATCTGGATTATTTTGAGTGGACAGTTTCACTGAGCCACTCTGATCCTTCATTCAGAACCTCTAGTCTAAGACGATCATGCACTACAAAATTCACATATGGCTTATTGGACACAAACACTTCTTGTGGCTTTAAATCAGACAGAGCAACCAATTAACTAAAAGACCATGTTTCAACATAAAAGGAGAGACAGTATAGTGTTGAGTGTCGAGTATCTCAGACAATACACAAACTCTAAGCTTCTAATTTGCCGGATTCACTGTTCCAAGAAAGGCATATACAGACTAGTACGAAGGTGCAGCACACAATTCCTGAAAAATTTTCCATTGAGAAACACACCCTAAACATTATGAGCAATTATTTTACTGCATTAATCATGGGCTATAAATCAGTAATTACTTTATTGGCCTATTTGGAAATTGAATGCTCCTAAAGGCAGAGCTGTTTAATTTACTAATACTGAATCTGGTTGCGTTCATATTACCAGGGTGACACAAATTCAAGTTAAGTTACGCAGCCTTTATTCGTCAAATATACATTTACAGCACAGTGAAATTCTTTCTTCACATACGCCATCCTTGGAGGGTTGGGGGCAAAAGCACAGCGTCAGCCATGATGCAGCGCCCCTAGAGCAGGGGGGTTGGGGGCCTTGCTCAAGGACCCAACAGTGGTGCTGGGGCTTGAACCCTGATCTTCTGATCAACAACCCAGAGCCTTAACCACTTGAGCTACCACCACTACCACCCCTCAGTTTTCTACCGTAAGTAGATTTTCTCAGAGAAATCCATTATTTCTAAATCAGACCCAAAGCACTTTCATTTGTGGTCATTAATCAGACAGATCGTTTCTCAGTATCTGACAGGTGGCCATGCGACAAGAATGAAAACAGTCAAAGAGGAAATCATGTCGTTTTTCCCCACCAGTGCATGTACTTATCACAATCTTCACCATGCAGTGTCGGCAGACAGGAAAAAGAATAATGAATGAACACATCAGCAATTATATTTAGCATTAAGATTTGGAAAATGAGTTATTTAATAAATTCATGTAAATACAAGTTGATTGTGGTTATGGGGTTTCTTGTGGTCCAGCACTCTCAACAATGCAGCCTGGGTCCGATTCCCAACCAAAATCAGCCGCTTAACACAGCCATATTAACACTTAGTGCTTGTAATGTCAACATGGCTTTATAGAAACTCTGTCTCACCCTCCCAAAAATGGGCAAGCATAAGGGTTTGAGCGAGTTTGATAAGGGCTAAATTGTGATGGCTAGATGACTGGATCAGAGCATCTCCAAAACTGCAGCTCTTGTGGGGTGTTCCCGGTCTGCAGTGGGCAGTCTCTATCAAAAGTGGTCCAAGGAAGGAACAGTGGTGAACCAGTGACAGGGTCATGGACGGCCAAGGCTCGTGGGGAGTGAAGACTGGTCCGTGTGATCCAATCCAACAGATGAGCTACTGTTGCTCAAATTGCTGAAGTTAATGCTGGTTTTGATAGAAAGGTGTCAATACACAGTGCATGATGGGTCAGGGCTGAGTTGGCAGCAAAAGGGGGACCAACAATATTAGGCAGGTGGTTATAATGTTATTACTGATTAGTGTACTTGTGTGCAATTTCCTGCAGGCATTCTTAACTGTTTTGTTTAATCCATCTATATGCAATACAACATATACCCGAGTTTTCCACATTATTCAACATAACGAGACTACATTTATAAAGCGGAGTTTAAAAAATTTCCTTTGCTTTGATAGAGTAGGGAAAAAAGTGAGAACTTAGTCTATGTTCAGCTAGGTTTAATTATCCTGCTATACAATAAATATTATCTGGGGGAAAAAAATAGGAGATTCTGCATTATTACACAATACAGCTGTAAAGCTATGGCAGAAGTATGTAGCTGCATATTATTTTTATCTCCATTACAGATGATGCAGGATTGGGGGAAACACTAACCTCTTATAGTTTGGATCAGAGAATAAGTTTTAGACAGGAAAATGAAAGAAAAAGCATCAGACCCTGAAGCGAACAGTTTTTTAGTCGTATTCTTAAGAGCTTGTGCTTTAGCCAGACATTACTGCTAGCTGAGGGCATAAATATATACGATACTGAACCCTGAACCCTAAACCCTAAGCAAGCTAATTATTGGCACTTGATATGCGAGACCACAAGGAGATTGCGTTTTAGATGGTATCAACTTTCAACTAACAGCTAAGCATTTAAAAAAAAAAAAACAAAAAAAACAAACACCACCAGGCTCCGAGGTCTTAAGAGGTCTCCATCTATCTTTTAAGACGTACAATCCTTCTAAAAAGGTAAAATGTTTAAAGCTACTTAAAAGGTCTCCTGCTTGTGTAGCACAACACTGAGCTGGATTCATGAACTCTGCTACATCACAATGAGCGTAAATTAAATATTAGCAGAGAGACAGATGGCAGGCTTTATCCGAGAACATACTGACAGCAAGAAAACAGCCTGACTCAGCAGTTCTACAAGTCAAACCTCTGCACATGCACGCGCTTACACACACGTTAATTATTAACAAGCAAAGATTCATTTCCCAATGCGATAGAGGTGTAAGTGGAACTTAAGGAGTCTACTGGGTTGCGTCATTATTAAAAGCATCAGTTAGGGAAAGGCAGGAACATGTAGGAAAGGCAGAGACCTGACATGTTCGGCTGAGTTGTTTTAGCTGTACGGCAAAAATCTAACCTTTTACCCTCTTCACACAGCACTGTCCACATTTTCTAACTGGTATTTTCAGGACATCCCTGGCAATCGAGGTAGATGCAATCACATATCCCTAATTGGTGCTCACACAGCAAGTACACTAATGGAAAAATTATGTGCTGAGGGAGTTATTTGTGCTTGTAGTGCCACTGTCCAATTTCACGAGACTGATGGAAATTTTCATCAACCACCAGCCACTTTAGTGTGAGTTTTTCCTGCCAACTGCTTCAGCACAGAGCTGTGCCATTCCACACGTATGAGTACAGGACTCTGAATAGTCAGATTGCCTTAAGAGGCATTTGTTGCATCAAGCAACAGTGTCAATAGGACCTTTTAGTTAACCTGTGATCAGTGGACAATGTAGGAAAAGATGCAACGTTAGCTGTTTTTATACAAAAAAAAAAAAAGAAAAAAAGTTGTCTAAACAGAGGACGTTAGACCATAGATCCGAGTTACAGGGCATAAAGATCAGATTCCTCTCCACTGAACATTTGACTATATCCAATTTGCAATTCAAATGGACGTTCGTTCATTCAACTGCACTATATAACGAACTGATGCCGCTCCTGAGACGCTAAAAAAATCAATTATTCATGCCTGGAGGTCAGCTGGGAAGATGTGTCTAATGGTTTTCTAAGCAAGGAGGAGGGAAAAAAAAAAATACTTGATCTTTCTAAAAAAAAAATAAATAAATAAATAAATAAATGACCGTTTGCATATTTTGTGCAAAGAGCAGACAAAAATAGGTTAAAAATAAAACTAATGTTGTGTTTAAAAGTTAGCATGTGCTTGACATCCCTGAAATACTACACGAATTTTATTAAAGTGTAATATTATGAAAATGTACAAATCAACAATCAGTATAGACAAAGCTACCATAATTACAGCGGAACCTCGGCATACAAATTTAATTTGTTCTGGAGGTGAGCTCTTAAGGCAAAAATTTGTATTGCGAAACAAATTTTCCCATAAGAAATAATGTAAATGCAGATAATCCGTTCCAGCCACCCAAAAAATATTAGCAATACGAAGCGTATGTAACCGGTGTAGCTGCTTACAAAGAACTGACCCAAGCCAAGCATTCCATATCAAGGGTCCTCACAGGAAGTCGTGCCACCAAGCTTGGGCTAAAAATAGAACAGACCACCTACGCCAGTCAACAAAAAAACGTGCAAAAATAAATAACAAATAAAAAATAAATAAAATCATGTAACTTTTGAATGCATGCCGAATGCAATGTTGGTATTGGGGGGTTGACTCAAAACAGCTTTCACTGACTTTCCGCTGACACAAACCGGTTTTGAATGGCTCCCGACCATACGCGCAACTATCGGTTCGTTTCATTTCATTCAGATGCCGAAAATGCTTCGTATGCCGAGGTTCCACTGTATCTACTCTAATGGGACAAAATCTCTAACCTACATTCTCTGATCGTTTTGTCCCTGGATTGACAGATTATGAAGGACTCAAACATAATCCATCTTGTATCTAAGACGTAGATAGTTCAGAAGAAGATATTCACCACAAATGCATCTGAGGACAGACTTGCACACTACCAATCTGACAACTGTCATTAAATCAAACAAGAGTTCGTCGTGTAAGCTAGCTGCATTTTCCTCAGGACTTCAGTAAACACATGCACATATGAGAATATTAAACTCGGACCTCTGCTGTGCGCCAGAAAATTATTCTAGCGGATTAAACCAAGCAGGTCAGTTTTCTAAATGCAAAATCAGCATAGCTTCTGTATTTTAGGCATTCAAGTAATTATATAGCTGAAGCCGACTCTTTGAGAAAGAGGAATTCTCGCACTTTGGGAGATTTACCATTTCATTTGCCCGGTGTGGTTTGATTAGTTAAGTAACATGAAAAAAAACCCAAAAACAAAAGCAAACGGTTTAAAGATATTTAGACAGAAACATGCATTTATTCTCCAGTCAAAACAAATGTCTTATCTGTTCAGAATAAAACAACGCTAGTCAGAACTGGGAAGGTGAAGTGGGAGAGCGCTATATCTTTGCATCTTTTGCACCATCCTGGGATATGTTCAGCATTTAGCGTGTAGTATCTAATGACCCGAGGCATGCCCTCATGCCTGTCTTACAATGTAAATAATGGTGTCGTCAGCCAGACAATTTGTTCCATCTTGGTTATACAAAATAAAGCAAGCCAACCCGTGTTGTAGATCTTCAGTGCACCAGAACAGTGTGACAAACCATACAGGCCACCACACGTCAAAGAAACGTGAAAACACTGATGCAAACCTGTTATAGGTCCCTTCAGGGACAACTCTGGTCCAAAAAGTAAAATGTAGAAGGCCTAGTTGCTGGTTTTAAAGAGTCACACACACTGCTCATAAAGCCTAGAGCAAGATGTGCACCATACAAATGTCCAGGAAAGTGTTCAAAAGGCTGATACTGTTGATAATATACCTAATTTCTAAAAATAAGCGAGCAAATTGTGGAGAAAATGAAGATTATACCTGTATAAACCTCTAACAGAAGGCAAGACCCGGTGCTACCCAAAACAGAAGAGCTCTGGTACCATGGTTCAACACCCATAAGGTAAAAGAAATGTGTCTACAGTTTCTTGGGTTATCAGAGTCTGGAATGTTGAAAACTACACTGAACGCAGTTGAAAACAAGAGAGACAGAGATGAGTAGAAAATAGATTTGCTTTGGTGAGGTCTGCTCCATAATTTCAGTATATGTCCAGTGATTTGTGGTCACCTGACCACCACAGTCATATGTGCTTTTTGAAAACCCCAGTCCAGATTTAGTCCTGCTTTAACTGTTATAATAACCTCCACTCTCCTGGGAAAGTTTTCCACTAGATTTTGAAGTGTGGCTGTAGGGATTTGTGTTTATTCTTCTAAAAGAGCATTAGTGAGATCAGGCACTGATGTTAAGTGAGGAGGTCTGGGGTGCAGTCGGTGTCAAGTGTCCTGCACAGAGTCAAGGCTCTGTGCAGGACACTCGAGTTCTTCTGCTCCAACTTTGGCACAGCATGTCTTCATGGTGCTCAGTGTGTATGGAGTCATGCTGAAACATGTCTGGCCTCCTTAAATTAAGTGTAGGAAAACTAAAATGCATCGAACAATGGCATTCTATATAATTATATTAATTGTCCACAAACCTTTGGCTATATAGTGTGTGGATAATCAAGGGTTACCTGTAAAGATAGAGGTTTAGGCATCTGTCCAACTCCGATGGCATTTTATGGATCACACAGCACTCAGAAGACTCGGGAGTGATCTTGTGTTGATGGTATGTTGCATATAGTAATTCAGAGTATATCTTTTTAATCCTTTGCATGTCTTACTGATTTCAAAATGTTGGCTAAATACCTATTGCCTTTCTGCTTGTGTGCCATCTGACACTGCCATATGTGGAATTTTAAATTCTAACCCCATGAAACCACTGGCTTATTACATGCAGCATTATTTAGGCAATTCAAGGCCACATATGGAAAGAACAAAGAAGTCAAAGCTTGTAAAAAGGCTAACTAAAAAAAAAAAAAGGGGTGTAAAGTGAAAGCAACCGTCTTCACAAAAAGGTGGTCACTGGAGCACAGGCTAATTAGGGCTTTCATGCTACCGTGACCCACATCACAGCAGAGCCTGAGGCTGTTTCCCTGGCTATTGAAACATTCCAGTCCAATCAATATTCACACCACCAAGCTCACGCTATAAAGTTGGTTGAGGAGGTTGATGAAATACTGTCTCTGTATGAGAGTGTCAGGTTCATAATAATTGTGACCTCATACTCGCACAGACACTGTTCTAAATTTCCATCAACTTGCTGAGGTGGCAGCATGCAGGTCATTACAGCTCATTAGAGTAACGATCCTTTACACGCTGACACCAGACAGGAAGGCAGATCCTGCTGTCAATATCAGAACCACTAGACATCACAATAAAAAAGGTTTCAGGTACTGGAAGATTTGCAAAAAACTATTTAAAAAAAAAAAAAAAAAAAAAAAAAAAAAAAAGTTCTGAGAGAATGGGAAAAGACGATTCAAAAGAAAACAAATGCAGAAACGGCTGCTTAGGTTCTGTTCGCAACATCCTTTGAAGTAGTTGATACTGTACAATATCAGTCCAGGTGACTCACTCACTGTCTTTTTTGAAAAATTTGCAACACAAAATCCATGGAGCTAATTCAAGGTAAAGCAATGCACCACCACTAACCAACATAAAGACCATAAACGTCATGTTGAAGCAACGTGAACAAACAAGCACACAAAGAGGCCAGGTGACATTAAACATGGAGTAGGCTACTACTTCCTGTCACATGTGCTTCTTTGGAGACAATACTGCTTTTCGCCACTCCCTTTTAAAAGCGCCGTTAAGAGAAAAGGCAATAAACCGACGAATCGTTTAAGGTCATGTTGAGGTTCTAAACATCATTTTCACATGGGAAGAATTTCTGTGGGCTTCTTCCTGCACAAACGGACAGGTCTTAGAAAAAAGTTTAAGCCATGAAGGATTTCAAAACAACGCAAGAAGGAGGGGTTATCCGATACCATTTGGATGTGGGCCATTGCAGTTTTGTGGCTACTATAGTAGCATGAAGTAAACACAGGACCTACACGTTAAGCTCAGGCAGACCAAACAAATCCCACACACCCTTAAACTCTCAGTGAGTGTGTTCTGTGAGTGGATCCACCCTAACTTTCTCTGCCCAGAGAAGAAGAGAATAAGAAAGCTGAAAGAAAAAAAAGAAAAAGAAAAAGAGAGGGAGACATTCCAGAGTCCATGGCAACCCTTTTACCCAAAGAGCTGACACACTCACACTTCCCTCTCTCCCCTCTCTTCCCCAAACGTAGTCTATTATACTCCACCTCCATAACAGAGGCATGAAGACAAGCTCAAATGATTCTATGGCAGACTGCTAGGCTGTATGTGCACACCCACATCGAGGTCTCTGAGGTTTACCATATCAGCATACAATACAACAGAGTGGTGCTGAGTCACCTGGGCCCTTTGGAGCCTCTCTAAGCTTTAGGGTTTGACATGCTGCTTTAATCATTTACTTTTAAAAAGAGCTATTGATCTTCAGCCAGGGCTTCAAACATGACGGATCTGCTGTACACATCCTGCTAGGAAACAAATGTCTGTGAAACCACACTAAAGCCTACAAATGCTCCATTCTCCCTCAGTAATTAGTGCTGGCCCATGCACCAAAAGAAGAGCAGTTTGGTCCTGTCTTGTAGACTTGATTGTGCCATATCAAGTCTTAACATTTTAAATATTCTACAAAACAATTTAATCATAGATTGATACAGTAAAAAAGACAGAAAAACAAATACCATTATTTTTTATTTATTTATTTATTATTATTATTATTATTATTATTATTATTATTATTATTATTATTATCATCATCATCATCATCATCATCATCTTAGATCAACAATGAACCAATTACTGATAAACTGACATTAAAAAAAAAAGAAAAAATTTTCAAAAAGAATTATCGTATATTCCTTCATTAACAAGCCTGATTTGAGTAAATCAGTGTCTAAGCTAACACAGACACACTGACAGAATGCCAGCGTTGAACAAACAGGGTGCTCTTAGTGAGCGGCTGTTAACCATGCTGCAATCACAAGGAGGTGTTACGATGGTCAAACATCTGAAGAAACATTTGAAGGCCCAAGGATCTGCCTGCAGAACTGCCTTAAATCAAACTAAGTTAAATACTACATACATTAAGTAATGTGCACCAAACCAGTGACATCTTGTTATAAATTTGTTAAAAAACCAAACATGCATTGAGCAGCAGTTCTGTTGATGGAAACTGCTGTTCCAACTGCTGTTAGAGAGGTCAATAGAGAATGGCCAGACTGGTTGACGCTACAGCAACTCTGATAATCACACTGTACAATTGTGATGAGCAGAAAAGCATCTCAGAATGCACAACACATCAAACCATGAAGCATATGGGCTACAACTGCAGAAAACCACCTTGGGTTCCACTTCTGTCAACCAAGAACAGACAGCTAAGGCTGCAGTGAGTATAGACTCACCAAAACTGGACAGGTGAAGACTAAGGATAAATATAACCTGGTCTGATAAATCTGGATTGCTGCTGAGGTTCACAAATGATAGGGTCAGAATTTGGCAGCAACAGCATGAATCCAGCTTGCCTTGTGTCAACAGTTTAGGGTGGTGGAGGTGGTGTGATGGTGTGTGGAATGTTTTCCTGGCAAACTTTAGACTTTTAATATCAATCATCACTAGAATGCCACAGACTTGTGAATATTGTTGCTGATCAAGTGCAGACCTTCATGATCACCATCTTCTAATAGTCTTCCCAGTCACCAGATCTGAATCCAGAAGATGATCTTTGGGATGTGTTAAACCGGAAGAGTCTGAAAAAGTGTACCTGCAGGAACTGTGATGCAGTCATGTCAACGTGGACCAGGAATTTTCTAATATCTTGTGGAATCAATGGCATGAAGAATTGAAAATGTTTTTACAGGAAAGTGACCTTACCCGGTATTAGTTTGATGTTCGTAATAAAGAGTCCAGTGAGTATGTGTCAATTTACAGTCAAACAGGAAATAGTCAACAAAGCGCTAAGCTGTGACCTGGTTTCGTTCAGATGCTCAGCAAGGGCCCCTGGAGGCTGGCATCGCTCATATAGCAGCGTTGAGTGGAGTCAGTTTACAGTGCACACCGGCTCACACGCAGACTAGACAATAGGCAGGGAGGATCCAGCACAACACCCCTCCCCCCTCCAAGACTTATTGTCCTTACTGCCTGCTACTCAATCTCTCAGGGGCATGCTTTCTGCTGGCTGAGCTCGGGGTCATGTGGGAGCTAAATCTCATTTTTGAGGGTGGAGAATTAAATGGCAGAGAGCAAATAGGTCACAGTCATCATTACTGTGTATGAACAGCAGTGTATGAAGTGGGTCTCCTTCCTAGAGAAAAGGTCTTAAATATTAAATTAAAAACAGAAAATTGGACAAAATACGTTGTTAGACAGAAAGCCAGCCTAAATAACATGATATTTAAAGAAATCGGGCAGCACGGTGGTTTAGTGGTTCGCACGTTCGCTTCAAACCTCCAGTGTCCTGGGTTCGAGTCTTGCTCCCGCTCACTGTGTGTGTGTGGAGTTTGCATGTTCTCCCTGTGCTTGGTGGGTTTCTTCCGGGTGCGCCGGTTTCCTCCCACAGTCCAAAGGCATGCCTCTAGGCTGATTGGAGTCTGTGTGTGTGTGCGCGCGCGCCTGCGATGGGCTGGCACTCCATCCAGGGTGTATCCTGCCTTGATGAGCGATGATGCCCGAGATAGTCACAGGCCCCCGATGATGGATCGAATAAGCGGTACAGACAATGGAATTGGAATTTAAAGAAATCTAAAATTTCATTTGCCTTTTTCTACTAAAGGTACTTGCAGAAATGGTGTCAGTGCAGACATTACTCTCTGTCCTGGTCTGTACACTACACATCGTACACTCCGGTTTGAAAAGGACTCAACACGCTCAGATTTGTACAGGACTCGTTAAAAAACACGCATCTTTTGCAAATACCCGGATTTACCTCATCATCTCTTGTACCTTCAGATTTCTAGTATTTAGTACTTGTTATTTTTTGTATTTATTACCTTATTACCCATGTTTGTGGATACTGCTAGAAGTTGTAAATTTCCCATCAGGATAAATAAAATATCTATCTACACAGAAGAAGCAAAGAATTTTCAGTTAGGATCAGTTAGCGCCAAGTCAGACCGATTCTGATTATGAGAATCTACTGAAATGAAGACTATGATCAAGATCATGAAGATAATGCGGACAAAGAAGATGAAAATGATCAAGAAGATGAAGCAGGAAAAGAAGATGAAGGCGATGATGATAGCTGGCTCAAAGGCAGGTTATGAGGGAAAGTCTTCTATTACAATACCAAAGTGTTAAGTCATACAGTAAACCCAGGGTGAGTCTCGGACGATACTTCTTTCAGATATGCAGGTTTGAAATTTCACCCCGTTTCAGACCTGACCCTTCCGACTGTAAATTACTATGACAGGATTCCCAGGATGACTCCCCTGGATGTAATGCTTTTTTATTTTCAAAGCACTGGACATTTAACTGAAGGTGTAAGAAGCCCAGCATTTCCAATATTCCTGTAAGCCTTGTGAGAACTGCAGAGTCTGGTATTTCTCTTGTAACTAAACATGGGCCAGAAACTTTCATTTCTAAGAAATGGGTTGTTTGACATTACAAAAGGACCAAAGTTTACTTGTCACAAACCATTCAAACAAAACACTTTCATAACTTATTTCTATCCGAAAATCCTAGACAGAGATAACAGAGCATGTGGCTAAGCAGAGAATATAATGTAACAGACAATGTGGCTAAGCTAACATCGCCATAGCTCTTTGTTGCTCTTATACATCACCATGGTCCTGGAGGAATGTTTCATTTCACTATGTAATGTGTCAGCTATATATACACACACACACACACACACACACACACACACACACACACACACACAGATCAGACTTAACATTATGACCACCTGCCTAATATTGTACTGGTCCCCTTTTTGCTGCCAAAACAGCACTGACCCATCATGCACTGTGTATTCTGACACCTTTCTATCAGAACCAGCATTAACTTCTTCAGCAATTTGAGCAACAGTAGCTCGTCTGTTGAATCGGACCACACGGGCCAGCCATGAGCCTGTCGCCGGTCAACCATTCACTCCCCACGAGCCTTGGCCGCCCATGACCCTGTCGCCGGTTCACCACTGTTCCTTCCTTGGACCACTTTTGATAGATACTGACCACTGCAGAGCGGGAAGACTCTACAGGAGCTGTAGTATTGGAGATGCTGTGCTCCAGTCATCTAGCCAGCACATTTTAATCCTTGTCAAACTCGCTCAAATCCTTACACTTGGCCATTTTTCCTGCTTCTAACACTTCAACTTTGAGGACAAAATTTTCACTTGCTGCCTAATATATCCCACCCACTAACAGGTGCCATGATGAGGAGATAATCAGTGTTATTCACTTCACCCGTCAGTGGTCAATGTTATGCCTGATCGGTGAATGATTGAAATGACAATTATAGCTACTTAACTTTCTCCTAAGAATGAGAATCTTTGTAGTTTTTCCCAGCCACATCTTTATAGCTGCAGTAAACCATATATCTAGCTAAAAAAAAATGAGATTATCCAGCTTATGCTATGACTTATGCTAAGCTCATTTCCTCTCAGCAAACAGCCAAGGTGCAGAACTAACACTGCTAATGACATGAAATATTTCCACAGATTGGCTCTCAAATGCAGCACGACTCGCTTTTGAGGGAATTTATTAAGAGGACAACAGAAAGAGTGGAACAAGCTGAAGAATGCTTTATGGTGGTGAATGGATCCTATGTGTTTGAATGTATTTAAGTCTTCTTTCAAAGAAAGGAGAAAAAAAAAAAAAAAAAAAAAAAAACAACTTTCCAATTTTTTTTTTAAATTAGACACCATATATTTGGTTATGCTGCATGTAAGGACCCATATACTGGTGTATAATAATTTGACAGTTGCTTGCAGCAGGTGACATATCTTGAGCAAAAGTTGCTTGTTTTTTTACTTAATTGGATAAAAGATAAACCTCCATCAATACACACATTGGTATCAGGAGAATTCAAAATTCTTCCTTTTGAAAGAATAAGTGCTCCACTAAAAGGAAAAAAGGGTATACCCTTTTAAAACATATTTGGTCTTCATTTTATGCAACATTATAAAATTCACCTAAAACATGTACATCTCATACGCTATTCTAATGTTTTGTATGTGATTTTTCATTTAAATTGGTCTGGTCATAATGTTTTTATTTGTGTTCCGTTGCATTTACTGTCAGAAACAGATAAACATTTCATTTTCAAAAAAGAAAAAAAAAAAAGGCACCCTAAAATTCAGACACAACATCAATTTTCTGCTAAAGTTATTAATACTTGATCGGATTGACTTCCTGTGTGACTGACATGTACAGATGATAAAGCATGCAGACAAAAGAGAATTGGTCACGCTCTCCTCATGTCACTGACTTCGTGGGCTTGCTGAAGTCATGAATGAGTGTGTCGTTCATGTCTGAGGAGATACCTGTGCTTTACTACAGACTTGCGAGTTAACTTGACACTAACAAAATAGCAAGATCACAGAAAATAAACCGCTGGATTGTACAATCCTATTTGTGATGGCTTGTATTGAAATTCAGAAGCCATTACAATGTAAACAAATAAAATGTGCATGATACACATATGCATTGTTATTTTTACGCCACAGTATAATACACTTGCTATACAGAAATGGAAGAAAAAAAAACCCCATCAAGTCCTTTACACTTAATTAAATAAAACAGTAGGTAAGGGACACTATTCTTTTTCTTGTCTAAAAAATTCTTTGTTTTTTTTATTCTGCTTTTAGGAGGAGTGGACGTGTTCAAGCCAGTACAATTCATGTCAGGATGTCTAAAAATCACAATGTGCCTTACCTCACAAACCTGCTGTTACTACACAGCACACACACACACACACACACACACACACACACACACACAATAGGATGACGCATCAAAAAGCAAAAAAACAAAGAATAAAAAGGAAAGAAAAAAAACAAAAACAAACAACAATTACATATTTTGGCCATACAATATTATTTTTCCCCCCACATCAGTGCTAAATTAAAAATTATAAAGAAACCTACAGAATATTTATCTTGAACCAATATTTACTAGGAGATCACTCAAGATTTATATAACAGCATTTATTTATTTTTATTTATTTTTTTTTTAAAGTGCTTAATTGCCGATTTCAGACTCCTGGATTAATAATAATAATAATAATAATTTACGTTTCTGGCATTTGGCAGACGCTCTTATCTAGAGCGACGTACAAAAGTGCTTTAGTTCTCAGTCAATGAATACATTAACACTGGTTCAATAGGACACAAACTTGGGATACCATTAGCCTAAAAACTGAGGTAGGTTTTTTTTTTTTTTTTTATAAAAAAAACACAACATAATATATAAACAGGGAAAAATAGGAGCTAGTTTAAGTAATTTAGTTTTTTTATTTTTATTTTATTATTTATACATTTTATTCATTTTATTTTAGTTTAATAACAATAATGGTAAAAGGAAAAAAACAGATTCTCTGGTAGTGAGTTGAAATAAGTGGCATTACAACATAAATGACAGGTTTTTTTTTTTTTTGCCATTACGACCGGAGAAATTGTCAGATTTTATATTAAAATCTCTGTGTGACTGCTGCTGATCTAAAAACCACCAATAGAAAGATGGAAGAGCACAATATCAAAACTCACTAGACGGCAACCACTTACTGCCATTCTGACGTTAAGTAATATATTTTTACCAGCCTGCAGTACATACCCCTCATACAGCCAGTCATAAAGCTACCTGCCGGCTAAGGGACAAAAAAAAAAAAAAAAAAAAATTTCATAATTACTTCATATAATCTGACATGGAGAGCACTTTACACTGTGTTCTACAAAGAATTTGACACAATAATCCCAGTATATTCCCAAATGAAATATTCTCAAGCAGCAGGATTTTTTTTTTACATTTAAACAGAACACAAAGCTGGAACAGAATATATCGAGCGCTAAAACAGGATCAGAGAAACTGACTAATCTAAAATCATAGCTAATATGTTACTATACAAGTTAAGCATTTCCGTTGACAACTTTCTGGATTTCCTTAAAACAACAAAGGAGACCTAGGAGCAATTCCTCAAACTACACCAACCGTTCCCTGTCCATGGAGGAGAGATTAACACGAGCTAAAACACCACATCTGTTCCTGATCAGGAGAGCGCTGACCCGGAGATGTTGCTGCTTTGAAGCTGCTCCTCACCCACACTTCAAGAACCACACTGGACAGGTTTCATGCTCTGCAGGCCGCTGTTTAGACTGCCGTCATGACAGTGGGGTCTGATCGTGGGGTTTTTACAAACATGGTGCCATTCTATTTCATGTTCAGTGAAATAGTTATGAGGGTTATTTTTTGCTCATAGCCACACTGATTGCTCTAGGCATACAGGCTACATAGAGAAGTGCTGTGTTAGGACAGGTTTAAGTGATTGCTAGAGGTATTGTATTGTATTTACCACAGGTTAAGCATGCCTCCACATTACCATACACACACACACAGCTCTGTTACTTATTATGAAGGCCCACACAGCAGGCCCAAGACAAAACATCAGCCTGCATTTCTTTTCTACTATAGTTTTCCTCCTTATTCTCTGTTTACACATAACTACAAAGGGATTATTTATTTTCAACGAGAGCTGCCAATATCCGGAGACACGACCGTTGGCAACCAGATGTGGGCGTGTCCAGTGACAGGATATAGTTAAGAAAAGTTTATATTTACTTTATATAAATATGGAGCGACTTGTTGCAGGATTGAGATGGGGCTGGTGTATGCTGAAGGGGTTAAAACTCTTGGTTGTTAAAGCTCAGAAGATCAGGGTTCAAGCCCCAGTACTGCCAACCTGCCACCGCTGGGCCCTTGAGCAAGGCCCTCAACCAGGGGTGTTGAATCATGGCTGCCCCTGTGCTCTGAACTAAACCCTCCAAGGATGGGATGCGAAGAAAGAATTTCACTGTGCAGTAATGTGACAAATAAAGGTAACTTAACTTAAGAGTAGCACGCACATGATCAGTGCAAAGTGCACACATTGCTTCTCCTTCATCTTATATGATGCAGAGAAACGCTGATGAATTTTATACATAAACACCAAATCTACCTTCAGAATGTTTCATTTCAGCAGCAAAGAAACTGACCACTCACTGATAACACTTATTGCTATGGCAACCAGTAATAGGAATGCCTAGTGACCACTTCATAGCACACCAACTGGAGACGTGTAGAGAAAAAAAAAAAAATCAAATCACTGTATGTGTGAACACAGCATCACTTTACCTACGAGTCTCTCACATACACAATGTTTCATATTGCTGAATAAGGTGACAAAAGCTTTCTTTAGCAACAGAAATTAAACTCAAACATTTCCAATGTGTTATCTGAACAACTTATACAGTCATCATTAGCAATATCAGCTGTTATTTGGTTTCTGATCAGTGTTGGACTGGTTCTGACTTTTACCGCTACAGCTTTTGGCAAAAGTGCTTTGCATTTTCCATTAAAAACATATCCTCATTGCTACTGTTTATAGGTCAGGCCTTAGCACGATAAAACATGATAAGAATTGTGTCAGGCCACAGTTTGGGTTTAAAAACCTGTGCTTTGGCTGAGGTTAGGTTGGGCTTCTAAAACCCTGATTAAAGGTGTAGAACAGACGTCTAACCTTATATATGCTTCTGTGGAGGGCTGGTTTAGGAGGAGAGAACCATGTATGTTACTGATTCTCTTTAACAACACAATCAGCACAACACCACAAATCAGCACAATCCTTTACGGAAAAAAATGTGGGATGAAATCTAAGGCAGTGAGACAGAATGAGTACCTTTATTAAACTACATTTTTAATGTAATTAGCTGCTAGATTTGAATCAAGTGTCATGTTTTCTATTCGATACCATTACGGCAATCCGCAAGTGTGTAGGTAACTGTAGAAAAGAGAAAGCAGAAAGTAGAAAAAGTAAAAAAGCTTCGGGTTTAGGAAACACCCATTTAAGCACTCCCTAGAATCAAGTGTAGTACTGCATGGACACCAAATCCACCCATATAACCACAAAATTATAGATACATCCTGAAAAAGTGTTGTGTAAAGCCACACATCAGTATGCAGGATGAAAGTGGAGGATTTGTGCTGAAGTTAGTCTTTCTTCTGAACCCTCTCCCTTACTCTAATTCCTATCATTAAAAGATCATTAGAAGCCTAGTGAAATTTTCAGAGACCACCCTAACTGCCCTCTGCCTTCCAGGGCTCAGCCAGTAAATAAGTCTGACAGCTGGAGTAAATGTTGTACGTGCACAATATTAAAGACATTTTCAGAGTAAAAACAATTACTGATTTTTTTTTCCTGCACGCCAGCTACCATGGGACAGTCCCGAACCAAGAAGTAATCTGAAAACCTGAGATGCACTTTAAACAAGTCTATAGATAGCAAGCAGGAAGTCCTCTGCTGCCATGCAAGAGCCTCACACCACTGTGTCTTACCTGGTAGTAGTTTCTGATGTGTCTGATCACAGTGCTGAGGTTCTGGATTCTGAGGTTGACGTCACTGTTTACTTGCTTGTTCACTCGGTGGTTCGTAGGATTTGGGTCTCTGTTGGAAAAATAAAGTGGACCAAACAACATCTTAGAATAATTAGCAGAAAAACAGTTGTGTAACTAAAACATGCTAACAGACAGGCAAAGATGCAAATACTAACTTCCCCATCCCCCTCAAATACGCACACACACAGCTTCAACGTTTCATTTAACCTCAAGCTTTGCTTTAAAAAGTAAAACAAACTACACATATACACAATTAAAATAAACAGAGATGTTGAGTGACTTTCACAACACGACTCGCTAACAAAAGAATGTGAAACAAAGCACCGCATGCTTCCGACATGACTCGCTCATTGAGAGTGAAGGGTTGTGCTTCTAGCCAAACTGGGCTAGAAGAGAGGGGAGGACCAAAAAAAAAAAAAAAAAGGCACTCACTTTTCCAATTCCTGAATTTTCATGCTTACCACACACTGGACACTATCAAGAACACTACACTAATACTGAGTATTACTCTAAAAAACAGCTTCAAATCATCATGGCATAGATTCCACATTCCTTTAAGATTCTGGGCCAAGCTGACATGATTGCAACACGCAATTCCTGCAGATTTTTCCGCTGCACTTTCATGTTGTGAATCTGCTGTGCCACCACATTTTCTACTGGATTCAGATGCAGTGACTAAAAACTATTGAATAACTATGAATTATAGAAACACTCAAATACAACAACAAAATCACAGATTACAATTTCCCCCATTCTGACGGATGATGTGAATCTGCGATGAGCCTGAATAGATCACACACGGTCAGTTGTTTTACTTTTTGTAATGTTTGAGTAAACTAAAAATGGAAGCCTAATGCACATGCTCATGCACTGCCAAAAAGTTCGAAACCCTACCGCCTCAAGACACTACCATATCATTCAGTGAATCATCACACCCCTTTAAACATAGTCTGTATTCGGGAGTGTGAGTGAACAAAGTTGGAGTTATCTGACCAGTACTCTGGCTCTGGCACACACGAGTGGAGCTCCCACACAAACCTTATTTGTCCCAGCCTCATTTACATTGGCTTTGTGAGAAGAGCACGCAAATTCTGCCAGACTGGCTCACCAGTCCTACTTGCTTGTTTTGGGGGGGCGGTGGGGTTGGGGTTGTTAAAAGCTAAAGTTTTCAACCATGCTCTCTCCCTTAAACGTTTTGTACAGTGTTTAGATCAGGACAATTGCTGAGAGACAAACCTTAAGAGACAGTTAAAGGAAATGACAGAAGAATAACAAAAGCTTGTTATAAGCACAAAGACATGATGACAGGTTTTTTGGGGGAAAAAAGAAAGAGAGATAAGCAGTGTTTTAACACTGAGACTAAGAAGGAAATCTGTGGCAAAGAGTAGAGAGAGAAAAGCTAATGTAATGCTGCACTGCTAATGTGTTCACATTTCCCTGGCAATGACTAATCCTGGAATGAAAACATTCAAATAAAACAGAAAAAAGCATCTACAACACTAAATGTGCCTCAATTAGAACCAACATGGTGAACAATCAGAAAAACTACATGAGGAAATAAATCTGTTTCATTATTTGAACCTTTTTTTCATACAAAACAACTGAAACTTTCATTGGGGGTTGATTTCCAGACACACAAAGCTTTAACTGGTCTGTCTAGTGCATCTCATTAATACAGCAAGAAGCAAGACTCATGTATGATTTATACAACACATGGCACGATATCTTGAATGGGGCAGTCAGAGTGGAGACCCAAGCACACGTCATGCCCTGATCTGAACTGCCCCAAGTGACAACAAACCCCCTATTATGAGCAAAATATTTTCTTTGTCTGAGGAGCAATGGTTATATTCATTAATAACAGAAAGGACTGGGCAGCTTAATGGACAGAGGGTAAAAGGAGATGGGAGGGAGGGGGCAGGGTCATGCAGGGACGCTTCGGTTAGCACAGCTGGGAAAAGCACAAAGACACAAACACTGAGTGAGGGCAAAGCAACACTGAAGAGAGAGCAGCGAACTCACAACATGCAGAACGAATACCAGCTACATGACTGAAACCATGCTCTTTATGCACATAAATTTGGGAGATGTGTTTGACATGAAAATCCTTGCGTGTACTTTGAACTGTATTCAATTTAAGACGTGCTTCAATTTACTGAAATTATTCTTAGCTTTCTACAGAATTGCACCACGTTGTCCTTGTGCCAAAAACTCACTTTCTGGAATACCAGACATTCAAGAGACATGAGTGTGAAGTGTGGTTTTACATTTCAACACCACTGCAGTATAATACAGGATCCCTCATAGCCTAGCAAAGCCTCAGAGCCTCTTCTGCAGCAGGAAATCATTAAAAAAATGTAATGCTTTTTGAACAGGAAGCAAGAAAGTCACCTGCAATCCTCTGAGGTTACAGCAAAGCAGACTAAAACTACCAAGCACTCATTTTCAGTTAGTGGGGAAAAAAAAGGTGGCAAATGTCCTTCAGCATCATTCCTTAATCTATTTTATTAAAGCAGCTCACGATCACTAGGTAGTGTAGTAATTACACACTGATTGTGAGTGATGAAGCATAGAGGCAGAAACGGTGTCACTACCCAGTCTCATATCAGGCAGCAAGAGATAGGATGTGGTTTCAGAAATGCAAGCCGCTTGACAGCTGCAAGATTCAACTACTCGAACACATTTGTATGTACTACAGTTAGGGCTCACTCACATGTGGGTCATGATCTTATGAAGGAAGACCCCGTCCACTAACTCCATGAACATAGAGAGCTTGTCCTCGGAGTTGGAAGCCAGCGGCCCAAAGGTCTTCACCTGTAGAGAGAGGAGAACTTAACTACGGTTGCACCAACAGAGTGGAAGCGTAAGAGCAAACATGATATGCCCTACTGCTGTCAATCAACTCCACCAAACAGAGCAGCGCTTTCTTTTCTTTTTTTCTTCGACTGAGGCCTTGTGTAAAGTAGTTTTCTGCTACATGAGATGGTAAAATATTCCACAGAAACATAATGGCGGGACACTGAGGAGAGAAGGCGGTAGGAGAGGCAGCCAAACAGGATGCGGTGCCACGGTGAAAGGGTCGTGGGAAGTTCCACAGGTTATAGCAGATTTCAGCAAGTGTGACCACCTCCCATGAAAACACAGACACCATGCTCTACATGCTACAGCTCAGTTTTGTGTAATATTAGAACGAGGGTAATAGTGCAGACTTTCACTTTCAGTACTCTTAGGTACTCGCTCATCACTGGGGTGGTACTTTTTATAATTTTGTACATTTACTGTGCACATTTCACCTTGAAATCTGGATATAATGCAACTTTAAAAAACAAAAAATAGACCATAATTGTATTTTTAGAGCGTTAAACCTTTCGAGGTAAAAGAAACATACTAAATGTGCACTACAGACAATACACGCATCTTTCGAGCAGAAATTGACATACTAAATATAACAACTAAAGATAAAGATAAAACCCAGAAACAAGAAATGTTCCAGTTTAGTATGCTTTTTCCCACCCAGAGCGTGTTACAAGACTAGACTGTTGTAGGATTCAACATAGAAGCTTTAAGGCTTCCTCCATAGATGATGTTAACAAAAAGGTTTTCAATTTTTAAAAAAAAATTGATAAATAAAATGTCCATTTCTTGTTTCTTTTATTTAGGTGGGATTTTACACTTTGCAAAAGAATCCAAAGCAGTCTACCTGTAACAATTAAAGATGAAATAAAATCCCACACGTGATCACGTGATTTCATTAATTCTGTGTGAGATCACTTGGAAAGAAAACGTGTGAAGGTGTATTTTCTGAGCTCACATGTGAAAAGAAAATATCCTTGTTTGAAAAGCTCAGGTTATGTTACCAAGAAGTAACGGTGTTGGCGGAAAAAACATGGGAGAAAAATAAACAACCTTGCAGCACAACTCGTGAAAAATAACATGGGTCTAAAAAGCATGTGCAAATTTTTCTGTGTAAAAAACAAAAGAATTGCAGCATGGTTTAGAAAGCAGAAAGAAAGGTTTTATATGAAAATATAGGCGGTAAAAATGAGCCATTTAGTTCATCAGACAGAAAGGTTTATTGGTCTTGGTGTCTGCTGTTGCATTACCTACCTGCAGGAACACTATAACGCAGTGCAATAGGTACAAAGGTCTATATTTAGGATAACACGGCAGGTGCCGTGTCTTCCTTCATGATCCACCGTCTTTCTTTACACTGACTTACCCAAACCACCAGCGGGGACTCCATGAAGTTCACCATCAGCTCAGACACAGTTACATCCATTTTGAGAAACAGCAATAACTTCCAAACAAAACGCGTTTGTATAACTCAGTTCACTACAACATGTCCTAAACTCCACGCCGCTCCCCAGTGCACGACATCGCCGTGGTGCGCAAAGTGAAACCCAACTTTAACACAACAACCATTTTTATCCTTCACACGCGAGAAAGATGCTTCCTCCACCCCCCAAAAATCGTGCAGTGTAGAAATAAAACACCAAGGTACTTTCCAGGAACTGTTAGATGTGGCTTGATAAACATTCACGGCACCATTTCCTCCTGAGACATGATCAATAAACGAGGGTCCCGAACAAAGTGAACCGTACTATTCAGCCGAGCAGATAATAAAACAAGAATTTATTCTTTTTAAAAAAGCAAAAAAACAGGAAAAACTCGTATGCTTATACGTCCAAATACACAATACAAACGCGGAAACTAACATTAAAAAAGAAAAAAAACAGTTCTGGCCTGCAATGCTGTAAACGAATAAAGTTCACCTCCTGCCCACACGCTTCACTTGCGTTACTTTGTTGCCGAGCATTCAACCTGTGTTAAGCATGAATAGTGAGGCTTAATGACACCCCAAAGAGCCAATCATAAATAAGTCACCGCCCCCGAATTGAGAGAAATAACCAATGAATGACCGCAGGGAGGCGGGGTCAATTCCAAAATGACGTAACCAACAGGCTAAACGGTGTGGCGGGTTACTCAAGTGCCTTTAGCTCAATAGCACCCTCTGCTAGCCTTTGCTATGTCTCACAGCTGAATAAAATGAATTAAACAATGAAGTAAACTTTGCGTCAGATGTGTCCAGTCTGAGCTGTCCATACACCTTGTGAAATAAAAAATTTAAACCTACACTCTCAGAGAAAAAAAGAGCAATAAATTGTACCATTGGTACAGTTGATTGGAGTGGTACATTTAGCATCAGGAAATTGTTTGGAAAAGTTAAGCTGTCTTTATCTGTCACATATACATTACTGCACAGTGAAATTCTTTCGTTGGGGTCAGAGCGCAGGGTCAGCCATGATGCAGCACACCTGGAGAAGGATGGGTTGGGGCCTTGCTCAAGGGCCCAACAGTGGCAGCTTGGCAGTGCTGGGGCTTGAACCCCAATCTTCCAGTCAGTGGCCAAGAGCCTTAACCACTTGAGCTACCACCGCCCCCAAAAAGTGGTACCTTTATACATTTATTATGTATCTCTCCCTAGAAATGTGCATTTAGTGTACATTTTAATTACATTTTTTACGTCAAAAGGTCATTACAGTATAATTATGTACTTTAAATCTTTTTAAGGAACACAATGTCCACGTTTCTATCCAATGGATAAATATTAAAGATAAGCAAGATAAGCCAGCAACAATTACATTTATAGTTTAGTACTTTTTTCTGAGTGCAATTTAAAGGAAAGTATCCATGAATTAAACCATTATTGAGATTCTGTACTGCATTATTAAATTTACTGTGTCTAAGACTCCCACAATTACATAGCTATTGCCAGTTTTCATAGCTCTTTTCATAGCCAACCTTCCATTTATTGTACCTACAGATTCCATATAACAGGAACAAAGAAAAAGTACAAAAGATAGATCATTGAATGACAATGATATGGTTTAAACAATATATCTTCTTGTACTCTAATGTTTGAAAAGTTTATTTTGAACGACAAGCTTTGCTGTTCGGTTTCCAAAGAATTAAAAACAACAATCAAGAATATGTAGAAACTAAACTAGCCAGATGAGGTATGAGAGATACTGTACTGAAGGTTTACATTACAGTAAGGTATTATTTGCTACCTCCACAATACCTTCGCTCTTACACACCCTCATCAACTCAGAAAAGACCTTCTGATTAGTTAGATCAGGTGTGTTAGAACAAAGAAAACAACAAAATAATACTGCATTCCGAGGTACTGTTGGAAAAACACATGTAAAAAGAGACATTTAAAAACGAATCAGATTTGATTATGTATTATTTATGCATAAACATATAACTTTATACCTTTTCCCCAACAAATTGCTAATCACCAGTCTTTACTGTCTCCTTGTCCTCCTACTGTATGTTACATTCAAACTGGTGTTGCACATTCTTTCCATATACATTCTGAAATTGAATGATTGCTTTGAATATCACTGACCCAACATCATATTCTCAAGTCTTTACAAAACATGGTATTAATGTGATAATGATTCAAACAAGAGACACGATGCATGCTTTTGATAGCCACTATAAATTTTGATGAGTCAGTAAAGAGCCAGTGATCGCTGTGTCATGTAATAACATAGCACCATATTAAATAAACACAAACATTCATGCATTAGAAAAAAATTACATTATGCATATTAGAAGTTTTGGACAATTCTTAGTACACTTGCCATCATGTACTAGCAAGGTACCATCTTTTGGATACTGCAGAAAGTTAATCCTAATTCCATGGGGGAAAATAACTAAAGATGAACATTAAAAAGGTTTGTTGACCACTGTGCTTACTGCACTTGTATTAATTCTATACAGTAGTGTACAGTGTATAAACTAAAGCTCCTGAGTAAACCTCTGTATGGCTAATTGGCAATTACAACAAACTCTGTAATATCCAATTGTAAATTGTAAATTGTACATTGTACAAGTTCCAACACAAAGAGCACAGTATCACATTTTGCAACCATTTTGAGAAGTATGGCAAATTGAGAAAATGCTGTAATATGTGATTATAAATCTACGATATAATATTAAGAAAGCATGCCCAAAAGAAGAATAAGTAATGAAAAATCTTTGGTTGAGTGTGAAAACAACATTCCTGTGCTTTTGTCTGTATGTGAATCTGGTAGGTTTTAGGGGAAAAAAGTAAAACAACAAAGCAAAGTGGACCATAGCAACATTTCTCTGGCATACATACAGGCACGAGTGTAATTTTTAATACTAAAAATTAACATAATGTAAAATAAAAATAAAAAAAAAGAAGAAATAAAATGTATGTAGCATGTTAATATAAAATCAGTTCATTTCTTCACCAACCCACTGTGCCCTCTTTGCTTGCTCTCTTTGAGGTCCTGACGTGTAAAGGTCCCTCTCACTTCTTTTTGGTAAATAAAGTAAACCTCTTCTCCTTTTCCTTCTTGGCAGAGGGAACTTCTGAGGAAGTGGAGGATGAAGGAAGAGGTAAGCTCTGGGCTCGAGGTTCTGAAGGCCCTGCTACTGGCTCCTCTGTCTCATAATCTGTTGCCTTCTCTATGGCCATTGTCCAGATCTTCAGTTCTTCCTGTGGAAGTAATATGTCAACAAGAAAATTACAAATGACTAATATTTCAGACAAGAGCAACTTTTAAACTAAACACATGCCAAGCAAATTTTTTTGTCACATACATAACACAATATTTTTGTTTATTTTGGGGTGTATAGCCATTATTTAAACAATCCATAATTGTTGCCAAATTAAAGGAAAAACCAACATAAAAAGTTTTGGTAAGCGATAGGGCCACAACAAGCCTACAAAACATATTCAGTTTGCTTTGACACACATTCTACATGTTTCTGGTACTGGATATTCCCCTAGTTGATGCTTTGATTATGGTGGTGGTGATGGTAGTGGAGAACACTTCAGCAACCACAAAACATTTCCCTCACATTAGTGTAAGGTTCTCCTTTTGTTATTATACCATTATTACAAAATAACATACTATATTATGCAATACTCATTCATTCATTCATTGTCTACCGCTTATCCGATCTATTCTCGGGTCACAGGGAGCCTGTGCCTATCTCAGGCGTCATTGGGCATCAAGGCAGGATACACTGGGCACACACACACTCTCATTCACTCACACAATCACACACTACGGACAATTTAGAGATGCCAATCAATCTACAATGCATGTCTTTGGACCGGGGGAGGAAACCGGAGGACCCAGAGGAAACCCTCGAGGCACGGGGAGAACATGCAAACGCCACACACACATGGCGGAGGCGGGAAGCAAACCCCCAACCCTGGAGGTGTGAGGCAAACGTGCTAATGTGCTAACCTCCAAGCAACCGTGCCTCCCTATTATGCAATATTATACACAACAATTTTTTTGTTGTTTTGCTTCCTGAAAAGTTTTTGCTGATTGTGACAGGTACCTGGTGGGTATGCATAAATATAATTTTGGTTTTGCTACATCATGTAGGAACTCTGAGAAATAGACAGTTTGTTTAACGTATTTAATCGCGTTTATGTTTCTAATACACTATTAAGTTCAACATAATTAAAAGTGTTTTGCTCCTGATTTTTGTTTGTATTCAATGTCCGGTGCATCACGTTGCAGTGTCCAACAGTAGTCAGCAAGCATTGACGGATTCCAGTTGCCCTGATATCGTTTTTCCTTTGTCACGATGTCTTGGTGAAACCTTTCACCATGTTCGTCACTGACACTGACACTGGCCCAACTAACAGATCTTCGAACCGTTTGTCACTCATAACATGTCTGGTCTGAGGGCCAACAAAAATGCCCTCTTTGATCTTGCCCTCAGTTATTCTTGGGAACATCTGTCTCAAATAATGAAAACCTTCGACTTCTTTGTTCATTGCTTTCACAAAATTCTTCATAAGTCCCAATTTTATGTGAAGAGGGGGCAAAAAAATCTTTACAAGTGGTTCATGCGCCACATTTTTTCCCGTCCTGGAACTAACTTTTGACAGAGTGGCCAGCTCTGTCTACAATAATGTGACTCTTTAGCACGACTGTCCCATTTACAGATGAAACAACAGTACTTTGTATAGCCGAGCTGCAGTCCCAGTAACAGAGCAACGACTTTCAGATCTCCACAGATATTCGAGATGTACTTGTTGTACTGGATGTGCTTCAGCAGCATTTCCATGTTCTCATAGGTTTCTTTCATGTGTGCTGCATAGCCAACAGGTATTGAAGGGTGAACGTTGCCATTGTGTAACAGAACAGCTTTGAGGCTTAACATTGACGAATCAATAAAGAGACGCCACTCTTGCGGGTCACGACCCAAAGCAGAGAACAATACTTCAATGTCATCACAGAAACAGAGACTGTCAACTTGTGCAAAGAATTTGGTTATACCATCTTGGCGGCTTCGAAAAACAGAAATTGTCGTACCTGGTGACAGCAAACACCATTCCTGCAGTCTTGAACCCAGCAATTCGGCTTTTGCTTTTGACAGACCAAAAATCTCTGACCATATCATTTAGCTCTGACTGTGTTATGAGATGTGGATCGCCTGAGGAGCACGGTTCAAAATCCGGATCAATGTCACTGCCAGTTCCCTGTGCAGTTTCTTCATCTGGTTCGTCTAAGGTCCATTCCTCTGGTGGTTTCAGAATTGGAAGACTGTCGTCATGTGGCACGGGTCTCATGGCTGAAGGCAGATTAGGGTATTCAATTGACTTCTTGTTTTTGGCAGAGAAACCAGACACATTAGTCAAACAGAAGTAACAGGCCGCCACATGGTCTTTCTGTTCTAGCCATATCATCGGGACAGCAAATGGCATTGTCTTTCGAGTACCTCTGAGCTAAGCTCTCAGACAGACAGCACATGTCACACAACAAATTTGAGGCACCCATTCCCAGTCTTGATCACCAATTTTACAGCCAAAGTACAGATGATATGCTTTCTTCACAAGAGCAGTCATTGAGCATCTCTGATGAACAAGCATATACTCGCCACAAATATAGCAGAATGTGTCACAGCTGTTACGACATTGACGAGACATATCTGTGGTATTTGTTAAAGATGTGGAATACATTTTGGTAACTAATGTTGCACCCGGACTGGTGTGTGGTGGGGACCAGGGAGTGTGTATTGAAGAATAAGATGTGATGGGCAAATTTGGATGTGATTTTCACGATCAGCAGCTAAAGAATCTATAAGGAACACCCAACAATGTTCAAGAAGCAAAAACTATGTTGTGCAGAGTTATTTGGGAAGCACTGTATAATGTTCTAGGAATCTTTTATTTTGACTAACAAAGATGTTCCCAAAACAATCTACAAATTTCAAAACACAACATTTTCTTATGGTTATATGATAACTGACAAGGAACATTCAGCAATGCAAATAATACACCAACCAGGCATAACATTATGGCATTATGATTGTGTTGGCCCCCTTTTTCTGCCAAAACAGATCTGACCCGTCATGCACTGGGTATTCTGACACCTTTCTATCAGGACCAGCATTAACTTAGCTAATTAACATTAGCTCGTCTGTTGGATAGGATCACACGGGCCAGCCTTCGCTCCCCACGTGCATCAATGAGCCTTGGCTGCACATGACCCTGTCACCGGTTCACCACTGTTCCTTCCTTGGACCACTTTTGATAGATACTGACCACTGCAGACCGGGAACACCCCACAAGAGCTGCAGTTTTGGAGATGCTCTGATCCAGTCGTCTAGCCATCATGTGTTGCTTCTGGTGTAAAAATTTACTTTAGTGTTAAATGTGTATTCTGGGAAAGAACTGACCTCATCTTTACACTGGAACAGGTATTCACTCCCATCTCCAAGCCTAGAACATGCAGAAAACAACAGAGGATTGGTTCATGTTTCATTCCAGATGGCTAAATAAAGAATCTGTTTGGTTAGGTCTCACAGAATAAGTCCCAAGACACTGAAGTCATTCAACTATAGTAACTGATGCACAAAGCTGGAAACAATTGAGTTCAAAAGAAAAAAGGGAATGTATCCTGAAACATAATAGTAATCCTGAACTCTTGGACAAAAATAATAAAGATTCTGATGTTAACATTTCAATCTATTGGTATGTAGACTTTAATTCATTGTGTGACTTCTTTGGCAGAACTGTAATAGAAAAGATTTGCCAAGCAATCTGGAAGAGGATAGAAATGTGCAGATGGTTGGACAGAATGTTACAACTGGAATAATCCAAAATGTAATATAGAAGTTAGATGCAGTTAAAAAGACAAGGCATGGGCTTGCTGTGTGAGTATGTTACTATCACAGAAAGGAAATATATACACTGGAACTAATAGCACCCTTTCAATAATAGTAACTAATCACTGTTTCTACTTGTTGTGTTTTAAAATTCTGCTTTGTCCTAGTCTGCCTTCTTAACCATGCCATAAAACACTCTAACAGAGCTACTAATTTTTCCCTCACTTGGGTTTGATAATAAGCAATACATTTTGCTGTGCTTACCGCAGTTTAAACACATGCTTCTTCTTCTTGTAATTGGTCAGAACCTCACAAACAGCATTGTTGAGTGACAGCGGATCTTCTCCATGGTATGTAACACTGTGGCTAAAACTCTTTGCATCCTTGTAGGCTAAAAGCTGGCCAGGTTTTAAAACAAAGTAGATGCTATTCCAGGACCTGAGACAAGAAAATAGAAATAAAAGGTATGTTATGTAGTAGGACTTGAAGACAACATCAGCTGAGGACAGTATGCTATAATTATGTTACCTATTGGACGCTTTTTTATTAGGTCCCTCCATTTCATGTTTACGTGTGAGTGTTCCCTGCAGCAGGCCTGGCTGATGATGAGGCATGATGGGAAAAGTGGCAGCCTGCTCTGGCTCCTTGGTAGCCTGGGTTGACGTTGAAGGCTCCAGTTCCATAGAGCCACTCTCCTGAATATCTGAAATGATGGGCACCGCAGAATCCACTGCAGTGCTTTCTCCATGCTCTGAGCTGGGCTCTACTGCTACCATGCCAGACTACACCCAACACAGACGTGTAAAAAGAAAGGTTTGTTAAATGGGCAATAAAATATACAGAGATCTAGAACAAAAATGGAGCTGGTGTAGAAAACTTCACTAACAAGAGACTGCTCTTCGATTGTGTCCAAACGCGAGGACTCTTCAGCAAAGCCTGTGTCGTCCCTCCTAAAAGCCAAAGGTACAAAGTTAATGATATTAACAACTGTCCATAAAATGTCTGACATGAACTTCATATTACCTGCTGTCCTTTTCCTCTTCTTGTCTGTACTTCTGCATTTCCTGCTGCTGTTTTCTAATTTCAAGCAGCTCAAGCTAGAATAACATTTAAAAAAAAAAAAAAAAAGTTATTATATGCACACCTTCTCTTACACATACATGCTCAAAGCTTTAATGTTCTTACTGTTGTAAGGCGCTCCAGTGCAGAAAATCGCTCCTCCCAGGTCGCAGTGGATTTCTCAAAGGCCTCGTGCCTCTTGAGCAGTTTTTCTACCTCATCCACAGATTGCCCCAAGTCCTTACTGGCCACGTGTGGCTCCTGAGCTATCAGCCAGGCTTCTGCTACAGATGCATCCCGGGCAAACTGGCACACCTCTAACACTAGGGGGAGACATTGGCAATAGTTTACAGGCTTATATACAGTATACAAGAAGGATAACTAGAGGCATGTGCAAGGAGTGTTAAAGGTAAGTGATGAGGCATGTTTGAATAATTCAAGAGCACATACACAGTCTAAGCCAGTCCCATCTGTCATCCCATTTAAGCATCATTTCCTTCTTCTTCTCAATTAGCTGCATCAACTTCTCTTTGATCTATAGAAGAAAATGAGAAAAATAACAAATCAATCCTACTACAGACCCTAATATGACAGCTCAAATACTGTTGTATACAATTACCTCATCTGAATCCCTGTGCTTCTGTTCTAGCAGAGTCCGCCCTAACTTCACACAGTCATTAAACTTTGGTCCACGCGTCTCAATCTCTGCACGGATATCTTGGTGATACTTCATTAGCAACTCTACTGATGATACATCTCTATAGTTGTGCACAAAACACACACTTACGCACATTTTCACAATCCTTAAAATGACTTGAATTCTCTGTGGTGCAAATCTCCACTCACCTGGGTTTCTCCTGAGTTTCAATTTGCTGGATGATGCTTTCCATCCAGGCCATAAGGTCCCTAACCATGGTGAAGAAGCGGAACTTGTTTGCAGTCTCCTCCAGCTGTTTCTGCCTGCCCGCGCAGGCAGCCTTAAGACCCTTCCAGGCATCTACAACCTCTTTCTCTGTTGCTTTGATGGCATCTGCCTGAACCCCAGCATACTGGGCATGCAAACGAACTGCAGTGTCCTGAAACTGCTGTACCTATTTAGGTAAGGTAAGGTAAGGTATTTTATTGTCAATGTATACAATACACAAAATATTGTTTGGGAAATCACAGACAGCAAAAAGGGCATTTAAACATATAACAATGAAGAAATTGAAATTAAGAAGTTAAAAAAAATAAAATATAAACAGAGTACACTTTAAAAAAAATCAAGATTGGACATAGTGAAATGCCTTAATTACTGGAATGTCTACTGAGATGAATATATTGCACATAGTTTAAAAGAGATATATTGCAACCTCTACAACCAAGATGGCAGTGCTCCCAGACTATATATTTAAATGTGTGCCAAATAAAGTGAAATTGAGATGGCTAATAGATTAGTATTCTCAAAAAATTCCAAAAGTACATTAAATAAACATTTAATGATGATAAGGTATGCAAGTCTTATTTGACATCTGCATAGTGATTTACCTGCTTTCCGAGGGAGCTGATATCTCTCTCAAATGCAGCATGCATGCGATGGAAAGACTCTGCCTTGCTGAAATCCTCTCCTAAATCTTCAGGAAGCTCATTCTGTTTCTCATGGATCTGGACTACTAACTCCTTGCCATCACAAAAGTACCTGTGCGGAAGGACGGGCTATAACCTCTTCTTCTCTACTACTTTGTAAAATTGCATTTATTTACACAGGAATGCACAATATGCTAATTGTTTGTTGGAGAGTCAACATATGTAAAATATTACATATTGAGAAATTTGTTAAATGAACTGAGTCGATTTTATCCACAAAAACTTACTTAAACAGATCATAAGAAGAAGTCAGAAGCTGTGTGCGAGTGTCAATGAGCTCCAAGAGATCTGCCCAGCTCTCGTTAATGCCATCCTTCCATTCAGCCAGAGTGGATGATTCAGTATGACCGGCTTCGATCAGCTCATCAATGGTGTGATTCACAGTGTCCACCCGCTCTTGTCCTACAGTCCCCGTCTCCCTGGCAAACTCCCTGAACTTATCCCTCAGCGTCTAAGTGTCATTTAAGCAGTAACATGGAATAATTATATATTATACATGAATGAGGCATTCATGAACTTGTTACATGGTGACCAATTAGCTTGTAACCTAATTACAGTCCAGAAACAAGAGCTCACTCAATATTTCTACCATCAAGTGTGTCTTTCATTACTATGTGTGTGAAGATGTGCATGTTCTGTAGTACCGTAACATGGTCCAGGTCCTGTCCCATCTCCTGTGACGAAGCCACTACATCACGCTCAGCAATCCACTGCTCCAGATCTTCCACCTCCCGGCTCAAGAGGAAGTGATGGTAAGTGTGATCAAGATTCCTCCTGCGATCCTCAGCCAGCTCCTTCAGCCCTGCATATTGTTTGTCCACCTGACCCTGCCTCCGGATGATGGCCTCCCTGCACAGGAAAATGTAAATTTCTATGACACTCCTCTTGTTAGGTAGTTTTAAAACTACACTGTAAACTCAGCATACCCTTCAGGATGCTCTTCAGAAAACATCTTCTGTGCACGGTCAGCAAGCTTCTGCATAGAATCTGCATAGTCATCAACAACCTGCTTCAGAACCAAGTGCCTCTTTAGCAGAATCATAGCACTCTGTTCATCCTGGGAAGAATGGAGATTATAAGTTACAAAAGGAGACAATGTCGATGGTTTTGAATGAATCCAACAAATAGCAAACAGAAGGTTGAGTGAAAAAAAAATTTTTCTGCATAAAAGTTTGACAAAGTTCTAAACTATTTGCCCATTCTTCCTGAACAACTCTACCTTTGCTTTATCATCAGCAATCATGTAGAGTTCCTGTTCACCAATCCATGCTTCTGCTTCATCTGCATCATTATAGTACTGCTGGGCATCATTAGAGATATTGAGTCGAGCTCTGCGTTTTGCCATTTCATCCTGTAGCCGTGCCCACATTTCCTCCAACCTCTTCATTTCCTCAGACATATTCTCTGCCTCTGGACTCCCTTCTGCAGCTGCCATCATACGTCGACCCCGCTGCAACACCTCATCCACGCGTGGCTGGTGACCGTCAATCTCCTTCTGGAGGGACTGCATTTGGATAAAATTTGATTAATACAAATAATGCTGAGAAGTTAAGAAACTTTTTAGTGATTGATGTTACCTTAGGTCAGGATAAGACCTGCCCTGATTACCTGATTCTTTTTCAGTAGAAGCTGAACTGTCTGTAGATTGTTCCCATGATCCTGTGACATGGCCATAGGCAACCTCTCTTCAAGCCAGAGCTAAAACATCAATGAAACAAAAGATTGAATGACCGTTTATTAGATCTCTGTGAATCATTCCTTGTGGAATTGCCACTCACTATCTCATCTGCCACATCTCTGTAGAACTGGTACACGGCTTTAGCTGCCTCGAGTTTTCCCTTGCGGTGAGCCAGAGGTGTAAGGAGCTGCTGAAAGTCCCTCTGGAGGGCCTGCTGCTCAGCTTCCAGTTCGGGCTGCTCTTCAGTTAATGGAGCATGCTGCTGCACAGCTTCCTGTAGCTCTTCCAACTCACGCGCTCGACCTCGCACCTGATTCTCAGTCATCTGCAGGAGTACAGGTAAGACTGTTTATAGAGCTGTCTATAAAAAGATCTATAGTGAAACTCAAGCATTTTTACAGCATTGTCTAAGAAGTTAATCAGACAATTTCTAGTGTCAACAAAATCAACATTTGAGCTCATTATACAAATAATTTTCTGAGCAAGTTCTCCCCATGTTCCTCTGGTTTCCTTTTACCTCCCAAAAACATACCAGTGGATGGATTGGCTATGCTAAAATTGGGTGTAAATGAGTGTGTGAATGTGCGTATAGTCAGTAAGTTGGACTGACTTACAGTTCAGTGTGACCTTTCATTGTGCTCAGTGAAACAAGGATAAGATCTGATGTGCCCTTGACCAGGATAATAAAATTACTAAAGATTAATTACTGAATGAATGAATGAATGAATGAATAAATAAATAAACATACATATTTATTGGCTTTACTATCTTCATAACGTCTCAAAATCACTATCACAGACCCAAATTAAGTTCATATCTATCGACTGTTTTACAAAGTTATAAAGTAGAGCATCTGGACAAATGTAATTTGTCATAAAAATTGATCTTTTATTAGCTAGGCTATGAGATTTCCTTTTTTGCAAACCACAACACTAACACGCCCACATTCCAGGATGACAGCTGTGGGGTGCAAATGCTGGCTCCACAGGGCCAAATCTGTGTGTAAGTTGCTCAACAAGCATAATGGAACTCTCCAACACTTTGACCAGCCTGCAATATCATCAGAATTTGATTCATTAGAAAGCTTTGGGGATATTTTTTTTTTAGAACAGCAGGTGAAACACCAAAACAGGCACGTGTGTTATTTCTTTTGCTTGGTTACACACACCCTCTGGCCTTAACAGTGCAAATGCAGTTAAGTAATCATGTTGCCCACTTTTCCACTCACTGCATATGCAATTCAGCTAAAGTGCACAGGGTCTAATTTCAGCTGCTGTTCCATATAATGAAAAAAGATTTGCCATTTTATTTTCACGTTTAAAAGAGTAATCAAGTCTTTGCTGCTTATTTGGCACAGATTTTAAATATTAAGAAATGGTCCATTCCTTTCATACAGAATGTCCTGTATGTGTGTTCAGCCCTTACAAAATTTTAATCAGAAGCTTTCATTTCATTTTCTAGTGTATGTATAATAAACTGGTGGCCCTGCATGATGATATAATGTAAATGCCATGATATAATGTAAAGAGTTATAGTTATTTTCTTTTGAAAATACAACAGATTCCCAGAAACAAGAGTTATGAGTCAACTGTTGAGTTATTAGAAAGTGTCAGACCATCTGGAATGCTTTTTGTTTTCAATTCATTTCAATTTAATTCAATTTTATTTGTTAAGTGGCTTTACAGGAATATAATCTATATAAAGACAGAATATAAATAATAAAATTTAAAATTTAAATGTATATTTATCCCTAATGAGTGGTGAGGAAAAATCTCCCTGAGACAATATGATGAAAAAACCTTGAGCGGGATCAGACTCAAAAGGGATAATGCGATTTTAAATAATTTCCCTTCCACAAACTGACACTATATAGCGTATTGTGTAACCAGGAGCGTTGAGCAACATATGAATATAAGCATGAGTTTAATTTCTGAATTCATTTCCTGTTGCAGTTACCAAATGGTTTCAGGAGAAGTGTTTGCTATTATATGAATATTTACCTGATGTTTCTTTAGAAGGATATTGGCACTAGTAAGATCTTTCACCTCCTCATCAACATCACCCTGGAGCTGCTGCTGTAGATTTCCCACCCACTTCTTCAAATCAGCCAAACTCTGTTCGACCAGTTCAGAGCGGTGTGCATCAAACAGAAGCCGGGCCTTTTCCTGCGTGGTGTTTTCCAGTTTGTTCCACAGTTCATGAAGTTTCTCCAGACGTTCCGTCACAATGGGTTCAAACTCAGGTTTGGAGGCCATCAACTCTTTACCTTCCTACATAGGTGTAAAAGGACCAGAGGTTACATTTGGAATTTTTGTTGAATAGATTTAAAAGGATTTGCAGTGTGTCTGGTATGTAAGTAATATGAATTTTATAGTGAGCTCAGACATTCATAAACCTGGTCAATTTTGGTGAGCCAATCCTTATTTGACGCCAGTTCTGCCATGAAAGCCTGGTGCTTCTGCCACTTGGTGTGAAGGTTGCGAGCCTCATCATATGACGTGTCCTGAGCAGTCAGCATTTTCTCATTTATCCATAGAGTAAGCTGAGGAATGAGGCAGACATAAGAAAGAATGAGGACTAAAAGTAAAGTGATAGACAAATTATTGAAAGCTTGAAAATGCTGTCTAGATTCATTCAGCTTGAAGAGAAAATTAATTTACATCCTGAGTATTCTGAAGAAAGTGTTGCAGGTCTTTGTTGTCTCTGAGTTTCTCAGACACATCTTTGGCCTTCTCTTGGTTCTTTGCATATCTGCAGGAACATACAAACACACATTAGGTGCACAGTGCATTAACATTAACACACAACTCAATGTGAGAAAGTCTCACTATCTCCAGAACAAAGCTCTGCTGTTCTAGATGAGCACTTTTACTATGAGATCAATACCCATCAGGACAGGCGCCCAGCTCTCACTACAGCAGACGACTTATGGGGAAAATATAGACTTCCTCTCCATTGTCTAATGCTCTTGCCTCAATGCTGACCCAAGAACGGTGAGATTACACAGCAGGTTTTAGTAATATGCTAGAAGAAGAACCCATAGACTCTTTCAAAGCAGTTTAGTTTTATTATCCTGCTCTGTCACATCTAAATAAGCCCATACATAGCCAAACACCTGAGCTGTCAAATTAAGTGTGTATTAATGTAAGAACAGGGGTTGGGGATGATGGTGTCTTCCAAACTTGAACAGAAAACCACTGGCCTTGTTTCTAATGTTGTATATTATGGTTGTATGCTAGAACCTATAGTAATAGACAAATTTTGGATATGTACCACAAGCAGCTTGTACCACACTTTAAAGTCAGTAAATTTGAAACAGTACATATAGTGTGAGTATTTATCACACAGTATTCAATTCTTCTGACCTGTCTTGGATCGAGTTTATTTTGTCCTTTACTTTCGGGGCATTAAGGTTTGCACTGTCTACCAGCCTTTGACCTTCTTCTATTGTATTTAATATTTTGTCCTCATTAGCCTCCATTGTGCTGGCAAAGTCCTCATGCTTCTTCAAAGCCTTCATTGCTCCATCAAGTGTGTCAGGCAGTTCCAGGTGAGCCAGAACATACTCCTAGTAAAAGTAAATACAAATAAATACAAGTTTTGGTATTTGGAGTATAAATGGTGTATAACTGGGCAAACATCTGGAAAAAGGTTGGCAATATACTTACCTGGTTGTTCAAGATGGTTTCTGCTTGCTTTGCATCTCTTGCAAACTGTTGGAAACCCATGTTTTGGTCCAAGAAGTTCTTTCGGCTGTCCCACATTTTCTGCAGCTCATCCCAACCCTTATCTAAGCCCTTCAGCCTCTGATCCAATTGTTGGTACTGGGCATCCTCCTCTTGGTCACGAGTAACTGCTGCTCCAGTGTCTCTTATGCTGTGATAGTCCTCCTCATGGTTATCCATATCTTCTTTTAGTGCATCGTGAAGGCTTAGGAGTTCCTCTGCCTCTGGCAGGCTTGTAGGCATCTCATCAGATGCGATGGCCTTCTGTGTCTTAAAAAGCCAGGACTGAAAGTCATCCAGGTTCTGCAGGAAGTTTTGCAACTTGCTTACTTCACCAAGAGAATCCTCTCTATCCTTTAGTGTTTGTTTCAATGTCTCCCAAGCTTTGTTTAGCTCTGCTTGTCTGGCCAGGATGTCAGTGGCATTCTCAGGATGATCCTTGACAAGTTGTTGGGCTTCACCATGCAGGAAATCCAGCTTATCCTGAATAGCAGCCAGGTCTCTTTCAATGCCATAAAGTTTCCTTTGGATAGTCATAACAGCAGCCAGGTCATTTCCAAGCTCCTGTGTAGACTCAATGACTCGTGTCTTGTCTTTGATCCATGCTCCAGTTTCATCACACTCAAGCCCATAGTTGTGAAGACTGAGTGCTGAATCCACGTTATGCTTCTTATATTCTACCATAGCCTTAAAATCTTCCCACCTGTGAAGGTAGTAGAAGAGTGATTAAAGTTATGTGATATCCATCGATTTTAAACTGGACAACTAAATTGAGCCTGCATGGCTTGAAATTCAATACTTAGGAAATAGTCTTTACCTCTTATTGAGACGAGTCTGACAATCCTTCACCTCTTTGAATCGTGGGTGCCTGCTATCCTCTAGCTGCTTGGCTGCTTTGTTGATGTCATCTACCCGCATCTGCATGTTGCCCATTTCTTGAGCAAGGATCCTCAACCTGGCAACACAAGAAATTATTTACTAAGAACACTGTACTATTGAAAATGTTTACCAAAGTGTCACTATGCAGCTCCTGGAATGTGGAATTTGCAGTGGAATGGCATGCGTGTCAGTAATGCCTATATGTTCTTAAAATAAGAAGTAATAAATTCCAGTCCACCATGACATACTTGACACATACCAACCAGGGTGCATGCACATACCTATTTTGCACGACCTCCAGATCTTCCAACTTCTCTGGTGTTTCTAACCCAACCAGCCAGGTCTCTTTCTGACCCATCCAGAGCTCACAGGCATCTGTTTCACTGAAAATGGTGTACAGTGCCATTGTGTCCTCGAGCTTCTTTTGTCGCAGGTCTGAGAGAGTCAAGAGCTCCATGTACAGATCTTTAATGTCCTTTAGACGTGTCTGGATGTCGGGTGTATTCTTTAGCTCATTGGGCAGTGAATTAGCCTGTTTGGTCAAAGCATCAATGGTGGCTCCGTTCTTAACTGCCTCGTCACTCAGGGCACGATGCCTCTTCAGCAATCTCTGTGTGGTGTACTCCTCATGCCCGATATCTTGAGTGCTCATCTGCCGTATGGCATCCAACAGCCAGGCCTTAAGGTCATCAGCGTCACCCTGAAACTGGAAGAAACGTTGGCTGTCCTCGAGGTTTTGTTTGCGGAATGCAGCCAGCTCCTCCAGTTGCTGCCATTGCCTCTGTAATTCGTCCATTCGCTGCTGTACCTTAGGGGCATCAATATGCTTGGCTTTCACCATCTTCTCACCTTCTTCCATTACCTGCTTCAGGTGATCACGCCGAGCATCTAGCTCATCTTCAAAAGCACTGTGTTTACTCTGCAGCACCAGCACGCTGGTGAGGTCCTTGCCATAGTCAAGAGAGGAGAATACGTGCTCCTTCTCACGGATCCAGCTCTCCAGTTCAGCTGTCTCCCAGACGAAGTTCCAGAAACGGCGAGACTGCAACAAACGGGCCTTGCGATGTGCTGCAAGGCTACACAGCTCCTTATAACATAGGTCTAAGTGCTGTACCCTGTCTCGAATCACTTGGGGGTCACATGGTTTGTAGCCTGGGTGGGGAGGCAGAGAGCAGCAATGAGCAAAATTCAGAGCCGAAACTATATTGTACAATATACATAGATACTGTATACTTATTTTAATTTATTTAAGAGCTGTACTAAAATGTACCTATAATATTATAAGTTTACAATTTTGGTGCTAATTGTACTTCATAATACAATAATAGCATAAGCGTAAAAAAAAAGCTCTACTAACTGTCTCCATTTGCAAACTTGAGAGCAGCTGCATTAGCCGAATTCACTCTCTCTGCTTGCACAGCGATATCTGCCTCAATTAAAGCATGCTTCTGCAGAAGATCCTCTACTTCCAGCAAGTGCTTCCCAAAATCACGTGACCCAAGACGAGTCTGATAAAAAAAAAAAAGTTAAGTCACAATCAAAACATATACAAATAGCAAATAACTTGAAATCAAGAACAAAATTATGCTTTGTCAGATTTTAGCTAGACATTTCCAAAAATTCTACACTCAACACTAATCAAAACCCTCTTCTACCTTCATCTCATCCATCCAGTTGATGATGTAAAGCATTTCCTGGAAGATTCTTTGCAAGGTGAGGTTTTTCTCCAGTCGCCCCCTGCGAGCGCTCAGAAGCTCCTGGAGGTAGTCCCAGAGCCTCAAAATATTGTCTTTCCTCACGTCAATCCGTTTAGCATCATGGTACCTCTCCGCCTCTAGCTCTTCAGACAAAGCCACCAGGGCTTGCACACGTTCCTCATATGCAGCGATGTCTGTCTCAATGGCATCATGCTTCTTCTTTGCTGCTTCCACTGCTGGTAGATCATATCCAAAATTGTCCTACAATGTAAAGGTACATTGAAGTATATTGCTTGAATGTGGATTGCTGCATTATCTAAAATGATCTCGTATTTTAATTTGTTTCAAAGCATCTAGACAATATGAAGTACCTGTGCCACCAGTTTCTGGTTCTCCACCAGCCAGGTTTCTCTCATGGCAGCTTTTCTGTCAAAGCGGCGAGCCATTTGTTCAAGCTTTTCCTGCCTGATGAGCTCATCTCTAAGCACCCGCTCTCGATCATGTTCAGCCCGCTCCAATCGCTCCCATGCCTGGGTCAGGTGATAATTTTTTGAGCATTTGTTTGATATTAATAATTTTATTATATTATTATTACTTGTAAACTATAAAATGATAAAATGAAAAGCTGAGCAGTGGTGGATCTAAAAATTCAAAAGAGGTGTCTCACCCTGTTGATGTCTGCCACCAGTGTGCCCTCTTTAGGGGTGTAAACTTTCTGATTGTTGGCCCTCATCCTGCTCTGGATCGTGAAGAGCAGTACCTCCAGGTTACCCTTTTCCTGAAATCTTTATGAACATTGAGATGAAATGTGAGATAACTCAACATCATTCTCTGTCAAATTAAATACATTAAAAGTCTAATTAAATGTAAAAAAGTAAATAAATAAAAATCAGGTCCATTTTTGCTTTTACTTTGGAGGCTTTTCCACAGTACGGTATGAGTTGAAGGCTTGTAATTGTTGCTGGACTCCATTCAGAGAGTTTGCGAGTTTACGGTTGTTCAGAAAAATGATGGTCTGTTCAATCCATGTTAACAGATCTGAGGAAAGCGTTTCATACATCTTAATCATCTTCTCTGTCTCAATGGCATGATCCAGCACCTGAAGAACGACATGTCTTTTCAGCACAGGTTTGACTTGTATAAATCACACAGAGATAAGCAAAGACACTCTCACCTTCCCAACTCGCTTGCCTTCAACTGCCAGAGCTTTCATCTTTGAGAAATAGTGGTAGAAAGCAACAACATATGTGATGATGGACTTCTCGTCTGGGTTCTCGGTAAACACATCTGCAAATGACAGAACACACAGAGATGTGAGGTCTCTTTCAAACATGATAAGCTTGTCTGAGTTCAAAGATTTGTTTTACCTTCTGGATCCAGTAGTTTGGTGACACCAAGGTTTCTCTCAGCCACATTAAAAGCTTGCTGAAGATTATGAGTTGGATTGGATCTCTGCAGGTTGCCATAGTCAACAAGATCTGGCCTAAAGGAATGAAGGATTTGCGAAATGTAAGAAAGGGAAATGAATTATAGGTATTTCTTTCATTTTTTGCCAATGTTTGTTTAGTTTGCTTTTGTTTCCCTGCACCTGTGTTTGTGTATAATGGCATTAAAAGCTAAGCCATCCTTCCAGCTTGTGGTGAAGTTGGTGATATTTACATTTGGATACCTAAAAACACAAAAGACAGATTAAATCCTCTATACATGATATGATATATGATATGCAGATAGCATTGATAACATTTACCCTGCGGTCTTCATTTGACACCAAAGCAGCAAGGCATCTTTAGCAGAGCGAGTCTCCTGCTTACCCGTCTGGTCTGCCTTTCCTACCTCTACTACAATGTCCTGAATCTGTAAGACAGGAAAAAGGGAAGAAGGTAGAAAGCAGACGGGTGTAAGCTTGTAACTGGAATAATATTTAGCAAAAATTCCATGTTATTTCATACCATTTACTGTATATTAATTGTCATTTGGTCAGTTGTTAAACACTTGACTAATGGCTTACTCCAGAACAAAATGTTTCTGTCCCACATCTGTCCACACATAATTAGATCTTATTAAGGCTTCAGATCTGAGAGCTGTGTAAAGATTGAAAGCTAAAAATAGATATGTGCTCTTTTATTTATTTTTATTTTTTTAACTGAAGAATCCAGACCAAAGAAAAAGTAGTCAGCTACTTCTGTTCCTCTGCTCTTCCATGTAGAGGGATTAAATTATGCAGCAGATCGTATTGTTTGAACTGACTGAGCTAAAAATACACTGGCTGTCAAATGTAGTGATTAAAAATAAATACAAACCCTTTTATTCATCAGTATAAATACAAAAGTTCTGTTGCTGTGAAATATTAAAAAGCATGGATGAATATAAACATGTTGTCTTGGCAAACTATATAAGTGGTGGGACATTTGAATAGATTGTTTCTCGCTATTATTTACGTAACGTTACTGATTCTCAGCATTTTAATCTCATACCTAGGGAATTCAGCTCACCTGGAAGCGAAGAATGATTGTCCAAATGAGCCCCAGGATTAGACGATGGTTCCCATCTACAATATCATGTGAGCCCATGTTCTCCAAATGAACCCTTTGCTCCCTGAGAAACTGCAGAGCCTTGTCTACATTCTCCAGACAGTGAATCCTCATGCGACCTTTAGTGGGTCTGGGCTACAAAATATATAACCAGGTTACAGGATGTGGAAAGATAACTGTGTATCTGTGCAGTCTGAACATCTTCTTAACGTCAGTCTGCTTGGATCAGCAGATCAGCAGATACTCACCAGCCTTTCTCCTGACAGAACCTCCAGCAGTTTGATGAGCATCCTCCCATCCCGCAGGTCTTGATAGAGGTCTGAGATACGGCAGCTGACTCGAGCCAGGATGGAGTTCACCCATTTTGTGAAGGTTTTCTTTTGCACAGCTTCTCGCTCATCTGGTGAGCAGAGTGAGAAGTAACAATTAAGCTAACCAAGCTAGACTAAAAGTGCTTACTTGTTTTTTCCCCCCTGTCCATATGTTCATTTTTCAAATAAATTTATGACTTTGGGGCCTTAACAGTACACAAAGATACTATGTGCTGAGGAATGCATATTTGAGATAAACAGAAATGTGCATATACAGTAGGTGTAGGTTTGACTTTCCTTGTGACATATATATTTTTTGGATTGCTGCTTTTATGAAATAACAGGACCACAGGGACTTCCCAAACAGAGATAAAATGCTAACCAAAAGCAAAACACAATACCCAAAGAAGATGGCACCTGACATCTTATCAGTAACAATTTTTTTTTCAGTATTTCAAATGATGTTCTTATTTATATGTTCCATGTTTCTCATTGTGTTTCCAAACAAGATCTTAAAATTATACTGCATCATTAATGAGAGACAGAGAGAGAGAGAGAGAAAGAGAGAGAGAGAGAGAGAGAGAGAGAGAGAGAGAGAGAGAGAGAGAGAGAATACACCTAATGGTACTGAGGCAAAATAGCATTTGGATGGAAAACATTAGAACATAAGAACCCATGCTTTTAAGTGCATACTCCCTGAGCCCCATGAGACACCAGCCTACCCACTTTTACTCCTTAACTACAGAGAAATATGGTCAAACAATATTCGGCCCATATGTCACTCTTCCACAAAAAAAAAAGAAACAAACTTGTACAAACTTGTACTTGTACAATTTTTTGCTTGTACATGCTGGGATGTCAGACCTCTAGCTGCTAAATTTCCTCCAGAATAGAAAGACAATATCATCAGTGCTAGAATACAGTTTCACTGTGCAGTCTCTAAGCAAACTATCTTTTTTATCATCCCACATCTGCTGCCAAGTGCATTGATCTGTCTGTTGTCACCTGGCTGAACTCTGGTGGGACAGAAACTCTGCTAAACCATTGCTGTCTCTCAGGTGGCCTCAGGTCAGCATCAGAGGGCGGTTAAATGTTACTCAGCTTCTCATTGCTTGGGTCAAGTCTCCTCTCGAGCTCCAGCGACAGGCCAATGAATTATTTATACTGATGGATTTTCCTTGTAGCGAGCAAGCCTGTGTTTTGCACTACAGTCAGCGTTTGCTGTAAAGCCATTCAGAAAATTTACTGGTGCCCATCACTAAATGCTAACTTGTAGTTAACTGAGTGAAATGGTAATATGTCCAACAGGGTGATTACAGGCCACAGTATAGTTGACATTTCACAATAATAATCAGTGGAAGGAGAGAGGTGGAATAGAGAAGTAGAAAAAAAAACCGGAAGATTGAAATATAATCTGCTTTTATGGCAAGCACAAAAAGGAAATTCATGCCTTTAGCATGAATAGTTCATCATTATGTACAGAATGAAGTACAAGTTTCACATAAAAAACAAATAAACAAATTCATTTAGCGATAAAAAAGTTCACTTGTACTAATTAGCTAGGTATAGTTAGCTAAAAGTCAGCATAACTGGAATTAGTCCTTTTAGATAATTTCTTATAATGTTAGTCTGGAATGCATTAACACCCTTCTCTAACACTGCTTCATGTGCTCTTCAGCAGCACGAGTACAAGGAATTGTTTATAAGCAATACACAGAGGGGGGAAGTAAAAAAAAAAAAAAAAAGGCTATTTAGCATCAGACAACTTCCTGGAGTTCATAACGAATTTAAACTGCAACAGATTTGACAGCGAGAATTAGTCCTATTAACCATCACTGTAATCTGTTGTTATGAAAATTTTGTAATTTATCAAGCCAGATTGTATCGTGACAGCTAGCTATTAGCACTTAGCATTCGAGTTATCATGGTAACTAACATTTGATATTGATATTTAGGAATAAAACTGTTGTTAGTGAGCTGATATTTTCACTTGGTCCTCAGGTTCCTTGAGGAACTAAGGTAAAGAATATAATTAGATAAAATAACACAGTGACTAAAACAAGTGTCTGATTTGAAGCTTCTTTTGTTTACACCTACTTTCACATTTTAATTACATTCAAAAGCTTACATTTTTCTACTTTCGTCAAGAACTGCAGAATAGTCAGGAGCTGAGTAGTAGTACTTCAACTTTTATGAGACTGAATATATTTATTCAGATGAGTATTTGCATTTACACTTCAGTAAATAATCTGTCAGTGCCTGTTTGATGATGTTAAATGTCACTGATTATTATTCCACTAAATTCAGTGCAAACGTGAACCGTATAAAATACACATAAATGAGTCGTCAAAATATTTCCACATGCTGTGGTAAGCTCACAGCATTAGAATAACAAAAAACAACAAACTATTAAATTAAATGGCAAAAAAAAAACAGCAGTGAGGGTGCAAGAATGAAATTATCCTTGTCAGGGAAAATATGGAGTTTATATCAGCTTGTTACCAACTGTCTGTATCTTATTAAAACAATATATAAATTCATTGTCTGCTGTAAATGTTTGTCTTTGTTTAAATAAATATTTTTTTTGTTAAAGAGTGACCTCATGAAGAAAATCTTGTAGTGGTTAAAAATAACAATTTATAACCAATATAGCATAGCATACTATTTTTTTTTTTAAATCAGCATCACCACACCAGGACCAGGTTCTACTTCCACACCATTAAATATTTAATGTAAACACAGGAATGTAAACAAGCACTTACCAAGCACGATACATTCTGCCCTCCACAAAAACCACCACAATCAAACTCACCTAACCAACGATTGTAAAAGGGACAGAGAGAGGCTGGACATGGCAGAGGATATCTCAGGGAGGGAGAGAGTGGCAGAGAAGGCAGCCAAAGGAGAACTTTACCTTGAAGCTGTCTGAACCTCCCGTCTAAGATGGAGTTGAAACAGATGTTGGAGGTGCTGTGGCTTAGCCAGCGGGTACGTTTCATACTCTGAGAAGAGGTTGATGAGGACAAAGAAGGTTTTTGCGGGGGAGACGGTCTGGATAGTCTCGAAGTATATGAGGATGAGGAAGAAGAAGACGAGGAGGAGGAGGCAGAGACCTTTAAGGGGGCTTGGGCTGGTGGAATGCCCCGTATACTGCTGTTCCTCTCAGGCAAATTCTTGGGTTCATGCTTGGTGTGTCCGTTAGTCTTGGGCGCTGCCTTGTTCTCGCTACACTGAATTCTGGACACAGGCGGCGTGCTCCTGCTTCTGGTGATTTGAGTGCTGACTCGGATAGGGAGTTCTTTTCCTGAGGAGTAGGCACTGGAGCGGATTGAAGTGACCTCTCTGCTGGTCTTTAGGCTGAGCTTCACCTCTGGCAGCTGGCTCTGGCTCACAGGCATGGTGCGACACAGACAAGGGCTGCTCATCATCAGCCAGCACTGCACACATCTCTGCGGGTCAGCCTTTCAGATGCAAAGTCTATCGTTTCCTGTCTTCTGTCTTCGAATCCTCCTCCTCCTCCTCTCCCATTTTCCCTCCCTCCCTCCCTCCCTCCCTGTTTTTTACTCTCAGCTAGTGCAAGGAGCAGTTTCTCCAGCACCCAACTCATGCATATAGTATATCCTTGCTCAGTTCCTCCTTTGCACAAACACATTATGTCATCAAATAGGAAGTATGTGGTGACAAAATATTCATTAATACAGGTTTCTCAAAACACAGGAATAGACAGGAAGTGTCTATTTGCAGGAACTATGTCTGAGATCACAAGTGATTAAAACGGAATTGAAGCATCCAGAAAGATGAATGTATGCATCAGAAAGCTATAACTAATAACAAACCCATATATAAATAATATATATTTAAACTCACAAATAATAATATATATATATATATTTACATCTGTAGTAATGAAATGGCATATGGCATATATAATGTGCAACAGTCTTTTTTGTTAGCTTGTTTTGAAAGCTGTTGGATCACAAGCACTAAATAACAAACCCCTCACTCTCAGTCTGTCTGCTTGCTCTTTGACAGGAAACTCTAATTGCATTAAATAAAGATCAGTGCACATGCTGAGCACATTACACCAGCTAGATACTGCAGCAGCATGTCTGCACCTTAAAGACACAGGCTAGAGAGGCATCACAACAACACAAAACAGCTAAGTAACACTATTCTGCATGTACTTCCAAAACAAAGCCAGTCACAAGATCTGAGAATAAAGACATTTAAGAAATCAATATTTCACTATAATGTTTTACAACATGGAAAGGCATAGTTCTGGAGTCAGTAGGGTGTGTGTGGGAGGTCTGTCTGAGGGTGTGGTTGGGGCAATCCAATCCCTTTCCTACTTTACCTAGACCTCCTCTCAAAATACTAAGAAGAATTAGAAAAAAATCTGGGGAAAAAATGCTCAGACACTAACATAAAAATAATGTTCATATACACAGAGACCCAGGGGGGAAAAATAAAATAATTGTTATGAGAAAATACATTGAAAGAACAAAAATCATTTAAAGAACAATTTGAATAATTATAATATTTCAAATAATTCAAATTGTTAATAAAATCATTGAAATGAAATAATTAAAATAATGAGTCCCATTAAGGCTTTAGCTTCACCAAGACCAGAACAAGACCTAAAATAACTGTATGATCTAATAACAAATTAAATATACTGTGTAATTGCCTCCTGTCCTCTGTGTGTGTTGTGTGTGTGTGTGTGTGTGTGTGTGTGTGTGTGTGTGTGTGTGTGTGTGTGTGTCTAAAACTCCTGCAAGGACTAGAGCTCTGGCCTTGCACAGAGCTATTTTAAGGCTACAGTTTCAGAGCGGCAATGCCACAGGTGTAGCAGCAATGACATGTTCTCATTGCTTCGAGCCTTGGATGAGGACAGGCAGGGCAGCTGTCCAGCTCCATCACACTGTAGAACGCTGGGCATGTAACAGCGATCTGAGATATCTGGCTGGAGAAGTGAAGGGGGAGGAAACAAGAATTTGGGGAATGGGTTTGGTAGCTGGGGTTCAGGCTGGTCTTAGACTTAGCCCTTCTAGTCTAAGAGACTTTAGGAGTGAAAAAATAATGTTCAAATTGTGTTATGACTCAAAATGAGCCTTTAGGTCATATCACACAAATGTCACCTGCTAGAGCTTTGATGCGTGAACGCTCGAAGAGCCGAGCCGTGCTGTGGTCGTTGTCCAGCTCCTCGTCAGACAGTTCGAAGCGCGTGTTGATGCGGCTGTACTGCTGTGTGATATCAGCATTGTCAAAGTCCGTGGTGGAGGTCATGGCTGCTGGAGGCGGGGCAGGAGAGCCAGAAGACCTCAGAGCAATGTGGAATGGGGCTAATGGATGATCTGAAAAGACAAAAGAGACAGATTCAATTTTTCTGCCAACCTGCATCAAACTTTAGGGTTATACTCCAGAAACATGTTCTTCATGCTGAAGATTATTGTACATGGTCTAATCTTGATTTGCTTCCATTAAACTCATGATTATTTTACATTTTATTGCAACATTTAAGCAGCAAAACCACTACAGAATAAACAACTTATGATTTAAGATGCCACCAAACATAAAGGCACTCAAAAAACACAAAGTTTTGTTTTTTACATTAGTCATTAAACATTTACATTAGAAAAGGCCAGCATTTTTAGACTACGTGCATGTACCTCTGTGGCATGATGGCTGAAGGTATGTGGCTAAGATAGCTCTATCTGCTAGATGCATGCTGCTTTTTCCTACCCTTATCACCCAACACAGGGGCTGGGCAACCCCTTCAAGTAAAATAACACAGAATTCTACAGACATCTTCATTACATACTATGTGTTTTGAGTTAATGTACATGAATTATTTCATTTATTCACCCATGTGTAAAAGCTTTGATTCAGGTTTTTTGGGTTCTTTTTTTTTTTTTTTTACAAAAACACCGGCTTCAAATTGCAGACTTATTCTTTAAGCCACATACACTACGAAGACAGGATTACTTATACAATGGCCTCAAATGGCCTTGGACACTTGGATAAATTTCACCATATTAGAAAACAACATGCAAACCCAGTGGCATTTATAAAAAAAAAGGGAAAAAAATCACAGTTTTAAAGCAAACCCTTTCCCAAAAATACTGCTCTGCTTAAAAATACACAACTAATATATAAAAGTACACAAAAGTATTTGGACACCGAAGCCTATTCAGTAAATTTATAGTTAATGTGATGCTAGTGTATTGTGAGCATCATCTGTTTGTACAACAAAGACTGGATCAGCTAAAAAACCAAATCTTCCTCAATCAACAGTGCATGAATTTATTGATAGAATAATATAACAGTTGATTATGGGGGGAAAAAATGTTAAAATGAAAACAGAGCACGCCATACAGGCTGACCCAGGAAGACCTCCAGATACTTCTAAGCAAAGGGTCAAGAAACAGAAGCAAAGATTGCTACAGACATCAGTGAGAGTTATCATTTATCAGATACAGCTAGAGCTACAAAATATTCAAAATAGGATCAGCGAGCATGGATACAGAGGAAGATTCAAGAGGCAAGAAGCATTTGTCAGCCTCAAGAATAAGAAAACGAGGACATTCACAAAAGATCATGCAGGACATGGACATGCCTACTGATTTTGCACAACAGATTTTTACCTTGTGTCACTGCACATTCTTACACACACACACTGCCACTTTATTTATGACGTTCATATATTTCTGCTAATCACACATGTCTAAGGTAAAGTTTCAAACCTGACAACCTGGACTATATTTTCATACAGAAATCTCATTTTGTAAATAACTTGTAGAATTTTGTACATATCACTCTTTCTGACTTGTGATATTTTATGATTTAATTGTAGTCTTGAACTGTCCTCCCTGTTGCTCTTGTGTTGTGGCTGTTATGACACCAAATTTCATCTTGGGAATTAATAAAGCACTTTACTCTCTACTCTACTCTAATCCAACTTCAACTTGAATGGCCTGATGGTAGAGTGGTTACTATACGTTACTCTAAAGGGAACAGGTCAAAGTCTGGGGCTGTTTTTCATACAGTGATGTTGGTGTGTTTGTGTTCACTGGTGGCATCATGAACTCTGAGTGTACAGAGGAAATCTGGATGCAAACTTCCAGAAAACAGCAAAGAAATTATGTATAATAATGATCCAAGCAATCTTTAAAAAGAATACTGCTAAAGAGAAAATGTAAGTTTTACAGTGGCATCTCAGAGCCCTGCCCTAAGCTCTATAGAGAATCTATTAGCAGATTGTTGATGCTCATATTTTTGTAGGTTGAAACTTCCACCACATGTGTTACAGAAACTGGTTGATTCAATACCCAAACATTATGAGGATGACAAGATGTTATGAGGAACGAAGGACAGAAAATTAAATATTAAAACATTGTAAATGTGATCATTAATGTGGCTGTATATGACTATTTGTCTCTAAACATTACCAGGTCTATCTCATGGCTAAATATATATCCTTGTAGCTTAATTAGAAGAAAACTACAGGGTGTCCTAAAAGTTTGCTTACATGGGAGAAATTAACACTTTTTCACAAAATGGCTTCCAAAATTTACTTGGTTTAAAGTATATATTTCTTTCAGACAGCCTTTAACAATGCCATTTGGTCATATTGAAATCATATAGAGGATATTTTCTAAATAATGTTTAACATCTTGCTAAAAAGTGTTCTTCTATATACAGATACTTTGGGGATATCCTACACTTTAAAAATCCATTATTCTATAAATCATAATCATATGAGCATTAAACACAGCATGGTTATCTCTTCCACTGATGATATCCACGCTGTATCATAGCATACTTATCATGTAGCTATTGTGTAATAGATGAAGGGAAGAAGAAAAAGGAATAACAGGTTCAGAGAAGAGGCCCTGATGGAGGAAGAGTGCTTCTTGCGCTCTGTCCTCTGTATCAGGAGGGTGCAGAGAGGATGTTATCAGAGAATGACGCTCCCTCCCTCAGCGGGAATCCCCTTATCACAGCCTACAGAGTCTACTCCTGCTCCATCAGCCTGCTCTCGTCAACTGTACTTAGGTTTATGCTCTAACACACGGCATGTAACATAGCTCCTGCTATCTGGATAAGAAATGGTCTAATGAAATCAAATGAAAATGTCAAAGAATTTAAAAAATATTTAGTTAGAAGTGAAATGAATACTGATTTAGATACTCTGTATATGAAACATGTTTGATGAGCAGGCTGATATTTCTGTTTTGCCTAGTGAACTGTTGTACAGTAGCTATGAGACAGGGGAGTGTAGTGGAATATTTCTGACGTGCATGATGATGAAGTAGCGAAACTAGAGACAGGCGTGGTTTGGATGCCCTCGTGCGCTGCGGTATGACCTACAAACTGCCAATGAGTGCTCTGTTGCTGATGCCACACAGATATTGTTGGTCAAAGTTATTGCCATGAAGTTAGAAAAAAAATTCATCCAGGAAGCTTGATTAGCAAACCGTGCTGTAATAGCCGGCAAGTCAAAATCAGAAATTATATCATGTACATGTACAAATCAAACAATCAAATGCATGATGTGACTGCAATTTAACTCCTAATATTTCCATGACCTGTCACTAGGTCAGGAGCTACATGCATTTTTATTCATTTCACCATAGTTAAAGAAGAATATGTAGTAGTTATTGAGTTTTGCTATGAATAAATGAGTGATGTTGAGATGTCAAGGGGGTTAACAGGACATGGTCCGTGTTAGAAAAATGACTGCAAGCTACTGTAGTAGAACTGAAATGGAACAAATCGATGTTGGACTATTTTCTGGAAGATCACAAACAGCAGTCGCCAGGTTGTTAATGTAATTCGATGTAGATTTAAGTTCTTAGCATAACACTACCTTATAAGGACAGGACTAGACAGCTCACCTAATATTTCTTTGTTATTTCAAAGCTTAGTGATAAAACAGGGCTGTTTTTACTTTAGCTGATATTGTGAAGCCACACTGTTTATTTAAGAGAGAGAGAGAGAGAGAGAGAGAGAGAGAGAGAGCTTTGGAGCTAAAAGCATATTACTTCTGCCCTGATGCTGTTACACTTTGCACTTTTATACTAGAGTATATGCATTTAAGTGCAGATAAAAGAAAAAGGAAATATTAAAGTGAGATATGTATAATATTAAATTGACAAATTAAACTTTTGCCAGACCGCAAGTGACAACTATAAGTGTAGTGGGGGGGGAAGTTTTTACACCTTTGGCCTTTAGACTCTTAGTGTACATTTTACAGCTTTCAGCTTCTCCAACATACAGACTAACATCAAATAACAAATACTGTACAGTCAAGAAAGGGGCAACAATCAATATCAGTAAGGCATAATAAAGTTGTTCTTAAATAGTCAATAGGGTGTGAATATCATACAGTATAAAAAAAATAGCAGAATAGAGCATAAAATAATTGAAGCCCATTACAATGCAATAATACATTTGTAGTATTTTTTTTTTTATAAATATATCAACATTAACCTTCCTCGTTCTTTTAATAAATGAATGTTTTATGATTCACAATTTAGAAATAATAATAATAATAAAAAGACTTACCAATAGAGAGTTTGAAATATTATTGTCAGTTTCCTCTTGAGTGTATAGTTAAAGGGAATCTGTTAGTTGTGTGTTATAATCCGAGGTGAGGCGCTGAGGCCGGGGACAGCGGCATGGGGACTGAGTGCAGCTCCGTGCTCACGACCCGCCCTAACGGTTAAAAATAAAGCGCGCCTCGCAGCGCACAGCGCAGGACGCACATTCCTGCTGAACACCACTGCCTTTAAATGGCACATGCAACTGAGAATGGAGCTGCTCACTCCCACCCCAGAGAGTGTTCTGCCTTTACACAGACACTGGATGCACAAAAGAGTCACCTCTGCCTGAACCAGGAATGTCACTCACTAACAACACCAAGGGGAGCACAAGGCCTGTGCTAAATTTTTAAACTTTTATAAAAAGTGCTGCAGTTGATGGGACACGCCAACTAATATTCATTTTCCTTTAATGAAATTATGTGAGTATTATGCAATTGCATGGAAACAACATCCGAAAATGTATTGCACGTGCACTCAAGTAAACATGTGCCATCGAGTGAATAATATGTAGAGAATTTAAACTGTGTCAGGTGAAAAACCTGCAAGTGAAATAAATGAATCGTGTAAAGAAATCACTTGCAAAAAATTAATAACTATGACTAAATTAAACTAAACTATTAATATCAATGTTGAATCACTAACATTGTGGTGTCCTGGCACTCATTTTGTATATATGTGTTTGTGCGCATGCATACTAAGTTTTTCTCTCACATGTGTTGCACTTAATAAAGTTGAGAAGAGTCAAACAACTCAAAAAACTCAAATATCGTTTATAATAATAAACCTACTGCTACTGCATGAAAAATGAAAAACACATGAAAATGTTTGTGCAAATCAATAAGATATGAAAATCTTAGATATGAAAGGTATTCCCTCAAAACAAATATCACTTCTGCCAGGAAATGTTTGTGCACAATTTGCTTGGGTCAGAATGAGCAAAGTAATGTTGCTTTTACTGACTATATCCGTCAAAAGCACCATGGATAATATGAACAAATATCTTTTTGAAAAAAATGCATAATATTTCATAGTCACTGTCAGTCCCTCAAATCGCATAACAAACATCTTACCGTTTTTTAGAACACATATAATAATCATATTAGTGTATATTAGTATACTTTTGACAACCTTTTCGTTGCAGATTGCATCAAATACCGTAATGTATTAAATATTATTTCCAGATTTTTCTCTTCAGAGATATTCTGGCAGCATAAATCGTCAAAACAATCAAAAGGTCAGAATAGTATAAACTGATTTGCACAATTAGCTGTTCAGTCTAAAAGTGCTAGCATGCCTCAAGCTTATTTGACCAATCTTAGCTCAAAATAGTGCCACAGCCTTCCAAGATAGCAAAACTGACATTCTCTCTGAGTAAGAGGAATGAAATACTCTCTCCTCTGTCAGTCACGGCCAATAGCCAGTCACAACCATCGGTGAGCTCATGTATAAGGCTAATGACTTCACATATTTTGGAGGAAGCATATGTTAGCCTCAACCATACCCAGTTGGTAGCTGACATATAATAGAGGAGAGGTGACAGGTGGGTGTGAATTGACAGGTTACCAAATTAAGCAGAAAATATGAAGGAAAAAAAAACAATAGGCAAATCATTTGGAAAATGAACCTTTATATTTAACAAAAGTATAAAAACATAAATATGCAATAAAAAAAGTTAACAAAATAGTTTTACATTTAAATAGGAGTGATTGCATATGGAAATATTTGTTCTGTCAGGTTGCCTGGTATATACAATAAAAATGTTAAAGAGAACTTCCTTCATAAGTATGTCTGCTATTTTCTCTCTTCATGTCCTTCATCTAGGGCTTTTAAAAGAAACTCCCTATAAATCTACAGTGCTTTAGAAAAATTCTGATCTTAATACAATACATTGTCAATAAGTAAAGTAACTTTGACCATAAAAGTGTATATGTGTCATTTCTCTCAGTGTTACTCTCATAGATACAGTCTCCAGGTGTCAGTACCACTCAGTGACCTTTTCCAGGTCCTTTACCTTCTAATGATTTGAATAAAGATGGGAGTGTGTGTGGTGATGCATGTATTTTATACTACTCATACTGTACAGTTCAGGACATTCAGTTCTAGATTGAAATAACATGCGCAGTATGTCCATGCAATACAGACCAGTCAGATATGGTTATGATTTTTTTTTTTTTTTTTTTACATCATACACAGTTAGAAAAAGAATATATATAAATAGACAGATAGATTTCCTCCACGCTAAAGGATGATTTCAATTCAGTGACACTTCACTATAGTGGCCACTTGCATGACTCAGTTCATAAACAGTCCTGTTGGTGCAAACCTCTGAATAAAGGGTTACTGTGAGTAGATCTAGAGTAGTATTAAACAGTTGTATTTGCTATTGCAGTGAGCGTAATGATGATGTTTGTTCATGCTAGAAAATCATTTTAGAAAGCTTACTACAAAAAATTGCATATTTCTTGCAAAAATAAAAAATACTGCAAATGCCACCAAGTGGCAATAGTCAGTAAAAGTGGCAAAAACATGACGTCTGCTCAGCATTACATGACTTTTAGTCTAGTATAGTGCATAAATGTAACTGTGTGCTCTACCTATGGGTAGAAGTGTAGATATAGATTGTGCATGTCCATGCAGGCGCAGTGTGTTGCATATTATACATTCAGACATGCTCAATCAAGATGTCTTTGCAAGTTCAAGTTTCAAATATATCAGCTTACATTTGGACAAAAATTAGCTTTGCTACACACCTTAAAAATACTGAATTCATTTGCATTATCCTATGTATTGATATATATATATATAGCAATTTAATGTCAAGTACTTTTACAAATAGAGCTTATAAGTGATTGGGACAGATCTTAAACATATCAATTCTTTGTACAGTCTTTGGCAAAAAGCACCATATAGGAAGAAAAATGCACAATGTAGAAAAGAATCAATATTAAATTCACAAACTTTATCATTCTATAAATAAACTAACCATCAGTGCTCTAAGGAGAACCAAAATAGAACAGAAAAAAAGGAATGAGGTGCAAATGTTAGAAGAAAATAAGTGTTAAATAAGTGGTTATTAGCGCTTATTAACCAGGTCTGTCACAAGGACAGAAAGGAGTCAAGGTCTGCGATTACAGCTGCTTGCTTCCTGGCCACTTCATTCACCAGTCTCTGAGGCAGGGTTGGAGTTCCCAAATCAACCTGTAGAGTGAGATGCAACATTTACTATACAAGCTAGTTTTGAATAGTAGTTTTACATACCTTTAACTGTAGAGGATGAGGATAGAAAGGTTACCTGTAGTAGATAGATAACTGTAACAACCTCTCGACCCTGCCGCTGGCTGCGTTGAAGAATCCACGCACTAGGAAACATCTCTCCACGTACAGTATCCACACTTGGTCGAGGGAGAGACTCTTCAAATACAGACTGCATGGCCAACACCCACATATCATCCTGATGGACATCAAGCAAACAGACAGAAAGACAGAAAAAGGCGGGGAGAGATAAAAAGATTTTTATAAACATATAGTAATAATTTTCCTCTCATTACACCTTGATATAATGAACTTTGCTGAGGAATAAAGCACATAAAAGGCATGCAGAAAGTCAAATAGGAATAAAACACAACAGAGCATGTTCTTAGATGTAAATAATCAGTGACAAGGTGCTTAGTTGTATTCATATCACTCATATCACAGCAATTTGTTATTTATTAAAGAACACATCATACATTTTATCCATTTATATTTATATTTACATTTATAGTTGTGTTCCTTCACTAGCCTCTCTTTTATTCTGTTAATATGACACAAATGTAACTTTCATATTATTAAAAAACCACAAAGTTCACAGTCCTAAAGTATTTTCTATGTCAGAAAACAGAAAGCTTTACCTCTAATTATTACAAAGCACTGACATTGGAGTCTCCTACCAAAAATGCTAAATTAACATCTTACACAAAAATATCATTTTATCACATCAAACAACAGCACACACTGTTAAATAAGTTTATATGGGAAAGGTTGTGTATTAGAATAAGCACATTAATATAACACTGTGCTTTGCTTTGAAGTCGGCATTGCTATCTGAGCATTGCTGTTTCAGATCATTAATCTACCCCTTCTGAGTAATACGATTTGAGTACTCAACAGCTCTGTTGTATAAATCTGTATAATTCAGAGTATTATTTCGAAAATTAAATGGATAACAAATAAACTGAAAGACAAACCTGTTTGGACTCAGCGCTCAGGCAACAGAAATCCCGTGGCTGCTTCATGTGACAGTTGGATGGATCAGTCAGCAGGTAGACTAGTAAAAATAACAAACTTAGCTGTATTTATTTTACATTTTTGTAAATAAATATCTAAATATGATTAAACATCATTTTGTATAATGCAGCACATAATATCAATAGTGAGTCACCTAGTTGTGTAGTGTCATCTAGCAATCGTGCCCACATGGACTTTAGAGATTTGTTATAGAGATGAGTCTTGGAGTGATCTCGGATTAAACTCCACAGACTAGCCAATGGTCTCTCGAGCTCCATGACACCCAAAAACCCATAAGAGGAGGGCCTGGAGGAGGGCCGATAGAAGGTCTGAACTCCATTTTCTAAACCCTGGTGTCTGGAAGAAAGTGAGTTGTGTAGATTAGATCTAATATTTATATAACATACTATAACATACTACATTCTTTTTTTTCACTTCACAACACCAACCTCCAGCCAGCTTCCGCATTCCCTGCCAGCAGATTCCTTACATCTCCTCCAGAGGCTAAATGAAACTGTTATCACAAACTCTGGTCAAACACCAGTTTCACAAAATACATAGGCATACATGGTGAAAAATATGCACCTTACCTCTGATATTGCACTTGTGAGTGTACAGTCTGCAATGTCCTGGTATGGAATAGAAATAGATGAGGGAGAGCTAAAGGAACAGGTGCGCTGTCGTCCAGAAGGAGTTGATGGAGAGGAGGAAGAGTGAAGTTCATATCCAGAGGAGGAGCTCTCCAGACGAATATCTAATGAGGATCATTATCAATAAGGTTTTATAAAATGTTTGTTTGCGTTATTAGGACGAATCCTTCTTAAAAAAAGGTCACTACTTACCCTGAGCTGATAGCCACGAACGAGGAGCCTGTAAACTTTGTAAAGGGATCATGGGAGGTCGAGACCTGACTCTTAACTCCCTATCTGAGACTCCAGTGACCTGTGGAATACAAATATCCTTTAACCCTTAAAATGCATATGATGGAGTGCAAGCAACCGATGATCTTATTTTTTTCCTATAGCTCAACCATTTATAAGATAAACAACCATCCCTGAATTATACCTGCTTGTTTATAGTAAATGTATAACAACTGTTTAGAACAACAATAAATTGGAAATCTAATTATAATTTGTATTCATTGTAAACAGAATGTCACACACGCTCTCAGTATTATAGTATAAGTATCTAGTATTGTATGGTTATTGATAAAGCCAGGTTTATTTAAGCCTTCCTTCTATCATCTGTAAATAAATATAACACATATTTTGCATATTTTTTCCTGACCTGTATAGATGGTGATGTACCATCCTTCAAAAGAGCTGCATTACTGCTGTTGTAGCCAGAAGTAGGTCCTGAAGAGAGACTCAGGTTGGAGCCAGTGCACAAGGTGCTGCTACTAACACGTGTACACAGCCTCAGATGATCCTACACAAGCGATGAGGAGAAATATAAAATAATTCCATATTGTGGTATTTGTATATCTGTCCCAAATCACATGGATCCCACCAAAACTAGACATTAGTTTGTCTTCGTGTTGTATTTTAACCTTACCTTTACAGACTGTGACAGAGCTTGCTGCTCTAATCTCCGTTTCTCCTGCTCCGTCCTCTCACGTAGCCGCACTCGTGCTCTGGCAATCTCCGTCTTCGCTTCCTCACGTGCACGACTGTAGTCACGTAGAAGGAGTTCAATATCAGTAGGATACTGACCCTCTCTTCTTGGTGGATCGGGAACCCTATAAAAGGTCATTTGGTTTCATTTTCATTATTTAGGAGATCATACAGTAGATATGTAATAAAATTCAGATGGATGGATGGATGGATGGATGGATGGATGGATGGATGGATAGATAGATAGATAGATAGATAGATAGATAGATAGATAGATAGATAGATAGATGGGACTGATTTAGTCAATCACCTGCTCATCTCCACTACTTCCTTGCGGAGCTGCTGCAGATATTCCCGGTGCCGGCTAGGTAGAGCCACAGCTCTTTGAGACTGTTCTGTTATATTAGTTGTTGAGTTTGGATGCTTGCTGGGGCTGAGACTTCGAGCTCGGCGGGACATCTGAAGACGATCTTCTCTCTCCTTCCTCAAACCATCTATACTCCTCCTGTGCCTGAGAAAATAATAAAGGCAGTATTCTAATTATACCATAATAGAGGCAGTATTCTAATAATACCATAGCCCTGCTGAATTCTGGTTCTCGAATGACTAGTTTTCATTTTCTACAACAGCACAGCTCAGACAGTAGATTAGCTACAAAGTAAATCGCAGGCATGATGCACTTGCTCTTTTAAAGAGATTAAAACAAATGTGTATAATTGTTGTAATTGTTGATATGATGAGGTTTTTGTTAAGAAATATTTATTTTTAGCCTTGTAAAACTTTCTAAAGCTTTCTTAGTAACATGATATTCTCTATTTTTGTCTTATTTACTTAGAAAAAATAGAGGAAACATCTGTTTATAGCTGTTATATGGGATATGGGACCATAAGCATTAAAGATAACTATAAGCTGATAAAACATACAACATGATTGTCAGGAACAGCTGGACAGTTCCCTGTCAGGCCTGGAGAGGGCGCTGGCAGGTGAATCTTGGAAGCCTGCTTGTTTGTGTGTATCTTGTGCCATGCCTTCCCTATTGTTTAATTCCTGCAATTTCACCTGTTCCCCATTAGTCGTAATGTTGTGCCCTATAAATAGGTATCCTTTTGTATCTGTCTTCATCGGTCATTGTTTAATGTTCTAGGTTCTTTGTTTTGTTTGTAAGGTTTTGTTTTATAAGTGTCATATCTAGTGTGTAGGTTAGTTTTCCCCATGTCTTGTGTTTTTGTGAATAAAGCAGCGCTTCGCTGAATCCCGCGTATGGGTCTCCTTCCAAGGTGTGCAGGCGCACTCGGCAACCACGGAGGTCTGGTTTCGAGCGCCGCATAGGGTGGGGGCGCCCGGACGTTACAATGATATTCTTTAACAAATTTAGAATAGGTCAGAGTTACAAATTGGTGTGGTATAAGAGAAATAAAACACTTTGGGAAATTAGAAAACTCAACACATCCCTACATATCATACAGGTCATATTTCCTAATCCATAGGCCATTTCTACTGTCGAAAACTGAGCACAGCACAAACGCAAAATAACATACTATATACAGGTAGTGAATCTAGCATAGTGTATTGTATCTCTTTACATTTAGGAATCAACATGGTTTACAAGCATGAAACACTCACCTGTCATACAGCTGCTGTTTGGTAGAGATGGTAGACTCTGTCTTGGAACTGGACTTCAGCATCTTCAGCAAAGTGTCTGTCTTCCCCAAGCCATAGTGCAACTTGGCCTCTGTGAGCTCTACACTGAGTGGATGAGGACTCAAATCTAATTGCATCGAAGCAAGAACCTGTTCCCGTTCCATCCGCAGTCTCTCGATTTCTCTGGCCCGTCTATCTGCTGATTCCAAGAGATCTGGTTTGTATCTACACCCGAGACTCTCTGACTCTGCTGAATGTAGCTGGAGATTATGTGTGTTAATATCTGGGGATTTCTCCACAGCTGAATTGTTTTGATTAGCGAGTCTGGCTGGTGGCTGCTGACTGATGCCTGACCAGTTGGTGAACTTGTTGTGCATTGGCAGGTTTTCAGGAATCTGATAGTCCTCTTGGGGTGGGCTGGTTTCAGCTAGTGGGTTGATGCTGACTAGGGCGTCTGTATTGCAGTCACTCTGAGCCAAAGACACGCTGTCTTCCTCTTGGTATTGGAAAGTGTCTTTGCTCAGATCACTCCAGCAGCTCATTTCTTTATAAACTCTGCGTTTATATTCCTGCATGCTGCTTCTGTGGCTGTGATTAATAGGTGTTGAAGATGGCAATGCGTTTTGGCTCATGTCTACAGGTTGCCTGTGTTTGACAGAGGAAGAGTGACTATGGGACAGGGGACTACACAGAATGGATTGGCTTGTTACTTTGCTTTGCACTCCATGAGAGGGTTTCTTTCTTCTATTTTGTAAATACTTGCTGCAAGATTCGTCTGTGGAGTATTCATCTGCATTTACACAACTGCGGTTACTTAGGTTCTCAAGAGACATGACTGATTTGTTTTCAGTTTGATATGTGTAAAAATAATCTCTTTGATACTGTGTCGTAGGTTTATTGGTGGACACTGGTTTGTTTTCAGGTGGATTTCTGGTGGTTTTTGAGAGCATGTCAGTGGGGGTGTGGATTGTACCAGATTTGATTTTCTTTTGTTGTAATCGTGTCACATCCACAGTGAGAATGGGTGAAGAGGCACGGTCTATAAGCAGCACCCTTTTATCAGGGTAATTCTTTGGCTTCATTTGCTGATGTGTTTGATTGTCCTGTGCTAACATTTGAGAAGTGCATTTTCTGTTGGAAGTGTTGGAAGCTTTATGATCTACGGTGACAGGATTGTAACGGTGCTGATTTGGTGTGACAGTTTCTAAGGAGAGAATTTTTACAGTGTCTAACTTTCCACCAAACTGTTCAGATGGAGGTGGGCCTCCAGGTCGCAAGTCAGGCATACTTTTAATAGTTTCAAAGGTCTCTCTGCTTTTATCTTGATCTCTAATAGATTTGATGACACATTCTTGCTTTGGTACACTGCAAACTTCAGAGCTGATAACTTTGACGATTACATTTACCTCATGAGGTTTGGGGTTTTGTACGGGTGAGGTACTCTGAAGAACTTTGTTCTGTTTCATTTGCAGTGCACTGTCCTCAGTCTGGATCCCAACATCTGTGGTAGTTTGGGTGGAGCCATCACTCTTGCCATATCTGTCAGATCGTATCTTTGAAACTTTACTACAAGGTTTTAATGGAGACCCTTTTTTCACAGAACTTTCCCCTGTTCTCATACACTGAATGTTTCCCAGAAGATCAGACGTGCTGACAATCAACTCAGAAAGATGTTCAGACATATTCTGTAGACTTGTCCATGTGGTTGATGTCCCTTGCGCCTGTCTGGACACAGTGACTTGGGTACTGCTCCTCTTGTGTCTGCATTTCTTCTCTAAGTCCTCATGAAACATAACTGTCTGGGTTCCATGGTCACATTTCCTCAAATCTTGTTTACTGTCCTGACTTTCATGTTCAGAAGAGTAGACCAGCACTATTTCATCTACCTGGCCTGAGCTACTGGCTAAGTCTAAGGTATCATTGCAAGAGACACTGCCTGAAGCTGTTAAGATCTTCTTGTTACAAACAACTGGGGTATGAAAGGTTTCCCTCGGCTTGGATTCTGTAGAAATATGTTCTTTGGAATCTTCAGCACTACTTAGTGTGCTAGAATAGCCCCTTTTCGACTGCATAAGTGCTCAGATGAGAACTGAAAGGAGAATTCTGGACATTTAACACATTGTCCATACTGCAGCATCTTGCTATACCATTGCTAGAACCTTCAAGTGAGGTAAGTTGGCTGGATATGTTGACTGCACTTCCAAATGCCTGATTTTTAGATGCAGCTTTAAGTAAATGATCCTTTTTTCTGGAATGAACAAAGGGGTTGATGTCACTTGAACCAAAATGAAGAATAGGTTCTCTATTTTGGATGGAATCATTCTCCATTGAATTTGCTTTTTCATGGTTATTTTCATGTGATATGTGTTGAACAGAATTACTTTTGGTTAAATGAACTGTTTCATCATCCTTTGACTGACATAACTTTTTAAATACCTTTGGAGTAAGATGATTTTTTTTCTGCCTCACTTCCTCTGCTTCAATAGTCGTAACATCTCTGATGTAAGGGTATGGATTATTTGAGCCAGGCCCATAAGACTGATTATGACTGGAATTTGATTCTAGTGATCCTGTAATTTCCCTTTTTAAAGACAGAGATGTATTTGAATAATCAGATGAGCTATTTCTATTTTCTGTCTTTGCTCTTACAAGAGCAGGTGTGCCAGGCATGACTGGAGTGGCAATACCACATTTATGTACTCGGGATTTAATTATCTCATCTAAGGATGAATCAGGTGTTGAGTCAGTAGATGAACTTAGAGGGGCTGTAAAATGAGCTTTCCTGTATCTCCTGGGCTTTACTTTCTGTCGCTCTTCATTAGTCCTAGAAAATACAAGTCTTGAACCATTTATTGTTGTATGTTGTTTCCCTCCATTAGTGTTATCAGTAGATTCAATATTAACATGATGTTCCTTTGCATTTAATGACTTTGATGCTGAAAATTTAAGCTCCAGTTTATTCACCTCTGTCTTGTCTCTCTGCTCTGGTCTTTGTACAGACTTTTGAAATGATATATAAGTCATGACATTGCAGTTGGTCTGAATTTTTCCTTTCTTTTTGAATATTCACACACTGTTCCAGAATTTTGCTTCTGTGCTGCATTTGGTTCTCTTTACACGGTGATTGGTCTTCCTCTTGAAAACAGTTAGATGGATTTTCACTCATAATGACACTTTGGATGATTTGTGTTTGATTGTCTCTCTGTAGCTCTGAAGTACTAGGCGCCAGAGCTTGGCAAGATTTAGAAACTGTGGCCTCTTTATGTAGTTTTCCCAAGCAATTATGGTTTTTGAGGTCCATGATTTTATCTTTTGCTTCATTTAAACTATTTGTGATCTGTCCAACATGAAGTTGTTCTTGTGTGCTGAAATCATGTTTTTCTCCAGCACATTCTTGGTTGGCCATTTTTCTAAGTTGTCTAGAATCAATGCCATCAACATCTTCAGCTCCAACTGAATAAAACGAGTGTTCATTCTTCATCTGAAATTGAATTGCTGCCTCAGTGTCAAGATGTGCAAAAGTGTTTAACTCCACCACCTGCTGAAATTTAGCTGCCAGATTTACTTTACTTGCTTCCTCAGTCTTCACTGCCTCTTTACGCATGTCTAAGGCAACATTGTCCACCACTGAGTCTGAGCAACAAGTGGACACTCTAGCATCACAACTATCTTTTGAGACTACTGAAATGCTGTTTATTTCAGGATAGATACCTGGCTTGTGTTGTGTATATGATGGAAGATTAAATCCGTTGTCTTCAGCCCTTACAGTTGGTCCTGTAGCAGATTTATTGATTTGTACAGTCTCTGTTTTCATCAGAAAAAACTGGTCATGTTCCTCAGAGACAGTGACATATTCAGAAGATGAAATTACTTCAGGGATTTGTTTACAAGTAGACATCAAGATCAGTGGAATAGTCCTGTTATAGTTGCTGATCACTTCATCGATTAAGCCATGTGAATGGCTGCTAATGAATGATTCTGGATGATTATCAGCTGGTGCCTCAGATAGGACAGTGTTTGCTTCTGGTGAGTTTATTTTCAAATCTTGTGGCACAGGTCCACATGCATTAAAATTGTCTGAATTTGCTATTTCTGCACTGACGACCTTTACCAACAAAGTAGGACACTTGCTAAGGAATCCAACTCCTTGGTGGTCTAAAATTAGATCTTTCTCAGTGGGATTTTTTACTAAATATTTGTCCCTCACACAGTCGTCTGTTTTGTCCACATCCACTCTGTCATCAACAGAATATTCAGTCAGACATGGAGATGTGTGAGAACTGCCATGTGAGCCCTCAGCTGTCATTTCATTCTTGATCTGAGTCTCCTTAACAGCACCAACGTTGGTTTCGCTGTTTGTCTCTGGTTCTTCATTAATATCTTCACCACCATCCACTTGCAATGACATCTTCAGATGTTCTTTCACCACTTCTGATATCTTGTCATTTATTACAAGGCCAATCTTTTGCAATGCATCGCTATGAAACAGTCCATTGTCCAGAAGCTTAACATCAGGAAATTTTACATTGTGTATCCCCATTGGACACCCAGTGGACATTTCTCTCCCAGTAGATACAGGTTTGTCTTCAGATGTAAAGCAGGCAGCAGGATTATTGTTGTTTTGGTAAATGTTGATATAACTGTCCATAGATACAGTTATAGAATCTTGCTGAAATGTTTGAGATAAACTGTCAGTTATCTCCTTTTCTACTGTTAACAGTTTGCCTGTTGAGTTTCCTCTGCTGAGGTCAGGACTGTCATTAAACATGAACAGTACATCTACAGCAGAATCATCTGGAACAAGGGACTCAACACAGCTTCTCTTTGGGGTTTTCAAATGACCTGTTAACTCATCTTGAGAAACTTTGCTCCTTTTTCTTGAGTGTAGGTTACAGGATTCATGCTCTAGCATCACAGCATCACAAGAATCAGACACTTTGTTGGCACTGACTGACTTGTCTGGCATGTTCATTTCAAAAGAGTAATCTTTCATATTTTTTGCAGGATAGCTCTCTGAATATTTCTCTGTGCACTGAATCTGATGCTGCACCAAGGACTTTTCATCACTCACCTTCTTTTCATCATGGTTAACCAGTATGCTTTGTGGCTCACACTGACAATCATTTTCAATTTTCAAATCATGTAATGCGGATTGATGGAGTTCCTTACTGGAACATATGGATTTTTGCTTATTAGCGCTTTTCAAAGTTTCTTCGGATTGACATGCACTATGAGAATACTGGCATTCTAGATGTGTTTGTCCATCACATTTTGAAAAAATGTTACTGTTCCTTGAGGGTGTTTCTGCAATACATCTGTCTTCAGAATGTGTTTTTGATTCGAAGTTATTTTGTGCTGCAAAGCTTTTAGTGAGTTCACTCTTATCACTTGATAGGATAGGTTCTGTTTGTTTTGTAGAACTGCTTTTTAAGTCCTTATTAGGGGATTTATCTGGGAAGCATCCATTCAGAACAGCACTGTCTTTGAAAGGTGCACTGACCACCAGCACATCAACGTCATTCACTTCGTCATTTAATGGTGCTAATTCTGATGGTGGTGGTGGGTTATTTGCACATAATGTGTCATTGTTCATTGTGTCCTGAGTGATGGAAGCCTCTCCAGAAGTGCTCAGTGTCTCCATGTTACTCAACTGCCCATTACTTTTTTGAAATAATGTGCATTCAGGTGTAGAACAGGAGGTAGAGGAATGATCGCTCAAAAAATAGTCCAAAACCATTTCCCTTTCAGAGGATATGTGACTTCTTTCCTTAACTGTTGCATCTTTACCCTGGGTAGAATCAAAACAGGGTGAAATTTGGCATTCGGATCCAGTTGTTACACTAGACAGATCTAGACTAGCCTGGCTTTGGCTGCTACTGGTCTCTGAGAGTATGCATCGTTTCAATGAGGTCTCTGAGACCCCAAGGATCCTAGGACTATCTGCTGCATCGGTGGATGACCATGCATCTGTAAGTGCGAGGAAAGCTTCTGATTCTCTGACACTGACATCACTGGGGTGCCAGGAATCAGACGTTATCTTTGAGAAGTGTGAAGATTTATTTATCACTTGTCTTGTTACCTTTTGACTCCTGAAAAACTCCTCGGGCATTTCTTTGGATTCTATTCTCTCTCTACCTGTTGTTGATTGTGGATTAGGTGATGAAAGGAAAGTATGACAAATAGAGTGGCTGAGGTTCAGTGCTGCCTTTGGATCAGTGGTCCCACTATGTTCCTTGACAAGTGAGTCCTTGGACATCTGACTGTCCTCACTCTCTGCCTCACTCGGCTCACAGTCCTCTTGCTGAAGCTGCTCTGCCAAGGCAATGGCATAAGCAGATGAAAGGGAGTCCACTGAGAAAAGGCTGTCACAGTCTGAAGAGTCATCAGGAGCTTCATTACCATTATTTTCTACCCAGTTAGTCAGATCCTGTTGCATCTTGACCCATCTTCTGGTCTTTTTAGTAAGGGCCTCCGCACTATGCCAGCGTCCCTGCTTCTTCTCTTTTAATGAAATGAGCTGGTCTAAACCATTACAAGACACTGCTGATTTAATAGGAGAATGTGACTGCTTTGTCACCATGTCTCCTACATTTTTGTCTTTCTTTCCTTCCACAGCAAACTGAGTTTTCACTCTGCTCACAGACTTAGCACTTTTGCCACCTCGTGACCCTAAAGGAGGTTTGCGGAAAACCCGTGACAAAGCCATCTTTATTCCAAAGCCAACTGATCGAGATAGAGCTTTGCGGATTGACTCCAAGCCCTTGTTTCCTTCATGGGGTGAACTCTTTCCTCCCTTAGGGGAGTTTTTTTGTTTACTTGATTGCTTTATTATTGGAAGCACCTTCTTACTATCTTGAGTATCTGAATCCATTGTGATTTTTAAAGATATGTTATGATTCCAGACAAATGACTGAAGTGGAGATGAAAGAGCTTTTCTTTCACTCATTCCTTCAGATGGTACGTTTTCCTTCACTAACATTTTGATGTTCTCAGAGGAGCCGGTCCTACTTGAAGTCCCTTGACTACATCTAGAGGGCATAGTATTAGAGCGGCCTCTAGTTTTGCCTGGTAGACATTCATCAGATACCCATTTTCTAGGAAAGGTAGCCCTAGAGAGAGACGATGTCGACTCAGATAATCTGTTCCTCCTAAGAAACTGGCTGTTAAAAGAAAAAAAGTGATTTACATTTAGATGTTTGCTTTCTGAATGATTTATTTATCTAACGTATTATACTGATTTTGATAGGACATCTCTTAACAGAACCAAATTAAATACTCTTACTGACCTGAAAATGGGTGTATGTTGAGGGTAAAGTCGAGACAAAAGGTCAACAGAAAAAGAATGCCTTCGCAAGACCAATGGACGTTCTCTTCGTTTTGAAGGAGACCCAAGATCAGGGGACTGGGGTGAATCAACCCCGAGTGAAAGAGCAGTCTCCAGTCTTTGAAGTTCTTGCTTTGCTTCTAGCAGGTGTCGCTTGCGAGCAATTCTTTCCAGCTGGTAGCGCAGTCTTTTGCGGCGAATGCGATTCTCATTTCTTCTGAGCGCATGGTGCTTGAGGAGCTCTTCTTGCACCACCCGTTTCCTATCATCCACAACTAATGATGGACGAACTGTTTCCCTGCTGCTCTCATTCTCATTAATGCCAGCCAGCGCAGGCAGAGGAATGATATCCGTCTGGACCCCTGAGTCGAGCGTTCCTTTCTCCCTGATGGCAGCAAGACGCTGCTTTTCCTGCAATATCCACTGCTGGACTGTAAGATACACAAGAGGCACAGTTACAATATTAATGTGGTCATTAAGCATGAGATGTGTTTTTGATAGAGACTACAAAGCACTTCTATGAATCGCTCTGGATAAGATTCTGCTAGTAAATATAAATGAAATGTAATATGCACTGTGGAGCAATAAAATCATTTAGCTTTCTTTCTTTCTGTAAAATAGCTGCACTAATGACAGGATATCTCTTAATAAAAAGCTGGAATCTCTTAATAAAAATCCATAATTGATAAAGAATATATAAAGAAGAAAAAAACATTTTTTTTAGAAATGGAAAAAAGTGGATGGATTATGCACAGTGAGCTCTTAGAGCACAGTGAAACCAGGGATTTTTCCATTTAACACTGAAAATAAACAAAAAGGTTTAATGTTTAAAAATGCAAACATATTCAATAACCTCACTATTTCTCAGTCACTTTTTTAATGCAAGCAAATTTGTGACCTTGACCATTTTAATTCCTTTGAATAAAATAAGAATTTTCTTGAGTCTTATTCCACTGAAGCATGTGCACCAGAGAGCTGACCTATCAAGGATCACCAATCACCAGTCTTTTGGAGGCTCAAATACTAAAAACAAAAGCTAGGAAAATAATAATAATCATTTGTAATAATATTATTTGTACTTAAAATTATGCATTAAGAATGTAAAACAGTAGCATTTTCACAAATACTTTCAGACCCCACTGTATATTATGTTTAAATTCTTAAATTAACATACATATATTGCCTTCAAGCTTTTGTACACAAATAATTAAGCAAATAACTCACTCTCAGAGTGTTGCTTGTGAAGATGTGCCTGCTCTCTCTCCAAATCTTTTTCAGCTCTTCTCTGTTCCACCAGGATCTCCTCACGCAGACATTCCACGTAGCGCTGATGCTCCTCCAACCTCTGCCAGGGAGCTAATCTGTCACTGGCTTCCTGACTGCCTACTTCGTCTGGCCTGAACACCCACAGATAAAAAGAGATGCTAATGGTTCTGCATCAGAACACAGAAATCTAGAACAAGTAGTCGAGTGGTTTGGTAAATGAGCTTTGCCTACATTTAGCGTCTTTCAGTAACCAAGTAACCTGAAGTCAATCCAGCAAAAACAAGATAATAATGCTCTAGAGATCTCATTATGAGTTCAATATTTCCAGGTACTGGCACAACAAATATAAACCACAGGACAAAAGTTTTCACCTTGAGTTAGGCATCAGAGCGTTAAGCTCAGATGAGCTGAAAAGTGAACCGCCTTCAATGATCTGTAAAAAAAAAAATCCAAAAAAAACCAAAACATGATTTGAGAATATACAGATGTCAATTTTGAATGTTGTACTAGTTTTACGTAATGATAGGAAGCACCTGAAGTGATTTGAAATGGCATGCAGATAGAGCTCTTGCCTTAAAAGCACTTTATATTATTCTCATGAAGACAGAATGTAGTATGCAAACTTACACGTCTCCTCTCCCTCAGAGCTGCTGCCTCTGCAGGGTGGTTAAAGCGGAACTTGTGACGTCCTGCTAAAGTTATCACTGCACCTAAAACAAGCAGAGGGTCAAATTCCACTTATTCAATTTCAAATAAATTTATTGGTATAGGGATTTTAACAATGGACATTTTCTCAAAGCAGCTTTTCAGAAGTATAGAAACATAGAATTAAAAAATGTAAAGTTAAGTTACTATTTACCTCTAACATTTATCCCTAATGAGCAAGCCTGAGGCGATGGTGGCAAGGGAAAACTCCCTGATATGATTTGAGGAAGAAACCTTGAGAGGAACCAGACTCAAAAGGGAACATATCCTCATTTGGGTGACACCGGACAGTAAATGATGTAAATGTTGATAATGTCCTTTCTTCAACAGTTTATATTCACATGCAACTGTGCAACCAAGAGCTCCTGAGGAACTAACAGGTCAGCGTAATTTCTGACTTCATTATAGACTCAGCACTAATACTTATGTATTCATATACTCCATTGTGGAATATTGCCACACCCAGATGTCAGTCATTTTATTACACTTCTATTCCAACAGCCCTGAAATGTGTGTGTGTGTGTGTGTGTGTGCATGTGTGTGTAAACAAGTACTCGTGTTTTGCGTTTACCTTGTGCGAGTCGACAGGGTTCAGTGACCTCTCTGTTGTTGACCATGCAGGCTGTGTGTGCTCGGGGTTTGAGGATTACAACTCCATTCTGATTCTCAATTTCGCAAACAGAACCCTCTGGCATGACTAAGACATATTACAAAGCAACCAATTATACACAAAGTGGTCCTTTTCTCATAATTTGATGCTATTACAGTTACATACATACAGCTATTTTGTCACATATTTGTTTGTAGAGATATGAAAAGAGTTACCAATATGGGGTTCTTCCTCATTTGGTCCCTGAGGCCCAATTCTAGTGATTCCTTCCTGCAGCACACAGAGGGAGGAGAGTTAACAAGCAAAACATTAAATATTGTATCACAGAAGAATGTTGGCTGTGCCTATTACTAATACGTGTCTTAACAAACACTCTGGTATTGGCATGCAGGAGGATTTTCATGGTTTCCTTTTCAGAAAAGAACTGTTTAGGAGGTTATGGATCCTTAATTAACTAGCGAAATCCTCAGGAACGCTTCAAGAATGTTTTAAGAGTGCACCACATCCCAAGGTAATTTAGGTTCATTTTAAATAGCTAGGTATTAATAAGAAAATAATTACAAATAATCTGGAGTTTATAAGTTTAATACATACACTTTGTTAAGAGTTCCTTGTATAATTGGGTACTTAAATCCCAAAAAGGGCTTTGTTGCATAGAGGCTCTAAGGAATCTCCAGAGAGACTTTGAGACTTTGATTTTACACACACTAACAACTGCAGAACTTATACAGTGACCCTGAGCCTGATAAAATCTACAAAATGGTCTCCAAGCCCCTGAAATTAACACTAAACGTTACCTCATCTCATCCATACACATAACAGCAGAAAGGAAATTTGAAGAAGGAAATAAGCTGGTGCAGACAAGCAGAACTGCTTTACCTGACTGTGGCAGGTATCTCAAAACATTTTGCAGAGAGAAAGAGTAAGAAAAAAAGATGAGAAAAGGAGAATATGAACAAAAGAAAGAGTTATTAGTTAGAAAGAAGAATATTTAAATATAGCAAAGATTACAAAAAATATGCTAATGTTAGACAGATCCAATCTCATGAGCCTGAACTGAAGAGAAAATGAGAAGCAGGAAGGTCCGTACCTGGAGGTGGTAAATTGTGACTCCTGTGCTTAGGATGTCCGGCTCCAGAGACATGAGGTGGGGTCGGAGAGAATGGATCTGAACTCCTGATTTGTCCTGGTTAATGTCTACACTGTACTGCTCCAGAAGAGCCCGCTTATCCCGCCAACTCTCTGACCAGTCTTTAGTAAGCTGTTCTACCTGGAGGTGAGAGCGAGTTTCAGAGATTATTATAATGTTGGCTCTAAAAGAACAAGCAGATGTTTTTAATACTGCGTGTAATATGTCGTATTATATGTAGTCATATTAAAAACCTTGAGTTCGTTCTGCAGGACTATGTCTGAAAGGCTGCTGTCTCTCTCATCACTCAGAGATGGGCTGGGGTTTCTCTGCTGTAAGCAATCAGCAAAAACAAAGTCTGTATGAGTTATTACTTTTGCTATCTGTTCCAGGGAGCATTTGCTAAGAGAAGCTAATTACCAAAGAGAAGCTCAGCAGCATGCTCTTCAGTCGATCGATCTCTTCACGAAGCTCCCTGATCAGCCTCACACTGGCATCCTGAGAATAAAACAGAACAGAGAATAAAGATGTGTCAATTTTAATCAGTATCAGTAACTGGTAGTAATCATAGAATGGTAGAAACACTCATTTGTAAACACACCTCGTTGACTCTTGGCTTGTTAACAATGTTCTTGGCGTGAGCCGCATAGCGGAGAGTGCTGAGAGTCTCACTGTAGCCGCTGCAAGATGGTGAGATTGCTGTTGGAATGAGAGAGAAAGCCAAATAGGAAAAATCCGAAAATTATTTGCTGTTATAAGAAAATGTCCTATGATGATGAGTTGATTATTTTCCACAAGTCCTAAAATATTGTATTTGCCAATCATCAGTCAATCTATATTCTCTAGTGCTTATCCTAGACAGGGTCGCAAAGAACCTGGAGTCTATCTCAGGAAACTCGGGACACAAGGCAGGGGACACCCTGGATGAATCTCACACACACTCTCACACCAATTCCCCACACTACGGAGGACTTAGAAACACCCATCAGCCTACAGCGCATGACTTTGGACTGGGGGAGGAAACTGTGGGAAGAGTAACTGGAGGAAGAACAGGAAGAACAAATAAACTCCCACACACACACAGGGGAGAAGCAAGAACCGAACCCCCACCAATGAAGGTGCCAGGTAAACTAGCTAACCTCTAAGACAACCATTTATTAATTATTTATTTATAAATTAATAACTTGCACTTTTAACCCTTTATAGTTACAATTAATGTTATAGAACTTCCTTGAGACAAATTACTTCCTGTTATCACTTCCAAAATAGCAGATATAAACATTCCCTAACCAGCCTCTCTATTTTTCTTCTCTTTTTCTTAAAAGACAAAAAAGGCAGCTTGTCGTGTTACTAAGAAACCAAAAAGTCCTCTGCTCAAAGACTCAACCATGGCAGAAATCTTGCTGACTCTTACAGAAGTATTAAGTAAACACCTCCTTAGAGAAAGCACCACAATATCACCTGTAGAATATTCTTTGTTAAATAAGACTTTTAAAAAGCATGCAACAATGCTGTGGTATAATAATGTGATAATAAATGATTATTACTCATAAACAGACTCACTTGCGATCATTATGGTCTTGGAGTTGCCACCCAGGCTGTCTTTGAGGAGCCAGGTGAGGACGGAGTCTCTGTAGGGGATGAAGCAGTGTCTGCGGCTGCTGCTGGACAGGGAGCTGGACTGACTGCCGACCATGCTGACCTCGCCTTCACTCAGCATGCTGTTAATACTCTGACTGCTGCTGCACATCTGAGAGTTCTGAGCTAGGAGACATCAGAGAAAAGACATCAAACGATAATAGACAGAGGTGTACTGAAAAGAAAACTGCTCAAATTTCACATACCAAGTGCAGATATGACGATTCCCAGAGTAACTAGAGACTTGTTGATGTTGGCTCCTTCGGTAATCCGGTCTCGGCAGTAATTAGGGTCTGCTCTTTCACTGAACAACAAGCACAAAAAAGTAGGAGTGTGAAATAACCAAGCAGCTCCACTAGAGGGCGACCTGATCGTAGTCAGAGTTGTGTAAAGAATGTCAGAAAATAGCTGGTGGATTAAAATAAACAAACAAACAAACAAATCACCAACCTGCCAGCCAGGTCCACGAGGTTGATCTTGCTCACTACTTCAGATGGAAGATTATTCTCTAGTATTGCCTAGAAAAGAACAAAACAATAGGTAAGTGCAATTCATATTTCAAAGTGAGAGTTTAAAAGCCAAATACAAATATTAATACCATTTACTTGTAGTTCACATATCAATTAAATCAGTAATAATAATAATAATAATAATAATAATAATAATAATAATAATAATAATAATAATAATGTACTTTTCCACCAACCGCGATCCCATTTACATTGTTGTTATATCTATTGGTATTGACCTATAGTGTTCTCATGTGGTGATTTATTTGCTTCAAATGATTTGAATGCTTTTCAATCTTTTGACATTCAATACTGACATATCACCAGTCATGACAAATAGCAGTTTTTTGCAACAAACAAAGCAAAACAAAAAGACCAGCATTGTTTGTAGTGTCTGATATTAAATCCACTGACTACAATGAAAACCTTCCATTTCAGCCATTTCCATTTGGTTGGCAACATCCATATTAAAATGAAATTGCACATGCTCATTCGTTATTGATAAATTGTTGAAAAAATCTAGCATTTGTGTTAAAATAAGTGTATCACCTCACAATCTCTAGAAAACCTTCACAGGTGCTGCTATGTGATGGTAGCTGGGCACAGGTGATCAAGCAGGCTACCTCACTGTTCAGTGGAACAGCAGCATAAAAGACTGTTTGCATCATTTGTATTGTGCCAGAAAGTCTAACTAGTCTCAAAACCAACCATAATAGGATTTGCTAAAATGGGAACTAGCGCAATACTGATGTTGAACAGATTACGGGATTAAGACCTGTGTGTACTGGATGCTGAAAATGGCATGTGATCGGCTGCTAGCATCGTGAACATGTGTGGCTGCTGTGATGCGGTTAGCGATGCCCGCTTCCAGCAGATCTGCTGCCTGCTTGTAGTCCTCTACCACATGTTGAGTAAGACCTGGAACACATACATAGTATTTAAACATCTTAATCTTTCTTTTTATACACAAGACAACTTTAATCTGCTTGGAAATACAGTCCTCTGTTAATGAGAAGCACTTCATTTAAGAATCTGTGCAGTCCTTTAATTAAGGAGTGAGTAATTTCAGCTAAAGCCCTATTTGGATTGGATTACTTTTACATGAAGAGGTGATGTGATATAATTATATATTATATCTACAATAACAGAATGTGAAGAAATAACAACACACACAAACAAACACCATCTACTTCATAAGGAACACAGGAAGATTTACGCAGCTATCTCATCGGTCAATCATGTGGCAGCAGAGCAATGCAAAAAAAAAAAAAAAAAACAGGACCAGGCATTGGGGTCTTTAAATATAGAAAGCTCAACTTGGGTGAAACTTATCATAATAATCCTTCTGCAACACTTTTTCCCAGAAAACTTAGCTCATATTAATAGTATGTTACTGGGGGAGAGAGAGAGAGAGAGAGAGAGAGAGAGAGAGAGAGAGAGAGAGAGAGAGGGAGATTGCTGCAGACTGTGTGTGTATTCCTCTGGGATTTTTACAGCCACAGGAAAGTGAGGTCATTTCCTTGCTGTTCGAGGCTTTCTCTGACATACACAATGACTGGATGTTGGACACGGGGCAAAAAAGGCTTGAGGAAATTGAAGCTGCTCTTTAATTATACCAGTTGTAAAGAGAACAGTGTTTGGTTTTTAGTTTGTTGTTCAGTTTATGTTGTGTTAACAAAATGAATCTAATTCCTATTCAAATCTAAACATCTGTTGTTGTTTTTTTTTTTAGAGAACTCTCACCCTGCACATACGGTCCTTTTTCTGGGTGCTCCCTCACACGCAGGGCCACTGGCTTTTTCTGGTCTGCCCCTCTCAGCAGATCACGTACTCGCTCATTGTAGATCTCTAAGAAACTGGAGAAGGAGAGGGAGGAAAAACTAATTACACTATTCACGCCTAAACAAAGAGTGCTTAGCCCAAGTCTGGGTCATACATAGGTGACAAATACACAAACTTATATTACATGTGTGCAGCGGTACAGTGCTTTCTTACCTAACTTCAACCCTGCAGGTCTGTCCATCAGGAGAGTCTACACCAGATCGAAACAGCCCCTGAAATAATCAGAAGACACAGTGAATATCCTCTGAAAGTGATAATTGTAAAATATTACATATCACATTTCATATCAGAAACTTACTTGACAAATCCTTGGCGTCAATCCAAGAGAATCCTGCATCAGAAAGAAGAGTTCAAGTGATTAAATTTATGCAAGTACACATAGTTGTGTACTAAGCAAAGCCTGCACTTGTGTTACTCACTGGATTGCCCATCATGGTGTAGGTTTTCCCTGAGCCCGTTTGTCCATATGCAAACAGGCAGACATTGTAGCCTTCAGCTGCTCCAGCCAACACACACATTCCCAGATCCTGAAACACCTACAAAAAAAGGACATGTACACGCAATTTATGCTCTATTAATAAATTTTGACCAACCTCTTAAAATGGCATGACATGTAGCAGCAGTATAGCAGACTAGATTTGCTCAAGTACCAGATATTAATAAAAGACATTTTATTAAGTATAGGGCAACACTGCAGAATGTTTTTGTTGACATAACTGTACTAGCTTTAGATATTCTGTAATTAATAGAGGGAAAAGTCAATATATAAGCATTAGCTCAACAACGATGATTACAGACAAGATGCATTTTGTTAATTCTGCATAGAATGTATTTGTATGAATCAGATGCAATTTGTAGCCTGTTAATGGAAGTAGCGAGCCACATTTCTATTCAATTAGTGCACACTAATTGTTTCAGTCTCATACGCTGAAAAATAATTTACACCCCAAGCACTGAAGTCTTCTGACAGACCACTTGAACAGATCATAAAATGCTGTGGAAAATCATCAGCACCTGGAACACGGTAAAAAGTAAAAGTAGACGAAGAAGAGAGAGAGCGGAAAAGAAATAGATCTGATGGGGTTGGTTTGAGCATGTGGAGGTCTTGAACTCAAGCTGGTCCACATGTTTTCTTTTTCACTCTCCTTACTGAGAAGGAGGCAACAGAGTCGAGGACGTGCCCTTCATACACACACTGGCAGGCTAGCACAAACACAGACAGCACATTCTCTGCACACACAGCATTTGGCCTTCATCAGACACGTAGTCAGAAAGGTAGGAATCTTACTAGCTTTCCAGGTCAGATTTCAGAAAAACACATCAAATCCATATGGATATTCTCTAGAGAACATGCAAGTATGAAGTAATCAACCTAAAAGGAGAACTTTTTAAACCATTCTTTGATTTCAAGACTGAATAGACCTTTTGTGTGCAATGGGAGAAAGTTAAATAGTTCAAAGCAAGAGAGCATTGCTTTTTTAGGCCATTAGATCAAATATTGACAATGGCGCAATTCTACAACAGTGAGACTACAAATGACCTTGTCTACGTGCCAGCCAAGCTCCAGTAACACATTGATAGCTATGGTATGATACATGTGAACACACTCATTACTGTACGGTGGAGAAAGTGAAGAGAGCTCACATCCGGCACAACTTCAAACAGCTCGTCCTCTGCTCTGCTGTGTGTATGAAAGGTGTGTGAGGGTTTAAGTAAATCAGACCTCTGCCCTCTGCGTACGCAGATGTGTTGACTAACAATTCTCAGCTGCATTCATGCGGTCTAGCAGTTTCCACCCTCCTAGTGGGCATTCTGAATAGGGGCTAATTGGCAGGAAGTCTACAATAAGAGTGGATCAGCAGCAGCTTTGTAAAGAGTGTTGGCACTCCTGTCCTCTTTTCATTTAATTAGCCTGAGCTTGACTCCTCTGCCTTAAGAGGTCAATGTGGAGCTTGTATAAAAAAAAAAGCACTTCACTGAACTAGGGTCACTTACAGGTTTTACTGTCACAGCATGAATATAATTAATCTCTTTATGAATCTAACACTCTCTATTGCAATACATATTAGCCAAGAGCCTGGCTCTTAAAGTGGGGTCTGGGAATCCCCAGGGGTCTGTGAAGGGAGGCCAATGAAGAGAAACATTAATTAAAAAAATAAATGGGCAAAATATTTAATCATTTAATGATTTAAATAATATGCCTAATTTTATATATAAAATTAATCGTTGTGGTTTGTGAATTTCTTTACCAGTTAATGGGGTCCCTATCTGTTAAATGATTAAGAAACTTAAAAAAAAAAAAAAGATTTAGACATACAGCTGAACACACACACACACACACACACAATTACAGTGGTGTGAAAAAGTGTTGGCCCCCTTCCTGATTTCTTATTTATTTGCATGTTTGTCACACTTTAATGTTTCAGATAATCAAACACATTTAAATATTAGTCAAAGATAACACAAGTAAACACATCATGCAGTTTTTAAATGAAGGTTTTTATTATTAAGGGAAAACAAAATCCAAAACTACATGGCCCTGTGTGAAAAAGTATTTGCCCCCTAAGCCTAATAACTGGTTGGGGCCACCCTTAGCAGCAACAACTGCAATTAAGCGTTTTCCATAACTTGCAATGAGTCTGTTACAGCGCTGTGGAGGAATTTTGGCCCACTCATCTTTGCAGAATTGTTGTAATTCAGCCACATTGGAGGGTTTTCGAGCATGAACCACCTTTTTAAGGTCATGCCACAGCATCTCAATCGGATTGAGGTCAGGACTTTGACTAGGCCACTCCAAAGTCTTCATTTTGTTTTTCTTCAGCCATTCAGAGGTGGACTTGCTGGTGTGTTTTGGATCATTGTCCTGCTGCAGAACTCAAGTTCTCTTCAGCTTGAGGTCACAAACAGATGGCCGGACATTCTCCTTCAGGATTTTTTGGTAGACAGCAGAATTCATGGTTCCATTTATCACAGCAAGTCTTCCAGGTCCTGAAGCAGCAAAACAGCCCCAGACCATCACACTACCACCACCATATTTTACTGTTGGTATGATGTTCTTTTTCTGAAATGCGGTGTTACTTTTACGCCAGACGTAATGGGACACAGACCTTCCAAAAAGTTAAATTTTTGTCTCGTCAGTCCACAGAGTATTTTCCCAAAAGTCTTGAGGATCATCAAGATGTTTTCTGGCAAAACTGAGATGAGTCCCAGTCTCCCAGTCTCTTTCTTATGGTGGAGTCATAAACACTCACCTTAACTGAGGTAAGTGAGGCCTGCAGTTCTTTGGATGTTGTTGTGGGGACTTTTGTGACCTCCTGGATGAGTTGTCGCTGCGCTCTTGGTGTAATTTTGGTCGGCCGGCCACTCCTGGGAAGGTTCTCCACTGTTCCATGTTTTCGCCATTTGTAGATAATGGCTCTCACTGTGGTTCGCGGCAGTCCCAAAGCTTTAGAAATGGCTTTATAACCTTTTCCAGACTGATAGATCGGTAAGTATGTGACCTCAAACTGAAGCGAACTTGGGTTCTGCAGCAGGACAATGATCCAAAACACACCACCAAATCCACCTCTGAATGGCTGAAGAAAAACAAAATGAAGACTTTGGAGTGGCCTAGTCAAAGTCCTGACCTCAATCCCATTGAGATGCTGTGGCATGACCTTAAAAAGGTGGTTCATGCTCGAAAACCCTCCAATGTGGTTGATTTACAACAATTCTGCAAAGATGAGTGGGCCAAAATTCCTCCACAGCGCTGTAACAGACTCATTGCAAGTTATCGAGAACGCTTGATTGCAGTTGTTGCTGCTAAGGATGGCCCAACCAGTTATTAGGCTTAGGGGCAAACACTTTTTCACATAGGGCCATGTAGTTTTGGATTTTGTTTTCCCTTAATAATAAAAACCTTCATTTAAAAACTGCATGATGTGTTTACTTGTGTTATCTTTGACTAATATTTAAATGTGTTTGATTATCTGAAACATTAAAGTGTGACAAACATGCAAAAAAATAAGAAATCAGGAAGGGGGCCAACACTTTTTCACACCACTGTATGTGCATAATGCAGTTTACAACAACAGAACCAAAGCTCTGTTTGGGGTGTAACACAAATACAACTATTTGTATCTGTCCTCAGATATAAACCAAACCCGAAACAGGAAGTTTTTATTTTTCATGGCCAGAAAAAAAATTAATATAGCAGTGCCAGTATAGTCTATGTGAATTCTGTTCATAATTGGTCTAAAGTGTTTGAGGAATTGTTATTAATCTTATTTGTCTCTTCTATAATTATTAAACTAACTTAGTTGGTTCTGTTTTCCAGAAAAGATATAAACAAACTAGTAGCCTAATTTAAATCACAGCAACCCTGAGCAGGCAGTTACTAAGGATGAGTGAATAAAAGTTGTAAATGCATTTCAGTGTATAAGAAAACGTTAATTTAATTTTTTTTTTTTAATGTTTTTGATTCCTGTAGAATCACAGTCCTGGTGTTCTCCTCTAGTCATATCTGGACATGTGGTATAGTGCACTTATTCCAGTTTGAGTTTGTATCTGTTCACAACACATAATATGTTTATGTATTCATATTCAGTTACATGCCTTTACCCATTCTGCTTTACTCCCACCACTTCCCATCATTTTAACACCATTAGTATAGCATGTTCTGAGGAGTTTAAGTACTTGTGGTCAACAGTCCAGAGTAATGGAGAGTGTGGGAAAGAGGTAAAGAAGCGAGTGCAGTGGAGAAAGGTGTCAGGAGTTCTGTGTGATAGGAAAATATCAGCGAGAATCAAGGGGAAGGTGTACAGGACAGTGGTGAGACCGCCCATGCTGTATGGTTTAGAGACAGTGTCACTGAGGAAGAGACAGGAGTCAGAGCTAGAGGTAGCAGAGCTGAAGATGTTGAGGTTCTCTTTGGGAGTGACAAGATTGGACAGGATTAGGAACCAGTACACCAGAGGGACAGCTCATGTTGGACGTTTGGGGGACAAAGTTAGGAAGGTCAGATTAAGATGGTTTGGACATGTTCAGAGGAGGGAGAGTGAGTATATTGGTAGGAGAATGTTGGACATGGAGCTGCCAGGCAGGAGGCAAAGAGGAAGGCCAAAGAGGAGGTATATGGATGGAATTAATGAGGATATGAAGCTAGTGGGTGCAAGTGTTGAGGATGCGAAAGATAGGGATAGGTGGAGAGAGATGATTCGCTGTGGCGACCCCAGATGGGAAAAGCCGAAAGAAGAAGAAGAAGTATAGCATGTCCTGCATAGGAACATCAGCCTATAATGTGTATACAACTGAGATTAATTTAAAGCAGACTCACTGAGAGTCACTGAGAAGTCGAACAAGCAGGCAGCAGTGTATCTAAAAACAAACCTAAACACTGCCAACAGGAAGCTTGTGGCTTTCAGAGCCTGTGTTTGTGAGTATGCTTGTTTTCCTGAAGGAAATCCATATGAAAACAACAACGCACATAATTAGTTTTCTTGCCACAGCCTTAAAAAAGCAAACATGCTCCAACCAATTGGCAGTGTAAATCAGTATACAGCAGATGTTTTAGAAGGGAAGTGAAGAATCAAGGTTTTGTCCAGTCACAAAGGAAAAGACCCATTTGTCAATCTAAGGACTCATTCGGAAAGTCAAATGAGATTATACTATATACTATATACAAATGAGGAAAAAGTGTGTATAAGACATGTGTTATAAATCTACTTTAGCCAAAGCTCTTTAATCAGTGTTTGCGGTGGACTGCACAGAGGAGGAGGAGACTGCAAGCCTTAGGAAACTCCTTATTAGTGATTTCTTGGGGGAAAGCAACTGATGTCAACTGAACCACAACTTTAACATGTCAGTGGCACATGTTCTAAGAGTAACATATGCTGCATAGGTTTGGATGTGGTTATGGTGTCAGGAGAACATATGCCCTTACACATATCACTGCTTGCCTGAGGGATGTATGGAGACACTCATTAAATGACGTCATTCCGAAACCGCAAACACAGATCCAGCTCCATAACGTTCACGGTGTGTGTCAGATTTATTCCGAACCGCATATTATAATTAAATATACTGTGCCAATATTTCCAAATAGTATTCCAGCTTGAGTGTGTGGAATTAGATGATTATACCTGACAGTTTGGTTTTAAGATACCGAACCACCTTCAGTAAGGTCAAAGCAGATCTAAATTCTTCAGGAAGTTATTAATAATGTGAGTTACAAAACATCGTATCGGCTCAGCTGATATTTCACACATTAAATTCAAGCATCTTCACATGCTAGAAAAATATCAGGAGCTCTTAATTATAGGACTGGATTATAAAATACACTGCATGGCTAAAAAGCGTGGACACCTGACCATCACATCTATATGTGGTTCTTCCCCAAACTTTTGCCACAAAGTTGGAAGCTCCCAGTTGTACAGGATGTCACTGCTTGCTATAGCATTACAATTTCCCTTCACTGGAACTAAGAGGCACAAACATGCTCCAGCATTACAATGCCCCTGTGCATTGTCCATGAAAACATGAGTGTTCTGCACAGAGCTCTGACCTTAACCACACTGAACACCTTTGGGATAAACTGAAACGCAGACTGCACCTTAGGGCTCCTCACCGTATATCAGTGCCAAAGTTATAGTGGCTGAATGAAAAATCCCCACAGCCACAATCCAAAATTTTATGGGAAGCCTTCCTAGAAGAGTGGAGGTTATTATAACAGCAAAGGGGGGGATGGATCTGGAATGAGATATTAAAAAAGCATGGGTGTGACAGTCAGCAGTCCTTTAACTTTTGGCCATATGGTGTAACAATACAAGCTGCACCTTCTTCTTCTTCTTCTTTTTTTTCGGCTTTTCCCTTCAGGGGTCGCCACAGCGAATCATCTCTCTCCACCTATCCCTATCTTCTGCATCCTCAACACTTGCACCCACTAGCTTCATATCCTCATTAATTCCATCCATATACCTCCTCTTTGGCCTTCAACTTTGTATACCTCCTCTTTGGCCTTCCTCTTTGCACCAATTTCTGAAAAAATAATTTTTGACAAGTAAAATGCTTTTGTGATCTAACACACTTGGCTATTACACTAGACCCCTGTATTGCTAATAATCTCTCTCTTAGTCTATTACATTAATAATGAAAAAGTGCAAAAGATGGATGAAAATTGTATAACAGTGCTCATGATACAGGATATTTGTTCAGGGTTCTTAGTGTTTCACAGTGACTTCAGCCAAGCAGGTCAACACTAGAAGGCTGCACTGGACAGCTGGCAAATAACTTAAACCCCAGTGAAACAAAAGGGCCAAGCGGTGACAAATGTGAAGTCACTGGGAAATGATGTGTTACTAAAATTATAGTCATTTTCTATATATTATCTCTGTTTTAGTGTCAGCGTTCAACATTATGGTTTCATTTTATGGATATGCCAAGTTCAATATCCTGTTTATATCCTCATGTGAACTAGTGACAAAGGAGCCAAAGGGTGAATGTGTGTGTGTGTGTGTGTGTGTGTGTGTGTGTGTGTGTGTGTGTGTGTGTGTGTGTGTGTGAGAGAGAGAGAGAGGGAGAAAGAGAGAGAGAGAGAGAGAGAAAGAGAGGGAGAGACAGAGAGACAGAGAGAGAGAGAGAGAGAGAGAGAGAGAGAGAGAGAGAGAGAGAGACAGAGAGAGGAAGACTGGGAGGGAATTCACTGGCAGTGACTCAACTTGCCTCATCAGGCATACTTTCACAGACTTTTGTAGGTCAAGTTTGCACGGTGGGAGAGGAAAGACAGGAATGGCATTTATCAACCACCTGTTGCTGCAAGTGGCCATCTAAATCAAATCAAGGCCAAATTAAGATACAAAAAAGTTTCAGAAGAGTATACGGAAAAAGTCATTCATGTACAGCGATTTTTATGAGGCTTAAATATCTTCCACAGGCAGAGCGATGATTTAAAACGCCACACTGGAACCATGGATAGTACAGCCAGAGTGTGCTCTGTTACTACTCAGTAAACCATTATCGTTTCTGGAGCTAGACACTTCTAAATGCTTTTATTTTGCATTATTGCCTTTGTTATTGTGATTACTGGGTAACACTCAAGATCTTGTTTCCTCTCCACTGCTGTTAACTTTTTTTTCTTTTTTTTTTTTTCTTTTTTTGAATGCTCATCCACTGATCCAAAATTCAAATGTCAGTCTGTGAATAAGTTAACCAGAGTGTGTGCAGTGACGAAGAAACAGCCGCTGGCATGCGATACGCAGACAGTGTGTCTATTATTTTTGAAGGCTAGCAGAGCATACAAATACACTGAATGACAAATACAGAGGGCATAATCAAACCTCACACTGAATCCAAAGAAGGAGAGGGAGATTAGTGTGTGTGTGTGTGTGTGTGTGTGTGTGTCTCTGTGTGTGTGTGTGTGTGTGTGTGTGTGTGTGTGTGTGTGTGTGTGCGTGAGAGAGAGAGAGAGAGAGAGAGAGAGAGAGAGAGAGAGAGAGAGAGAGAGAGGGAGGAAAGAAAGGAAAAGAAACAGAGAGACAGAGAAACAGAAAACACAAGAGCTGACTTCACTTGGAAAAGAAAACCAGCTTTGTTTCCCGGCTTTTCAACAGTGACGACCACGCAGTGCAATCTTCCATTTAAGCAGCTGTGCTGTTGGCTGCAGATGGGTCTGGAATTCCCTCTTCCCTCCACCCCACTAAGATCTCCACTTTCTGCTTTGTTTCTCAGCCTTGTTCATGCACTGCACACTTGCATCAGTGCATTTGTTCAAACTCTCTCTCCTGCTTAATACACAAACTAGATGAGATTTCAGAAACTGCCTAAAGCTTTAAGCTCTGAGCACATGAGCACAACAGCTGGCTTCCATTACCCCTCTTTATCTGCTCTGCTTCATGGCCTAGACAACCTCCCCCTCCTCTCTGATTCCTTCTTCCTACTCACTCACAACTCGAACCCAAAAAGAACCATCTCCATGATCTACAGGCTCTCACTATATTAATCGCTTACACTTCCATATACAGCCATCTCAAGGTCAGGAAGAGGACATGTAGAAAGAAAGTCAAAGCATGAAAGTGGAGCTGGGTTCTCCTCAGGAGCGACTCTAGAGCAAAGCTACTGCGGGTAAAGCCTCGCTTTATAGCTGCATGCTCAAAAGCAATTAAATAGCAACTTCCTGCTTCACAAGAGCATGCTGACAAAAGCCAGTTCAAGAAAACTGGACTGAAAGATTTAGACCAGGCAATGCAAAAATATTGCTATGGAAGACACTAAAACCTCAAAACAAACCCGGATGAACTTCAGGGCTATGTAGCAATCTGGTTCTTTATTGGAGCAGATTGTTCAGTGAAGATTTTTAGATTTTAGATTTTTAGATTTAAAAACAAAACAAAAAAAAAAAAAAACCCTCACAATTGTGTATTTCTGCACATACTGCAGCCAAGTATGCCTAGTGTGTTATATGTTAACACAACTTTATATATGCATAGTCTGCATATACAGAGTAACTGTGAGCTGCTGGGTTCTTCCCCATACAGATGTGACACTGTGCTAGCTCAACTGTTGCGTTTGGTTTCAGTTTAACATGTGCTCCTGCCTCACGAGGATGGAAAACCCCGATTCTTCTGGTTTTTATGATTCAATTTCATTACACAAATGAGATGATTAAGATTTGTAACAAAGCCTATACTCTACTAAACATAAATTCAAAATCTAGCTAGTTTCTTACATATTAAAGCTAGCAATATAATAAAATATTTTAGAGATTTTCCAGACACCCAGAAATTTGTGTTAATCCCATGTAGGTAATAAATTCCAGAATGATACTAAGCTGTTTGTCACAGTGTGTCAAACTGTGTTTGTGATCATTGTGGAGCATCAATCATCACTGACTATGCAAACTAATCAGGTGACTACTAGCAACTTCTTAACATGCATTAACTACTTCCCCTGCAAAGAACTGGCAACACTCGTAACTATCATAACTTAATACAGCTTGAAAGATAAACACCAGATGTTCCCATTTCCAGCTTATATGTGATATTACAATACATCATGCTAGCAAACAAAAGATTATGTATAACTAATGAAATTTATCTCACAATTAAAATACACGTTTTCATCTTCCCCATTAACAAGCACATACCATATAGTATCACATAAGACTTGTGGAATGATTGCTTGGATAAACTCAACAAAAACAGAACATTTGCCTAACATTAGCATTTGGTTCACATTTTATTATTTGGGAACTATTTCCACTTCCAAGAGGAAGTCTGTGGAATATCTATTATACTTTTTTGCAATAAAAAACAATATTCTGAAAACATTCCCAATAATAGTCTCTTATATAGCCTCAGAAGGTTAGACAAAGGCTGCTTTCAGGTATTAATTATGTAACTATAAGCTAACATTCTCAGAGGAATATTTCCACAACCTGGAGGCATGTTGCTTCAAAAGTTTTGAAGGTATGTCCCCATAACATCTCTAATGCTTAACTTAGCAGTTGGGAACAGTTATCTCAACTCATTAGAGCCCCCCCTGCTAATGCTGCATCATATAGGGTAGTATAACATAATCAGGAGAAAGCGCAAACTGTAATTGGCAAGTATCACTTTGATTGGCAGCACTGAAAGAGCAATGCCATTCCTCCAACCCTGGGAGCTACAGTGGATGACTAGCAAATTATTTTCTACTCTGAGACAGACAGTCAGACAAACAGACAGATGTGCACTGACATTGTGCATAGTGTTTGGGTGTGGGTGTTAAGTTTCACAGACATAGTACACAAAGACAATACACAAGCAGTTTGTAGAGGAACACTGAGGAAAAAAAAGCCTTATGCTCACACAGGGCTCCTCGTGAATCTAATTGTCCCATTATACAATGCAGACTTAAAAAATGCAATTAGCTCTAAATTAGCTAAAACTGGATAAGCAATAAGAAACACCCCTGTGACTCAGAGAGACATCCTCTTCTAAGTGTTTTGATTCATATGAGGGACAACATATGTAAGCTTGCTTCCTTCATTCCAGTGGTTTTGACTGTCCTCTAGTTCCAGAGTTAAAATACAGCTCATCAGAGCTACAGAAACATAACAGTGCTGTGGGTAAATATGCATGAGATGGCGCTCACCTCCTCCTGTGATGCATAGTTGGATGCCTCTGGGTTCACTGACCAGTAGCAGTAATCAAAGGCAAACTCTACCAGCCTCTCTCTGGAGTCACCTGGAGCCTCGGCTCGCCCATCTGTACGCCCATCCAGCTGTAAAAAGGAAATTATGGAGACAGAGAGAGACAAAAACAAGAGAAGGAAAATTCAAAACTCAGAGGAGAGAGTGTGAAAAATGTCATATCTCCAATGCCAAAGCTCTAGCAGGCTCCAATGAGGTCATATCCTATGAGGGAGTACTTAAAGCATCAATTACTGATACCAAACACATGTGCAGCCAGCATCCCTTCATTATTCTCTTATGAAATAATGACAGATGATAACTCATAGCATACAAATTTCTGCTAAAGTGTCATTTGTAATTTAAGATTTTGAAAGCAGAAGCTGGACCGTTTCTGTTGTAACTTTTACTACTCATTAACAAATGGTGCAAAACATCTAAAGTTACACAGCCTGTACAGGGGTGGTCGAAAAGCAGATCCTAGGGCAATAATGTTCCACTCTGCTCTAAAGCTCAACAGAAGAAATAAATGATTTGACTACACATGAATGACTCTCTGCTGACATTTAGAAAACCACTGCTCCATTTAGCGTCAGCATAAAGCAGTAAACACATCGTTGCAAATGTGAAATGCAAACACACACACGCACACACACACACACACACACACACACACACACACACACACACACACTCCTCAGCAGTTTTCTATTAAACAGACCTGACCTGCATCATTGGCCATTCAGCTGTGTCATTTACTGACAGTGTGCCATGTCTTGTCAGGGTAAAACAACAGGGAAAGGAGCGTGCAGAAACATGCCACTCGTCACCAACGGCAACGGAGTGTTTGCCGCAGTGGTAAAACACTTTCCTGGCTTCATTCAGCATGAGTTACCTCACAACTCTACATCGCTTTACTACAGCAATTAAAGCTCTGCTGTTCAATTTGGATCCAGGCTTTTATATAAGCTGAGCTTAAGTAACGTGCCTCATTACTGAAATCCTTGTGCTATTCATATTTTACAAGATTTCTAAGGCAGGATATGTACTAATACTGTTAAGTTTTTCTACACAATAATGTCTCACTAAGAGAACCTTGGTATAGGACCAGCCACATGTTCTACATCCTAAATCAATCAGGCTGGACAAGTGAAAAAACACATCCAAGATACTGGAAGCTTTATACACTTTATTCCATGATTCTGTACATGCTGCATAATAATGCTCGACTGACCACTCGATCAGAATATAAAAGGTCATTTATACACATGAATTAGAATAGAAAATTGATGGCTAATCTGAATAAAATTTCATTTCAGGCTGAATGAGGTAGCTAATCGTTTTATCAATCTCTTAAACAAGAGATTGCCTTTTTTAATTTTATCTGAATACTTTATCAGAATCTAAGAGGCATTGGTGGCTCAGTGGTAGGTTTCTCACCTATCATGCGAAAGGCCCGGGTTCGATTCCAGCCAATGCCTCAACCCCAGCCACTGGCTGCAGTGCCGGTCCCAAGCCCGGAAAAAATGGGAGGGTTGTGGCAGGAAGGGCATCCGGCGTAAAACCTGTGCCAAGTTGTTGTGCGGACCAGTCGGTCCGCTGTGGCGACCCCGAACAGGGAGCAGCTGAAAGCAACTTCTTCTTCTACTTTATCAGAATCTAAATGTGCATTCTATATGTAAAAATAATTGTGAGGTTGGCCAGTGCAATGGACATCTTTTAAGGCAGACATGTTTAGCATATAATTTATCAGCAAGGATGCAGAACATTGAAACAGTACAAAAAACTAGGATTGGGGTGGTATATGCCGGTGAGGAAACTTTTATTCTTTGGCAATTATTCCCAGTGGCTTATAATTTTGGAAACAGATGAGTTAAGGTGTTATTCTGATGGTTAGTAAGTGTACTGAATGCGCTTTTCAACAATCAGTGCATCCTTCCTGAATGCTGGGCAAAACTGAAATGCTACATCTTGTTGTTGATAATCATCAGGATATGGTTTCAGTTTAGTGGTAACTCAGTGGTAAATCTGCTGGATTTCATCAGAAAGTCAGAGTTTATATGTTTAATTTCCAGAACTGCCCTTGACCATTAACTGCTCAGTTGTATAAATGAGATAAACAAGTAGACATGAAGTTCATTTGGAATCTTTAATGTGTATGAGTGCCAATCAGCTCTCTATGTCCATTGCCCTACAATCTCTAAATAACTCCTCTTGGGGCAAGAAGCCAAATACTTTGTTTTTGTTTCCTCCCACTTTCTCTTTCCACATTACAACAGTTAACCCCAACACAGCCTGACTTGTCTTCAATTTCAATGCTGTGTTGTCTTGTCTAGATCCATGTAGCTGTCTACAATTGATTTAAAATCCTAATACCTGATTACTTGCCATCAAATCTCAAACAGTAGCTCGGGCCATAGACCTACAAGTACAGCGCAACTAAACCCTCTCCAGTTCATGACAGAAGAAAAACAAGTCATCTTCTACACTAACACCCAGGTGATGAGTGAAGTTTCACTGTCTCCATCCCAGTATAATGCAGAGTCACATCTTCAATAAGCACTGGAAACTTTGTGTGATCTCTTATGCAGGAGCTTTATGACTTCTATAACTGTTAATATCTTTATACTAAAGGGATGATCTGCACTACATCATGCAGGAATAGTAAATGTAAACCAGATGTAAGACTTCAGGACCCCAACTTGTATATATGTAAAAACTGAACACAAATACATGACTACACTGTAAACAATGTATTATTACACAGTGCTGTGAGCCAAACAAAACCAAGAAGACGGGACAAAAAAAAAAAGTAATCTAAAAGAAATCAAAAATTAATAAAAGAGCTTATAATAATACGCCTCGAATAATTTCACATAACATATGCAGATACAATAACAACATATACTCCACAAGACACGATTATAACTGAATTTAAACAAAATCACAAAACATAATCTTCCAAGTATCAACACACAGAATTAAGAATCGAGGGTATGTAAACTTTTGAAATGGTTCATATGTGTAACCTGAGTTATTATTTTATCTTGTGGACTAGCTTGTGAAATAGCTTATTCTGGGCAGTACTAAATAAAATAAGCAATTTTTTTTTTATTATCCTTCTTATGATTTTTTGTAATTATTAACATTTCACAGATTCTGCAAAGTATATGTAAACTTAGGACCCCAACTATATACTATAACTAAAAAACACAAATACATTTCTACACTCTAAACAACAAATTACTACAAAAACAATGTCATTAAAAATGCACTGTTCTGTACCGATGCTGTGAATCTTGAACTTATTCAGAATAATCATTGTCTGTACTTATATTTATATAGAAACATATGTGGAATCTAACAATTAGTTACAATCAGTGCAAAATAACTTATTAAGTGAATATGTAATAATTGTGAGTAAATGTACTATAATGCTGCTGTAAACGTGAATAAAACTGTGTTGTTCTGAGGTCAATCAGAAAGAACAGACACGACTTTGTGGCCTCGCATTCTGTCATACACAGTAGTCCCACAAATCAGGTTATGTAGCGCTGGTTTCAGTCAGCACACAGAGGTATGGAATTCAGGGTTGAAGTAAGCGCATTTCTACACTGTTTACTCATGTTTAACTACATGGTTGTTAAGTGAGTAAGTCCATGTGGAAGCTTTGATGAAGTGACTACAGACCAAATGTTTGTTCAGTGGGTGCTTTCAATAAACACCACTGTAATCATGCAGGAAGTGGATGCTCTCCACTCTCAGCTTCCTGTTACCATGATCAGGCCTGAGACCAATGCTGCATTTGCATCCCTTAAATCCTGCATGTGTGTAAACAGCAGCACTGCTTTATTGTATTTCATGAAATCCCCTGCTATGTATGACTGCTACATTCCAACAACACAGACCTTACACAGAGCTTACCTTCACATTTCTTACTCTCACCACTTTGTCCTCGACCTGTACAGCTATTCTCCCTCCATCCACAATTTCCCTGTAGGACAAGACAGACAAAAAATGATAACATCTGGCATCTGATATAACATCTGCGTCTCAAAAGAGTATGTTTTTAAAAACAAGAACATGATGTTTTGTTCTTTCCACCCAGGTTCTTTCCAGAACAAACTGCACAAAACGTTTGGGCTACTAGACAGGTTAAGATTTAGATTAATGCACCTTGTAATTCCAGTGTGTGTTTCAGAGAAGGGAAACCTATTTTTTACATTTTTTTCCTGTGAGGAGATGTTTATTTAGCAGTTTTGGAAGGAGTCTCTACTGTCAGCATCTAACCCTTGTGGTGTTCAGGTCAAATTAATTCATTCATTCATTCATTGTCTACCGCTTATCCGATCTATTCTCGGGTCATGGGGAGCCTGTGAGCCGGGGATCTCAGGCGTCACTGGGCATCAAGGCAGGATACACCCTGGACGGAGTGCCAACCCATCGCAGGGCACACACACACACTCTCATTCACTCACACAATCACACACTGCGGACAATTTAGAGATGCCAATCAACCTACAATGCATGTCTTTGGACCGGGGGAGGAAACCGGAGTACCCGGAGGAAACCCCAGAGGCACGGGGAGAACATGCAAACATGCCTCCAATGTCTTTTTTATAGTATATTTTGTTACACAAATTATAACTTTATCACAAAAAAAAACAAATGATAATTTCATTGTTAAACATGATCTAGTAATTGCAGACATTAATCACAAATGTTATCTATATTGTTGAGATTGAGATAAAAACAATATGTGTAAAGGACTTTTATGAATGGTTTTATTTCTGTAATGCTTTTAAAACCTCAGTAATGTTGTGGGTCAATTTGAATCCAAACAGTACCAAAGGGTCCAAAGAGTGAACATAATACATAAGCTACATTTTTGTCTTATTACCTCCAACAACAACAACAAAAAAAAAACAGGAGAAAATAACATGAACTAGAAGAAACTGGTCTCACCGATGTTCCATTTAAATAAAAACACTGAGAGTTGGTACATTTCTGGGGTATAAGAGTAATAAAACACTTCAGAAAGAGCTATCATTCTGAAAATAAACCTCACACTGTTGATTATTTCCAATTACAGCATGCCAAGTGGAGTCTTATTACTTACTTAATGATTAGAGAATACTCATTAACCCACTAAACCGTCAGATCCAAACATAAATTCCTCACGTTCATAACTATAAACATTTTTCTACTTGTTCAGATTAGCTACTAAATACTAGGCTTCAAAATTAAACTTTAAGGAAATAAGCCAAAATAAAAAAAGGTAATAGTCTTGAAATTCCTCCCTAGTGATAAAAAATAGTGGACTCCATACAGACGAGTAAAAACAGCATGAAGTGGATCGTCACTGAGACTTTACTCTCTACTCCTTTGCTGTTCTGCACAGCAAACTGCAGACTGTGTCAAACAGACATGAAAACACATTAGTGAACAACTCCTCCTTGAGCTGCACAGCTGAGGGAAAGCAGGCTTGCTGTGTGTGTGTGTGTGTGTGTGTGTGTGTGTGTGAGAGAGAGAGAGAGAGAGAGAGAGAGAGAGAGAGAGAGAGAGAGAGAGAGAGAGAGAAGGGGGAGAAGAGCAAGAACAGCTGTGTGTGCATTCCAGCTGTTCCATACTGATGCAAGAGAGTGAAATCTGAAGTCAATACCAAAATTGTGTCTTCTTGAAATGCTGATTTTTAATTTGTCTAAAAAGTTGTTCAGGTCTGCAGTGTGTATCAGAGCAACGATTTGTTTTATATCCCACAATCAGTATCAAGCAGATTTCACTTTCTCTGCCAGCCCTAAAGGCGGCCCTACCCAAAACCTCAGCAGCCTGCCTTCTCATCTCCTTGCCATGAGGAAGATTTATAACACAAATTTATATCTTGCTCCAAAACTTGTAACACAGAACATAATATAAGCCAAGATATTTGTGTGTGATTTCCGTACAGTGTTACTTCTCACAGTGTTTGCTTCTGACAGAACTGTGTGCTTCTTGTAATGAGTTTTGCTTCCCTCTCTGATCTTCCTATAACTGTCTTTCCCTTGTTTCTGGTTAGCTGGTGGAAACTTGGTGGAGAGCTTGTGGAACTTATTTATCTGGCGGTTCCTTTAACAGCTGTATGCGTTTCTGTTCAGGCACACTTATAATCTAATTTAGATGCAAGCTTTTGCCAAATGAATAATTGCAAATGTCAGTGTACCACAACAGAAACCACTACATCTAAAACTACATCAATGTTTTAGCTTGACAAAGATAGGAAGTACTGAAAAGAGGAAAAGAGGAAGCAACACCAGGCCCTACTGTCATTGAACTCTACCTAAAACCAAGCTTATTATAAAGACATGTCTATTTGCATAACAGGAACGGTAAGACATGAGGTCATCCTTTGTCATGGATGGACAGTATGTGGGGACATTTAAATTTTAACGAAACATACAGCCCGGTCTGACACAGGTTGAACTGGTCAAGCTGGTAGGACAAACTTTCAGTTTTCAGTGATCCATAAATATTTGATGTCCAAATTTTGTCGTTTATTTCGTAAAAATAACTTGTCTATGATGCATTAGCAGCAGAAACCCTTTCCTTTCTAACAGCACTAGACGGCTTGATCTACCAGCAATCCACCAGTTTGACCAGTTAGTGGCTGCTCGGATCAAGCACAGGGAAAACCAAAAATTCTGAAAGCCTGGTCGTTATTTGAAACCTCATTTTATTTACCTCTTTTAACACTCTTTTTAGTCTTCACCGATTGAAAACTTTGGGAGCTTATAACAATCTGGATTTGTGTTCGGTTCCAACTCCAGGCATGTGGTGAAAAACATATCTGCTGGTACAGTAGCATGAGGAGTTAAGACAAAGCGAAATGCGAGTTCCCTTTAGTCTGGGTTGGAAAGAAATAGTATTCACCCCAACATCCTGCAGTAATTTAGCTCTTACTTGTAGGTGGAGCAATGCTACCCCATGTCTGGTTTTAATGGTGCTGTTAAAGAGCTGAAGGGGGAAAAATAAAGCACATTTTCCACAAGATAATAAAGAAGCATGCAATTGCGTCTATAACTTTTAGATGTAAACACTATGCACTGGACCTCGAATTTAATTACATGTAACCTAATAAAGAACTACTAAGTCAAATCCCAGTGAAAAAACTGCATTCTATTTAATCCATACATGAAGACTTAGAGCTTTAACTGCTTGGCATTACCAGGCATGAAGAAGAACTGTGTCGTTGTGTCAGCTCCAATTCCCACACATAGCAACACCACCAACAAAAGCTCTCAGTTGGCGCTTTCTATAATAATAACTTAAATAAGAAATAACTAAAAATCCAGCAGCATTCGCGTTAACAGAACAGGATCGCGCTTTCTTTCTCACTTACCTTGGGTTTAGTGGACGGACTCGGATTGCGACTTTCACGTTTGCCATTGAGGTTTTTAAACAAGACGGAGGATTAAAATGTTGAGTCAGAGTCCATATGTTGTTAAACGCCAGCTGATAAATTCTTCATCCTGATCAAATGGAGGCCGCAGACAGTGGGGTTTAAAATCCATGTTGTTTATGGCAGTGCGGAAGAAAAGGCACAAGAGCTGAGAGAGAAACTGCACTGAAGCTGAAACTTCCTGCTGCCTCCAGGACACGCAGCAGGAGGAGGAGGAGGAGGAGGAGGAAGGAGATCACAGCACAAGCACTCAGGACAACCATGTGCTCACTTCCTATATTATTAATAAATAACGTACATCCAGATATCTCATTGAAATGTATAAACTGGCCAAATATGTGAATAGTAGTAAAATGGGGTCAATAGTGATAAAAAGCAGATGCATATATACTTCATTTATTAACCAACGTTTAGATCTTTAATATTGCATTACTCAAAGTTCACTTTTTAAAAACATTAGGTTATTTTGTCGAAACTCCGTTATGATGTACTAAAAAGAAAAAATTCATTCATCTTCAGTGATCTTGTTATATTTGTCTGGGCCAAGATGGCTCTAAAGCATATACCTAGAAAAACTGGACACGAAGCAGGTGTACACCCAGCATGCATGCATGCATGCACGCACGCACACACACACACACACACACACACTCCTTCACACCTAAGAGCAACTTATTCTTACATCTGCATTTGTCACCCTCACTGTTTTTTGTTTGTGAGCAGGTGAACTATCAATCATTTAACTAAAAACATGCACAAAATCTACCAATTCCTAAATATTTATTATATTTTTGATATTAAACATAGTTTAAAACCAACTCATAACATTAAGTCCAACATGAACCAAGTGTTCATAAAAATGCATTCCAAAGCATTCTAAGCAACAAACATTTATGCATACAAAGAAATACATTTAGAGTATGGATAAGAGAAGAATCACACAGTCACAAAATCAGGGAGTTAAACATGATGCAAGTGTTCTGTAACCTTGTGCATATCCTATTAGGCCTAGACATATTTCCACAGATAGGTGCATAAACAATGTCCCCTGCACCACTGAACCAGACATGAGTATGTTTTAGATATGTGCAATCATAATCATAACACATACATAAGTGATGTACGCTGTATGATCAAAGGTTTGTGTGCACCTGAAAATCACACCCGTATGTAGTTTTTCACTAAACTAGAAACTAGGGAAGAAAAGAGGTCTGACCTCAAACACTGAACACCTGTTGAATGAGGGCCTCCTCAACTGACCTCAGAGCCTGACTTCACTAAAGCGCTTGTAGATGAATGGGCAAACCTCATCCACGCTTCAAAACCTAGTGGAAAGCTTTTCCAAAATGAGCAAAGCCTATGTTAACCTCAAAAAGCGCACTAAATCTGGAATGGGAGGTTCAAAATCTCAAGCAGATTGTGTGATGAGGTGTGCACAAACATTTGCCCATATGGTGTACTCCAGACTCATATATCTAAGCAACAGAACTGCTTGGATCTATTGCACCACTCCCTCTGCACCATTTGGAAAGAATTATATAAACTTATCCAAAACAGTCTCAGTCAAAATGATAGCCAAAACTGACAAATGCATATTTTAAACAGCTTTCATCCCTTTGAACATAGCCAGGTTTGTATATCCTCATTTGCATAAAAAAAACACTGATACTAAAACAGGAATATCAGGCCAAGGTGCAAAGTAGCAACTGAGGTGCAATTGCTGCTTTGAAGTTCAAATACTATACGGTTTCTCCTCCAACAAATCAAGATTCAGTACACTGTAACTGGCTGAAGGGAATGTACAAGATGCCAACTGGAGAAATTAAGGCTCAACACCCGTGAGAATGTTCAAACAAAATTTGCTGTGCACCAAAAAATTGCCAATGAATTTTTTTTGTGAATGCTTTTGGAGAATCAAACGGTCACCATACAGTAAACTGAGTGTTTAAAATCATTTTAAAATCAAACACCACATGATGCGATCTGTTGTTTTCCTTTGTATATTTTTGTAATCTTGGTGTCTCCCTCTTTTGGTCATTGGGAGATCTGCAGGATGTCACTAGATTTCACTAAAGGCACTGGTAAAGGAGAGGCCAAAGACAGCTTCTGGAAATAGTCAATGGATTCCTGCAATAAAGCAAAGAGAAATTATGATACTGTTCATGTGACTCTAAACAATGTTGATGAACTGATGTCTTTTGTGATATATATGCATGTATGAGACCATTACCACTGGAAAAGTGAACTCTGATAGCTTTGCCCAGTGAGAGCCCACTTCTTCCTCTGTCAAAAGGCCTTTCTCCGTAAGCATTTTAACAAAATGAAGGTAGTTATATCTCTGTCAAGACAGATAAAAGAATGTGTAGTGAAACAGCTATAACCACACATGAAATGAAATTAACATTAGCAGTCAAGTCAAGTCTAGTTTTATTGGTAGTCACCTGCAGGTCACTGGCATTGATGATGGTAGTAAGTGTAGGCTCACTGAAGAGAAGGTGGAAAGTCACATGGGTAGAGGGATTACAAGTCCACAAAACAACCAACTCATTCAATAAAGATCCAACATCAACAGCTTCCTTTCCGTTACCCCCAGCTGAGATCACGAGGGGTAGTTCCCCAGACACTATGTAAACACATGCAAAACACACAAAATATTAGGAATATTATATACATTAGGACTGGTGTATTTAATACACACACGTGTGTGGGTGGGTATATACAGTGGTGTGAAAAAGTGTTGGCCACCTTCCTGATTTCTTATTTTTTTGCATGTTTGTCACACTTTAATGTTTCAGATAATCAAACACATTTAAATATTAGTCAAAGATAACACAAGTAAACACATCATTCATTATCTACCGCTTATCCGATCTACTCTCGGGTCACGGGGAGCCTGTGCCTATCTCAGGCGTCATTGGGCATCAAGGCAGGATACACCCTGGACGGAGTGCCAACCCATCGCAGGGCACACACACACTCATTCACTCACGCAATCACACACTACGGACAATTTAGAGATGCCAATCAACCTACAATGCACGTCTTTGGACCGGGGGAGGAAACCGGAGTACCCGGAGGAAACCCCCGAGGCACGGGGAGAACATGCAAACTCCACACACACACACGGCGGAGGCGGGAATCGAACCCCCGACCCTGGAGGTGTGAGGCAAACGTGCTAACCACCAAGCCACAGTGCCCCCCGTAAACACAAGGTTTTTAAATGAAGGTTTTTATTATTAAGGGAAAACAAAATCCAAAACTACATGGCCCTGTGTGAAAAAGTGTTTGCCCCCTAAGCCTAATAACTGGTTGGTCCACCCTTAGCAGCAACAACTGCAATTAAGCGTTTTCGATAACTTGCAATGAGTCTGTTACAGCGCTGTGGAGGAATTTTGGCCCACTCATCTTTGCAGAATTGTTGTAATTCAGCCACATTGGAGGGTTTTCGAGCATGAACCACCTTTTTAACGTCATGCCACAGCATCTCAATCGGATTGAGGTCAGGACTTTGACTAGGCCACTCCAAAGTCTTCATTTTGTTTTTCTTCAGCCATTCAGAGGTGGACTTGCTGGTGTGTTTTGGATCATTGTCCTGCTGCAGAACCCAAGTTTGCTTCAGCTTGAGGTCACAAACAGATGGCCGGACATTCTCCTTCAGGATTTTTTGGTAGACAGCAGAATTCATGGTTCCATTTATCACAGCAAGTCTTCCAGGTCCTGAAGCAGCAAAACAGCCCCAGACCATCACACTACCACCACCATATTTTACTGTTGGTATGATGTTCTTTTTCTGAAATGCGGTGTTACTTTTACGCCAGACGTAATGGGACACAGACCTTCCAAAAAGTTACATTTTTGTCTCGTCAGTCCACAGAGTATTTTCCCAAAAGTCTTGAGGATCATCAAGATGTTTTCTTGCAAAACTGAGATGAGCCTTTATGTTCTTTTTGCTCAGCAGCGGTTTTCGTCTTAGAACTCTGCCATGCAAACCATTTTTGCCCAGTCTCTTTCTTATGGTGGAGTCATGAACACTCACCTTAACTGAGGCAAGTGAGGCCTGCAGTTCTTTGGATGTTGTTGTGGGGACTTTTGTGACCTCCTGAATGAGTTGTCGCTGCGCTCTTGAGGTAATTTTGTTCGGCCAGCCACTCCTGGGAAGGTTCTCCACTGTTCCATGTTTTCACCATTTGTAGATAATGGCTCTCACTGTGGTTCGCGGCAGTCCCAAAGCTTTAGAAATGGCTTTATAACCTTTTCCAGACTGATAGATCAGTAGGTTTGTAACCTCAAGCTGAAGCGAACTTGGGTTCTGCAGCAGGACAATGATCCAAAACACACCAGCAAGTCCACCTCTGAATGGCTGAAGAAAAACAAAATGAAGACTTTGGAGTGGCCTAGTCAAAGTCCTGACCTCAATCCCATTGAGATGCTGTGGCGTAACCTTAAAAAGGTGGTTCATGCTCAAAAACCCTCCAATGTGGCTGAATTACAACAATTCTGCAAAGATGAGTGGGCCAAAATTCCTCCACAGCGCTGTAACAGACTCATTGCAAGTTATCGAGAACGCTTGATTGCAGTTGTTGCTGCTAAGGGTGGCACAACCAGTTATTAGGCTTAGGGGGCAAACACTTTCACACCACTGTATATAAAAAAAAATATAAAAATCACCTAGCTTGCAGGCCAACAAGACAGTACAACGCAATAGCATCTGCTCAGCAACTGTAGACATGAACTGCAAACAGAACAGAAAGAAAGGGTAGAAAAGTAAAAAAATAATATCTACAGAATTCAAAGATGGTAAACGAGGGAAAACAGTCTTTACCCTTCTACATCTTAGTGTCTGTCCCACTTTGTCTAGCAGAGAGCTAATCTGCTGCACTGTAAGAACTTCCTCTTCAGATCTGGGTCCTACTGTGATGCTCAGCACCTCCTGAAATGAGCATTTGTCTGTGTATAAATTAAGCAAGCTAAACAAATTGGCAACAAAATATTATTTAATGCAGAAAACCTTCCTCAATTCATAGTTATGGATCTTTTTAATAACCACTAATGTACCAGTAGTCATTTTTAATCACAGCATATAATAATAATTTATAACAGTCTGTACCTTTAACTCGATAATAACATCCGATGCCAGTGGACCTTTGTGGGAGCAATCTTGTGGGCATGAAGACCCAGCATCCTGTCCTGAGGAACTCTTCCGTGTCTGCAAATTTTTGCCAGATCCTCCTCCAGCCACAGAATCATTGCTTGTAGGACAAGGCACATTCTTCATCACCCGTTCAAAAGTACTTTTCCACTCCCTCTTTATAAGAGCTACAGAGAAGCATATGCATACATAATTCTATAGATGTACTACACAGAGATTGTCATATTGACCAGTAATGCATTAAATTCACTGTGAGAACTCCAGTACAGTACTTGTGATATTGGAGGACAGCCAGCTGCAGGCTTTCTCAGTTGCCAGACGTGTGGTGATGCTCTCAGACGTTGTCAGAACCTGCAAGAAGCTCTGTTTAGGGAATTTGGAGTGTTGTCACTAGAAAGACCAGATCCTACAGAAGACTACTTACAGCTTGAGAGGTCTCATCAGGCAAAAGAACCCTTACAGCTCTTGGTGCATTCTCACTGCAAAACCTAGTCCAGAAGGCACAAGCAATCAGATGTCAAAAATAATATATACACAACACATCCTTATTGACGCATAAATATGTGAGTACTAAAGCTGACCTGGTGGCTCTCTCCAGGGCCTGCATGCCTGCATCACAGAGCATAGCACAGATCAAGTCATTCAGCTTGGCTGCATTAACATTATCTGAACCCAAACCATCCCTGAGAGTCTTCTTTCCACCCTGAACCAGCTCAGACACCAGTGTGGCCCTGATTTACACACATGTACACAAAATTAAAGTATGCAAATATAAGAGGCATACTTTAGAAGGCATAAATCTAACAAAACAATATATATTCACACAGAATATAAATAATAAGAGCAACGAGAATTGAGACTGACTTGATGTGTTTGACACAGTTCGATCCAACGCGTTCAGCCACAAACTCCACAGTACGTTTAAGTGAAGGAGGCTGATTATGAAAAAAGGCCTGTTCCAGGTCCAGCTACAAAAAATGACAAGAAAATGTTATAAATAAGAGCTGCAGATTTATTTTTCGGCCTGGATGTACATAAGCAGGACATTTTAAACTGGATAGATGTTTGTTCAGACTTCTTCATTGTAAATACTAAATCCAAAATACAGCAATAATAAAAACCTGTATTACCTGTAGTTTCTGCTGAGAGAGGGTGGTGGAAGGACCTCTGGGCTCAGCAGATGTAGGTGTGATCTTGCGGATCAAGCCTCCAGTCTTGGACGCACTTCCTGACACGAAAGCTGCCAACAACTTGCGAAATTCCTCTGGTTAAACAATTTCCAATAACACTCAATATATAACTGTCAACATAATATGACTGTTACAATCTATCACTTTATAGGCAATACTAAGGTGCTCTCACCTAAATATGGGCAGCAGGTATAGAGAAGCTGCTGATCCACTAAAGGCAGATTGTCCTGAAAAGAAAACATATTGGTACTTACTACTTGGTCAGTATTGAGACTGTATTTAAAAAAAGAAATGTGACAGAAATTTGGCTACTAAAGAACTAACGAAGCCAGTCCAATCGTCCTCTACACTGTAATCATTAAGGAATTTACAGTGAAAAAGAAATATTCAACCAACATATTCTGGTTACTGAAATATCAGCATTTACTCACCAACCCTTGACTGCTTGTGTTATTCTCCAGGTCCTCTAGTTCCTGCACACTGACGCTAAAGAAGAGGTCCTCTGGAAAGACTGGGATCTAGAGTCAGACAGTGTGAATATTAGTCTAGTCCCATGTGGAACACTGTGTTTTAAGTCATTTTAGTGCAATTTGTCTCACCTGGAAAAGCCAACCCAGCACTGCCACCAACAGCATCTCATTCAAATAATACTGCTCTCCAACTTTACCCAACCTCATCCTCCTAACACAAACACATGTACAGTTGGTATATTTACAAATACAAAACTCATCACATATGTGTTGTATGGAGACAAACCTGTAGATTTGAAGCAGAAGGCCCAGTGAAGTCTTGTAACAGGGCAGAAACGGACCGGTGTAGTCCAGCATGGAGAGAAACTCAACAATCCAGGGAATAGTAAGCACAGTGCGTTTCCTACGCACACAACCCATCAACAACGCAGAGACATCCAGTGCTGGGGCACTCTGGAAAATACACAGAAAAAAATCCATTAACATATGTATTTCAAACTCCATCGTAAAGCATCTAAATAAATATATGTTGTAAAGAAATGTCCCTGTCATGCTTTACCTTACTGCGCAAAGCAATGGCAGCCTCCCGGATCTCTTTGGATGGTGCCTCAGAGGTCTGGTAGGGCATAAAGGAGATGAAGCCCAGGAACTTGGCAAGAAGTCGAGCCACAAGCAATACTGAAGCAAATCGCTGCTTCTCATCCTAGCAAGAGAAAGGCATTAAAAGAAGAGAGATTCAGCACTCATTCAAAATCCAAACTTAGCAGATTTAGAAGGGGAATGGCTTAATTTGCAACACAAAATTTCCTAACAACCATGTGATGAAGAAAACCATTAACAACAACAACAACAATAATAATAATAATAGAAAAAACACCATTTTTGCATTTTGGCTAGTTATACAATGTTCTAACTGTGCAGTTAGACAACTGCTGCATACTTCTTTCAGAGCAACACTGAGCATTGTCAATATTCTACTTTAAGCCAGAACATGGTCTGAACCTGCTGTTCCATGTCTCCATCTCCCTCTACCTCCCCTGTGGTTGAGGAGCCATCAGGGCCCAGGATAGACACCTCATTCAATTGAAGAAGCTGTTGACACAAACCATCCTTCAGATGTTGGTTCAGCTGGCAGCTAGGTCAGAGAGGAGGAGATACAAATACAAGTTAGCTGTAACAACAGACTTAATGTCAGATTCAGGTAATTCGTATTTAAACAAAATCTGTGCTTGAACCTTGCAAATGTGCATAACAATATTTTAAGCAATATAGTAAAACTTGAGCCTCTAGAACGAAAATGTTACACATACACCATTCTCATGAGATGATGTCCATACACAATTCATATTACAGTAAAAGAAAAAAAAAAACAGCATGACAGTGTAATTTTACCAGCTAGCTGTCTGTAGGAAATCTCTGAAGAACTCCTGGTGTCCAGGAAAAGAGGGTGGAGGGCAAGGACCACTTAGAGCCTGCGGCTGGATAAGACGCTCTTGTAGTCGCTTCAACCTCCCCAGGCTGTCTGCCCCCACCATGCCCAGCAGATCTGCATCTGGGGCATCACCGGGAGAGCTGAGCTCCCTGTGGCCCTTACACATCTACAGCAAGAAATACAGTGAATGCCTGCAAGCCAACTGTGCAATCTACATGTAAGAAAAACCCATCAGGGCTGACCTGAACAAGCTGCTTCTGGAAAAGCCTGGAAAAGTGGCAATGGTTTCCTGCTGCGGTCAACTGACTGACCATTCCCCTGTGGGAATAAGTGAGCAGAATCACGAATTAGAAAGCATTATCATGGAGTTTCCTAAAATAATTATTTACACGAACAGATCAGCTACCTTACCTGACTCGGTTGCCTAGTGCTGCCTCAAACACCCATCCTGGCTCCTTATGATAATCTTCCCACTCTCTTAGCAGCTCGTAAAAAATATCTCTATAACAGCAGATGATACATAGATACATAGATGATCATGGATAACATGATTCTGTTGTAATGACACACACTGAGTATCTACTACACTGTACCTTTGTTTCTTAAAGATGTGGAAGGCCTTGTCACTGCTGAAGTTATTTCGGTTGTCAGTGGCTGGCTGGAACGGCACCGTATGAATGAAGGTAGTGTGGCTGGGTATTACCTAGGGCACCAGTAAAGACAATGTAATAAGTCTGTGTTAAAAAAAGGCTTAACAGGTTTTAAAGTAGGGGGTATTTACACACATGTACTATAGTTACAGTGACCATGTGAGTCGCACCAGTGTGAATTAAGGTACACTTAAGTATACCTACATATCAAAAGAATTTATTTTGTCCATAAAGAATACAGTTCTTCCAATAGTTATTGCATCTAATTATCTTCTTAGCAAAAAAAAAAATTAACAGGATTATAAACCTTAGCCATGCAGGTATCTTGAGCTTGTGCTAGGCAATCCCGCAGGGATGGAGAGAAAGTGCCAACTCTTTCATTCTCTGCCAGTAGACGCAGAGTGCAGCGGTCCAGGTGTGAAAGCAAACTAAGACAAAAGCAGTCAAAAACAGGACCAATCAGCACCAAAGCAAATCAGACTACATAAAGGCAAAGTGAAGATAAACACACTCACGCAAACTGCTTCTCCAAAACTCGCACTGCAAAATACACACAGCTGTGGACATTTCCCAGATAAGTTCTCTCAAGGAAATCTGCAAAACGGCAAAATTCTTTATATGAATAAGAAGGAAGACAATGAGTTAAGAAATGGCTGAGAAACATGAGCACAGCAATAACCTGTCTTTCTTTCACACACACTGGGACACATTTCTGTAAGCTCTGAGGTTGACAAACTCCGTGAAGTTAGTAGCTGCAGCAAAAAGAACAGCTCCAGGAACACACATGGCACCAAGTTCTCTACAATAAAGGTACCAACAAAAAAAAACAACGCAAAAAATCAGCAAATTCATGCATTTGTTACCCCCGAATTAAAGTAATAGTTTTTTATTTAAACAGATATGTTATCAGTAAGTTAGTCTGTGATCTCATGAAATAAGTTTAAAGCTGTTCATATCTGATTACTGACTCAATACACCATCATAAAACTGATGTCAATTTGCTGTATATTTGGGTTAAATAAACTGCTGAGAAAATAAGAATTAAAGTAAAACTCAAAACCTAAAACAGAACTCATTTAATGATGAGTCATTTAACTATCCTGTGTGCTCCATTGATTTTTAAGTTTCAAAAATAACGTGTTTTTAACTGGAATTTAATCTGCAGCACCATCTGGTGGTACCTCACCTGAAATACATGCGCAGTACAGATCAGCTAGAATATCAAGCTCTGGTGCATGAGTCACTTTAGTGGGGTCAGGGCAGGGTGTCTGGGGATCTGGAGTCACTTTTGAGCCCAACCTCTGTATTGATTTAGTGGGAGTGCAAACACTTGCACTGGGCTTCATTGGGGAGCTGCTCTGCTGTGCAAGTTTAGACCTGAAGAAAAGGGGGACAAACAGAATAGTGTCACATAGGACATTAACCAAATAGAAAAAAAATAGTTGTGAGATAGATTCTCATGTGGTAGAAAGAATACCTTTCTTTCTTTAGTAGCTCCCTTTCCTCTTGCAGACAAAGTGGACTCCCTGTAGTCTGCCCAGTTCCTGTGGCCTCCAGGATGGAAGGAGAACTGCACGGCTTGCTGAGGGGTGTGGAGGTAAAGCAGCTTTTGGGTTTAGAGTTTGGTCGCTCGGCACTTACTGGCGTTGGATTTATGCGCCGTGATGGTCTTGTTGCTCTAAACACATTCAAACACAACACAATTTAATTATGGAAAAAAATCTGCGTTGGTGGATGCTTTTTTTGGGTGAAAAAATTCTTGACACATCCTCTGTAATGTGACACTACTACAATAAAATCTGATCCATCAACACAGCATTTCATTAAAAACATTCACATTGCACAAACTTTTAACTTTCAGGTCACTCACATAGGCGTGGCATGAGACGCACTCACTGGGGGAAAGTCCTCCAAATTGTTAAAGTTAAGCTCTACTTGTGTAGGTGGTGACACTGGATCGTTAGTCCTCCCTCCACCTTTTTCCTTTCTTCCTGCAACATCACAGCTGCCAGCCTCCACGGAATACCCACTGCGTGCCCCAGTCTGACGGTTTGATGACGCTCCAAGCCCGCTGCTTCTCCTGCGCCCACGGTGTGGCTGAAATGTAGGGCTGGCCTGAAAGTCTGGAGGTGAGGTCATAAAGTCAGCAAGACAGTGGCGCTGAGCAGATCGACGTTCAGAGGTCATGTGTCTTGGTGCAGGACTCCATCCTGAGCTAAACGACGGGCTGCTGAAAGCACTTATTCCGGTAAGACTCTGAGAGACTGTCAGTGAACTGCCCTGTTCGCTCAGATTGTCCGGTTGCGATGTGGAGGGAGCAGGCGAGAAGAGCTGGACACGGCTGGCACTGCGGGAACCTTGGCTTGCGGATGCTCTGTTTGATGCTCTCCGATCGCTAGAGGATCCCTGGGCTCTGAGTGACCTGGTGCTGCTGGGTGTCTTGGCTGGGGTGCTGGGGCCATGAGTCAGAGTGTTACTGCTCTGATCTCTCAGGAAATTCAGGAGGAATGGCACAAACTCGTGCTTCCTGACAGTTAATAGCAGATCTTGGTCTCCACTACAGTCCTGCCATGACACAAAAGTGAACTTTGCATCATCATCATCAAGAATAATAATAATGATAATGATAATAATACAAACATATAGCTTTGGAAAGACCTGAACTGAAAAAATACAAACTGTAGGACATTTATGAACTGAAAAACAATACAGACTGTAGGACATTTATATACTGAAATAACAAAAATATAAACAAAGCTGATCATAAAGATTTTATTATTATATTATATAATAACATATAATAACATATGATTTTTTTTATATATATATATATTTTGTCGTAGAGTTAGTTTTCATGCAATTTCGAATAAAATACCTAATTAGATATAGCAACTAACAAAGTAAAGTAACTGTGGCTTCTGTTTGTTAGCTTTAAAAAAAAAAAAAACCGACTATATTATTACACTGAAATTTAATACATATCTGTGTGTGTGTGTGTGTGTGTAAAAGACACTCGCTATGTTTCTGATGCTGTGAGGAAATGGCGTGTCAAACACAGGCAGCTATCAGCTAGTGTTTGTTGCTAACTCAAGTTGTGAACTCTCTAGAGTCGTATTTCTTTCCTGCTATGCGGTGACAGTGTCATTCTTATCTCAGAAAGAATATAAAAATGTATCCCTTGTAAATACGCAATGAATTTCTTACACTTTGTCCTCGCAGCCAGTTCAAAGCTCTGCACAAGTCCACGTCTCTCCGGAGCAACGATTCCAAAAGAGCCGCCATTCTCTCCCGAGCAAAGTAATGAGAGCAACGAGAACAAACTTAATTTTCAAAATAAAAGTCCACGCTGCTTCAGCGGTGCTTCTAGACGTTCGTGAAACACAAGGGTTATTTTGTTGGTTTGCTTGTTTAAGTGTAAATATTTAACTGGATCCAGGCAACCACAGTGCACTATTATTAAAATATTTTTGTTATATAGATTTGGCATTTATTATCCTTTATGAAATAGAATGGAATAAAATACACTATATTGCCAAACGTTTTGTGACGTCTGCCTTTACATGCATATGAATGTAATATGGAGTTGGCCTGCCCTTTGCAGCTATAACAGCTTCAACTCTTCTGGGAAGGCCTTCCACAAGGTTTGGGAGTGTGTTTATGGGAATTTTTGACCATTCCTCTAGAATCCCATTTGTGAGGTCAGGTACTGATGTTTGATCGAGAAGGTCTAATTAATCTCAAAGGTGTTCTGTCGGGTTGAGGTCAGGACCAAACTCGCACTTCCATGTCTTTATGGCCTTGCTTTGTGCACTGGTGTGCAGTCATGTTGGAACAGGAAGGGACCATCCCCAAACTGCTCTCACAAAGTTGGGAGCATGAAATTGTCCAAAATGTGTTGGCATGCTGAAGCATTAAGAGTTCCTTTCACTGGAACTAAGGGGCCGAGCCCAATCCCTGAAAAACAACACCTGAATTCAATGATTTGGAGGAGTGTCCCAAAACTTTTGGCAATATAGTGTATCTTGTTATTGCACATGTACAATCAAACTGCATCTGCAACTTTCTTACAAGACATTATAATATAATATGTATCCTAGGCGTGCAACTGTAGCATCAAAGTAACATTATAGGCAGTATAAAAAGTATAAACAATGCATGGCAGGAATAGTGCAACACCTCAGAGGTACAAGGAGCAACAAAACCAGTAAAGAATAGAAATGTAGCTATGGAGTCAACCCAGTTGTATTTAGGAATTCCTAAGACTATGAAGCACAATTTTCTTTCTTGTTTTCAAAAAAAAGAATTTAACTCAAAGTTACATTTAGCTCTTACAGTCATTATCCTGACTAAATAAAATTAACTTAAATTTAATAACTTATCTAAACCAATGTAGTGTAAATAAATAAATAAATAATAATAATAATAATAATAATAATAATAATAAAATATATGGGCACGGTGGCTTGGTGGTTAGCATGTTTGCCTCACATCTCCAGGATTGGGGGTTTGATTCCCGCCTCCGCCGTGTGTGTGTGTGGAGTTCGCATGTTCTCCCCGTGCCTTGGGGGTTTCCTCCGGGTACTCCGGTTTCCTCCCCCAGTCCAAAGACATGCATTGTAGGTTGATTGGCATCTCTAAATTGTCCGTAGTGTGTGATTGCGTGAGTGAATGAGAGTGTGTGTGTGCCCTACGATGGGTTGGTACTCCATCCAGGGTGTATCCTGCCTTGATGCCCAATGATGCCTGAGATAGGCACAGGCCCCCCGTGACCCGAGAATAGATCGGATAAGCGGTAGACAATGAATGAATAATAATAACAAAGCTTAGACTTATAAAACTTATAAGTAATGTTGAATCTAGTGAATTTAAAGGAGCTGAAGTTCAGAGACTGAAAGGGGGAAAAAAAATCAAATCATTTTCATGTTGATATGGTTGATTTGCAGTCATACAATTCAATTCAATTTTATTTATATAGCACTTTTAACAATGGACAGTGTCTCTAAGCAGCTTTACAGAACATAAGAAACATTCAACAACAGTCCAAGATTAATGTTAGACAAAATCATCCATAGTGAGCAAGCAAGATGGTATTAGGAAGAAACCTTGAGAGGAACCAGACTCAAAAGGGAATCGAGGGAATAGGGAATAGACTCACTTTCTGAAACCAGAAAGTGTGATTATAAATTATTATAAACAGAGAGTGTGATTATGAACAATTTCCTTTCTACAGTCATGTACAGTCAGTTGAGTTGTATGATGCAGACACAGCACATGTAGAATGTTATCGTGTGTATTAATTATGAGGTTGTTGTCATCCTCAAAGTCCACATAGGATACATAGCACTGCACAGTACACATAGCATTTATGTTGTCATAAGTCTTATCCTCAGGCAAGTTTTACCCTGCTGGCAGAGACAACCAGGTTATGTTTTAAAAATTCTGAATTCTTTTATTTTTTTTCCATTGTCTGTACCGCTTATCCGATCTATTCTCAGGTGATGGGGAGCCTGTGCCTATCTCAGACGTCATCAGGCATCAAGGCAGGACACACCCTGGACGGAGTGCCAACCCATCGCAGGGTACACACACACTCATTCACTCACACAATATGGGCAATTTAGAGACTCCAATCAGCCTAGAAGCATGTCTTTGGACTGTGGGAGAAAACCGGAGCACCCGGAGGAAACCCACCAAGCACGGGGAGAACATGCAAACTCCACACACACAGTGAGCGGGAGCGAGACTCAAACGCTGGAGGTGTGAGGCGATTATGCTAACCACTAAGCCACCATGCCGCCTGGATTCTTTTATTATTATTTGCAATTATTATTCGCAAATTCCTGCATTTGCAATAGTACATTATTATTTGCAAATTCCTGCAAATCTTTTTAACTTAGTTGTTTATATGCACAGTCTAAGGAGGTTGTATACTGTACACTGATCAGGTATAACATTATGAGCAGTGACAGGTGAAGTGAATAACACTGATTATCTCCTCATCATGACACCTGTTAGTGAGTGGGATATATTAGGCTGCAAGCAAACATTTTGTCCTCAAAGTTGATGTGTTAGAAGCAGGAGAAATGGGCAAGTGTAAGGATTTGAGCAAGTTTGACGAGGACCAAATTGTGATGGCTAGACGACTGGATCAGAGCATCTCCAGTGTTCCTGGTCTGCAGTGGTCAGTATCTATCAAAAGTGGTCCAAGGAAGGAACAGTGGTGAACTGGCGACAGGGTCATGGCCCGTGTGGTCCAATCTAACAGACGAACTACTGTTGCTCACATTGCTGAAGAAGTTAATGCTGGTTCTGATAGAAAGGTGTCAGAATACATAATGCATGATGGGTCAGGAAGAAGGACAAACACAATATTAGACAGATAGGTCATAATATCATGCCTGGCCGGTGTATATTACCGTGTATGAGACAACTTAAAATCTTGAATCTTTTGAATCTTCTGTGGACAGAAATTCAGAAAGTGAGCTGTAAATGCAGAAGTTGAAATCCAGAAGTTCAGGCTATAGTCAGCTATGGCACCGAAGCACCGCAGGCGGCGTGCTGTGGCCACACGGCACTGGGGTTTCTGAGGGTTTCAGACGGGAAACGAGCTCGGAGATCGGGCTCTCAGGGAAAGCTGGCGATGTTACATGCAATCGATCGAGCTTGTAGCTGATCACGGCGGCTTGAAGTGAGCTGCTTCAGATCAGGAAGGTGTTATTTAGGAGGATTTCGCTCTTTTAGCTGAATGGGCGTTCCTTTAACGTAGAGGGGAAGGGGGTTTGGTCTATGCCTGTAGACTGTGTTTATTATTTATATGACCAGCTATTCTACTGCAGTAGTAAACCCTGCACTTGTAGTTGCCCTGTCTGCTTGTCTGCTACCTGTAAGTATGTAGTACTCGACGTTTCCGCTTTGTGTCCTAATTATTTTAGCGTGGTTTAAACGCTGCTTACGGATTAGTGTTAACTCGGGGACTGATTTAGCAGCCGCGCTTTGCCACTAGCAGGCAACAACCTGGCACTGAGAGAAAAAAAAAAAAAAAAAAAAAAATGCCGTCTTCGGAGGAAGGTTTATCCGGAGGTGACGTGGTTACTGTCAAACACGAGCTGAAAAACGGTAAGTCGGTGTTTGTGAGACGTCTGATGTTTATGCTCTCACTTTTCCCTGGCAGTGTTTAGCAGCGTTGTGAGCTAACAGCTTGCCCGCCATCTGACCTGTCACAAGCCGCGCGGACTGCGTGCACGCGCATGCATGCTGTTAACAACAGTGTAATACACACACGTTATATTCCGGCTTTTTTTTTTCTCCTTTAAATCAGAGTTTACATTCATATTGAATGAGCTTTGTGCCTCTCGTAGAATAACTGCCCGTGTTGCTGTTGATGTCGCAATATTCGGGCCTCTCAAAGAAGAGTAAATAAAATAAAACCGCTGTAGTTGTCAGTGAGAGACAGTTTGCGGTGTTAGCCGTGTGCACCCTGAGCTGTGAGGAAATGAGCAGCTATAGTTAGCTAAGCTAACTGGTCCTCTGTAGCGTGTAGCTAATGTAGGTCACCATGTCAGGCTCTCAGAACAATACTGGCTTCAGCGTCCACAAATAAAGAACAAATTATTAAAAATAACTATTTAAAAGACTAAAATAGTTCATTATTAAAAGACTGTCCCTGCTTTATTACAATTGTTCCAGTCAGCGTGTCTAAAATGATTAAACCTATGGGGATGCTGTGTAGAGTTATTTCTTAAAATATATTTCTATATATGTTTTTAAAAAGTTTTCTCAACTAGTACTTATTTACTGTAATGCAGTGTATTCAATCTTCTAGACACCCTGTAAATAATATGCATCTTAAATAAAAGCACTGAGCCTCTTCCTGTAATGTCTAGGGATCTGGGACACTTCTCCATCCTGAACGCTTCAATTCAATCATCTTTATACTCCAGGGTTTGTACTGGTATTTCTGTCTGCAATTCAGAAAGGGTTTTTTTCTTTTTTTTTTTTTTTTTTAGAGGAATTCAAATTCAGAGAGTGAAATGGCGAAAAAAACAAATCGTTTCCATGTTAATTTGGATAACTTTGGACAAACTATCCTTGGCCAACCTCCACAGCACCAAAGCCTAAATGGGGCCCTGTCATGATTTACACTGTCTATCAGTAGCTTTTTTTGTATTAAAAAACAAAACAAAACAAAAAAACCCGAAATATACCAATGCGTTTCTTGGTTTTCAAGTTTTACTTCTAGTTCTTACAACTCTTTGTGAAGTCTGGGTACTGCATTTTTCAGGTTGCTCTTGTGGCTTTTTTTGTACATCTCTTCTAAACGGCTCACTTGTGGAGGTGTTATCTAATACTTGCTTTTGAAAGTAATACTTTGTGCAGGTTGTGCACTTTGTTCGTCTTTATGTTCTCAGTGTCATTACGGGGCAGTATGACCGAAATTGTGCTGAATTTGTCTTTGAAGGTATTTGTTTTTAGAGCACTGGTTTTAAACACAGATAAGTGACAATTTTGCTGCCTGTTGTTTGAGTCAACAGTTGGTTGCATTGTGTGTTGTACGCTTCGTTTATTTTTGGTCCAGTAATCTGATTAGACAAGTGGCCTTCTAGAGTAATGATATTTATTATCGCCACAGTACTGTACATTTCACTGTTTCTACACTCCTCATGTCTGTATTTGCTAAGATAAATTCAAGTTTGTTACTACATTTGACTTCACGTCATTCAGTTTTTTACATTGCTTCGCAATAGGCAGAGCTCTATACAGCTGTGGTTTCTTTGGGATCTATTTTTGTTGACGGAGCAAAACCTAAAGTAAATGCAAGGTATTTATTGTTGTTCTGTTTTGTGGTATTGTTGTATAATTACACAATATCTCTCTTGCTCTTGTGCTGTTGCACTGAAAATCAGCCCGGCTGTAAATACCGGCTACACTCGGCCTGTGTCCTCATCCCTACAGCTGAATCACAGTCACGCTGATATTCAGTATAACAGCACTCTAGCTCAGGCCATATTGCTTAATTGTACAGTCCTTAGTTCCTTAATTCGATTGGTCGAACAGAGTTTAAAGAATGCTTATATGTTGTGTTGGCCAAGTAAAATGACACATTCTTGTTTGAAACAGTTACCACAGTAGTGTTAGTGGCATCATCAGCAGACATGGCAAGCAATAAATATTTTCAGGTATATAAAGTTTGACTTCAAATATAAAAGATCATCAAGGAAAAAATGGACGGCAATTTTGCTAGTAACACTTTCAACAGGAATGCACAAATGAACATGCGCCAACTAGCCAGAGTGTTTGCAGCTTTTTTGGAATCTATTTCTGCTAGCGGAGCAAAAATAAACACAAGTGGTTTGATATCTGGGAAAATCTTGTTTTGTTGAAGTTCCATGGCATTAAATATCATTTTAAATTGATAAGAAAAAGGTGTTCTTAAAAAAATGCTGAGGAGAAATGAACAATATGACTGTTGTATCAGAGGAATGAAAAACTTTTAGGTGGTATCAACTTGCCACCGTTTCTTTTCTTATAACAATCCACTCTCATATCTTTTATTCCTTATTTAGTTTTCTATTTTGAAAGGATAGAACTGAAGCCTTATACTACAAAGCAACCAGAGATCATTTATCAGTTGGAATGCTAGTTGTCCCACACACTGATAAACGTTATCACTATGGCAACCAGTAGTAAGGAACGCCTACTGACCACTTCATAGCACAGCGACTGGAGACTTGATAAGATCACTGTATGTGTAAACGCAGCGTTATTAATCAAGAAAAAAAATCTGCAAGCCTTGGAGTTCTGTTATCACTCAGGCTTATGTTCGATTCAGCTTAAATTTTATTGTAATGTCATTTTTTGTAATATTCTTGCCCAAGTACAGTACTTAAAACAGCTTAAGGCTGTTTGCTGCTTCAATTTAGAAATCTAGTCAAGAACTTTATTTCACTAGCATTCTTCATGCACAAAAAATAAAGTCAATAACTTTATTTCACTAGCATTCTTCATGCACAATCGGGCATTTTTAGAAATCCATAGAGGTAGTCCTGTCATGCTAACATCCAGGAACATTTAGTGTGTTGTTAAAGGCACATCCTGCTTTCCTGTTTTTAACAAAGTAACACTGAGCATTATGACAATTCACTAATGCATAGAGTGAAAGCCATGAGACTTATGTGGTTAATGCCGTATGCAGCATTCTAGTGTGCATGTGATCTGTGTGTGTGAGTGTGCATGTGCGACAGCAGGAATGTGTTTACCTCAGTGGGCTCATCACAATCACCTAAAGAAATATGTAACCTCACTATTTGTACGCTTTAGATAGCACACTAGTGTGCAGACCTGCTCTTCTCAAATACTGTTACACATGTTCACTCATAGAGCCCTCGCCTCTACAGCAACATTCAGACGTCTATAAACAATGCTGCTGCTAACAGGTAAAGCCAGTGCACTGAATGTTTACACTGAATGTAACGTGCATGGGCCTTAGGCTCAAGATCCAGTAGAACAGTACAGCAGCTTCACTTATTCTCCAACATTTCTACTGATACGTCTCAATTTCCTCTCAAGCTCAGTGACGTCATTAGATCAACACGTTAGTCATATATTATGAATCAACTTTTTTGTGACATGCTAATAAGAGACATCACTGATTCTTGCCTGTGTGACATAGAGGCTTTTTGTGTGTGTTGTAGTGTTTATTCAACAACGCTGCTGAATTCTCAAATCTGTTTGGTCAAAAGGGCTTGATTCATTTTCTATAACAGGAAGGCTCTGAAAGTTTTATCAGCTATCATTGTGTCATTGTTTCTATAGTAACGCCTCATTCACTTACGTTATATGGAGGATGATTGACATAAGCTTAGGCCAATCATAAAAGCAGACAAATTTAAAACTGTCTCTGAGAAGACGTCTTTTTAATATTTAATGAAAGAGTCTCCGGTGTCAGAGTTTTGTAACAGTTTTCCATCACAGGAAATTCTCCAAGACATTTTTCACTCTCAAGAATATAAGCTGCATTTATTTCTGTAAAAGAGAGGAAAAGTAAGAGGATGGTAAGAAAAGGTAAAAGGTTTATAGCTACTATAACATCAGCAATTAGAGGATGTTCCATGCTATGATGTGTAACTATAAATGGTTAAAAATTCTACTGTATTGTAAGTTAATTGTTGGCAAATTGCTGTGGTATAACTAGACAAAGCAACTGGTGACCATTCATTTTAACTGAGTGCTGGCAACTTCCAGCGACATCAGCAACCGCAACCACTAGCAACCAGATGTGGACGTGTCTAGCGAATGTCAAGAAAAGTTGAACTTTATGTAAATATGGAGTGACTTGGTGCAGCGACAAGCAATGGGAGTGAGACAGTAAGAGTGCATGTGATCAGTGGCAAAGAGCACACACTGCTTCTCTTTTATGATATGATGCAAATAAACACTGCTGAATTTTATACACAAACGCCAAATCTACCTCCAGAATGTTTTTTCCTTTTAGCGGTAAGAAAACTGATCTGGAATGCTAGTCACACCACACACTGATAAACATTATCACTATGGCAACAAGTAGTAGGAACGCTTACTGACCACTTCATAGTACAAGGACTGGAGACATCACTGCATGTGAGAACGCAGCATCAGAGGCACATCTGTTATAGGAAAATAATCTACTAAATTTACTTCAGCCACTTTATTTTAATTGTACTTAAGATGAAACTGGGTTGAAATTTAATTTAAGTGTGTACCAGTGGTATGTGTGCACTGGTGTAAGAGGAGAAAACACATCGGATATGCTGTTATAGGAAAAGGATCAGGCTGAATAGCATCACACCACCTCAACATGTATTATTTTCCTATAACAGTTTCATTCCTTAAAGAATTTAATTATAGAATTCATCTTTTAATTTCTGCAAGTACCTTGGCTAATAATTTTGCTCTTTGATTTGTGTATCCTGCTTTATATTGCTCAGCTTGTTCAAACATCACCAGAAAAAAGCTCTGGGTTATCAAATTGTAAGATGATGTCTTGTTTGTTCCTCTCTCCAGCAAACCTGACGGGTCATGTAGAGCGTGTAGGCATTGAGAATTTCGAGCTGCTGAAGGTTCTAGGTACAGGAGGTGAGTACCAGCGGACCTGCTTCTATCTCTATGCTTCTGGGGGGTTTTTTCTTCCACTTCAGTCCACTCAGATCTTATTCTTTATGAACAGCGTATGGAAAAGTATTCTTGGTGCGAAAAGTGAGCGGACATGACTCAGGCAAGCTGTACGCCATGAAGGTGCTGAAAAAAGCCACCATCGTGCAGAAGGCGAAGACAGCAGAGCACACGCGTACCGAGAGGCAGGTGCTGGAGCATATCAGACAGTCGCCATTCCTCGTTACCCTGCACTATGCTTTCCAGACAGACACCAAGCTTCACCTTATTTTAGGTGTGCATCTTTTCTTTTTCTCAATCTGTACTCAAAGCTTAACTTCCTGCTTAAGAGTCAGCAAAAACTGGTGTCTGAGAACTAAAGTATATTCTGTTATCTGTATAGCCTGTATTTATTTACACTGATGTTGTGTATCAGAGAGATAATTTTTCAGGAAATACAGCAGAGCTAACTTAGTCGAGACTGATACCAGGCTCTGATTACAGATTATGTGAATGGGGGAGAGCTCTTCACACACTTGGTGCAAAGGGTCCATTTCAAAGAGCAGGAGGTTGCTTTGTACAGCGGAGAGATCGTCCTGGCACTGGAACACTTGCATCAGGTAAGGCACATGGCATGTTGATGTTTTGGATCTGTGTCAGTCAGGTTTTCCATTAAAATGCTCTTTTAATGTCACTATGCACTCTCTGCCAAAATAAATATACCATATAATATATTTTATCTCCCTCTTCCCCCAACACGTAGATCTGATCAGTTCAACACCAAGCCTGTTTAACTCAGAGCTATACCAAAATGCAGAAAAGATTTGGTTTTAGATGTCGTCTTTAAACGGGAATCCTGTGATAATTTCTTGTAAGGGTTTCGCTTCACATCGGACCTTCTTCTTTCCCCAGTCATTATACATCACATCTGCTCCATTTTTTGCTGTTGCAGAGAATCCAGGGCAGCCAATTAAATGGACACAAATATAGCCCAAATGTTCTCAGAGGCATTGTTTACTGAAAGCGGAAAATGCTATTTTTTGCTTCATGTTGATTCCCCGCACAGCTGCAGTTTCTGATGGAGAAAAATATCGCTCAGGGCACTTTCAGGCCTGAGCCTACAAAACAACACACTCAGTATCACAGCACACATACTGACAGCTTGTCACCCAAGTGAACATTAAAACCCTTAAATCTCAGATGTCGTTTATGAAAGCAGGATCTCATGAATTCAAAACAAAGAGAAATCTTGCCAATTATTTTCAGCTATTTCTTTCTGTTCACAAAAACTAGCATGTCTGTTTCTTTTTTTAGCTCGGGATCGTCTACAGAGACTTAAAACTGGAGAATGTTCTTCTGGACTCAATAGGTCACATTGTCCTGACAGACTTTGGACTAAGCAAAGAATTTGATGAGGTGAGGCCAGTCATATAGTGTACATTTCAGTACAGCCATGAAGCAGACTTTTACTTAACAGTTCCAGATAGTATGGCTCCAGAGCAGTATATTGCTATAAGCAAAAAAAAAAAAAAAAACAACAGTGAGTCTGATGTAAATATTCCCAAGAGGGTGAACTTGAATGTAGACATTTAAAGACATTTTATAAAATGTTAGATTAATGTTGATAGCAGCATATAAAGCATAGGAAATCTTCCATCCTCTGCAGTCAAGTATGAGCCAGATGTCTTAAGAGAGACTACAAGAAAATAGCATTTTTCTCTGCTAATAAAAAACATTACTTTCCAGAGACCACCCAGCTCTGCACACACAGGCTCTAGCATGCTTTGCTCTTGTCAAATATGTTTAGTTAACCCATAGCTGACCCATGCATACTAGTTACAATATACAGTGTTTAGCTGTAGTGTGATTTATATATATAGTAAAGTCCTGTGAAGTGCCTTGAAAAACACATCGGTATTTGATGTGTTTACATAATTTCCACTGAAACAGGAAACCAAGGCAGGATATGACGAGTGGCTCCTCCAGGTAGACTTTAGCTTACCTCACAGGATTAAGCCATATGTGATAGTGAGTATCATGGACACAAGCCTGAGCAATAATGATTCAATTGGAAAACTGAACAATATTGCAATTAAAATGATCATTAAAATGATTCAAATTACAATTATTAAAATCAAAATGACTAAAATGAATTTACAGTTAGAAAACACATGCACTCATACATACAGAGACACATTTATGACCCATGCTCGTTAATCCGATTTCTCTTGCTCAGCAACAGCTATTCTGGCAAGTTGATTTTATTTATAATGTTAGGGGTGGGACACTTCAGATTCTAGAGAGCATTTGATTGGACAGACAATCTAATGAGAAGCTGAAGTGCTTAATGATGTCATCAAAAAATCCTAATTGGTGGTAGAGAGAAGAGAGACAGTAAATTTTGATTGCATATATATATATTCTAAATGCATTTTTTTTTGCCATTGTTTTGAAACACACATGCATTTAAAATATACATTTTGATTTCATGGGGACTGTAGAGTTTTGTGCCAGTCAAAGCTGCGCTGTAGATTAACTGAGAGGCATGTGCGTAATAAAGCTCTTTCCCTTCCTTATTGTTGCTCTACTCCTTGCCTTTTAGCTAGAGAGGGCTTACTCCGTGTGTGGCACAATTGAATACATGGCACCTGAGATTGTAGAAGGTGGAGTATCAGGACATGACAAGGTAATGTTCACTCAACTTCTCCTTACTTTATTTCAGTCATTAATACATTTCTGCTTGTCTGGTAACAGTACCAATGTATTACTTAGCTACTTGTATGTAATAAATACATACGTTAGAGTGCAAAAAATAATTTTTTGCAGGCAGTGGACTGGTGGAGTCTGGGGGTGCTGATGTACGAGCTCCTGACTGGTGGCTCTCCTTTCACGGTGGATGGTGATGAGAACTCCCACTCTGACATAGCTAAGTAAGTACACGTTACCTTGTGCTTTTTTTGTCTAGGCCATTAATGTCTAAGTGCTGTTCCATTACATATAACTGCTTAGAGCTGATTATTAGTTAAAATTGAATGTGACTTTATGTTGCTTTCAGAGCATCGCTTTGTTTTTGAGTGAAAGAGAGTATGTCTCTTGACATATGTAGATAAATAGGAAGCCTCAGTTTGATAATGTGGTTTGTTCATTCCTTACGTCCTATCTAAATCTGAAGAGGGGGAGTTTTTTTGTACACTACAGTTTTGTATATAGATACGATTTCTTTCACGGTCACATGATTTAGAATCGTTTGGCTCTGATATCCTGCACCTCTGTTGATTTTATCTCTAACTGTTTGAGTGTTCATTGTATGAGATTATGTATCTCAATTACCAGACAAAACTAAATGCACCAGTAGAAGCCTGTTATGTATTTTAATGAAGTGTTGAAAGCATTAAGGAGCTTTTTTTTTTCTCATCAAAGCTGTTAATTTTGTACCTGACTATATTTTGGGATTAGAGAGTAGAGCTTTACATGAGAACACAAACATTTATAGACTTTGGAACACTGATAACTGAAAGAGAGTATGGCTCCTTACATCTTTTTTTTCTCTCCTTCTCACATCACAGGAGAATTTTGAAAAAGGATCCTCCATACCCCAAAGACATGGGGCCCCTGGCCAAAGACATCATTCAACGGCTCCTCATTAAGGACCCAAAGAAAAGGCTAGGTTCTGGGCCTTCCGGGGCTCAGAATGTAAAGAGCCACGCATTTTACCAGGCAGGAGAATCAATCGTACTAGAAATATAAATTTAAAAATTCTTGACTTAAGGTAATGCATCATCATAGCACACAGTAATTTAACAGAAATACTTGTGTCTCATTCAGAAAATGAACTGGGAGGATCTGGCTGCCAAGAAGGTCCCAGCTCCCTTTAAGCCAGTCATCCGGGATGAGCTAGACGTGAGTAACTTTGCGGAAGAGTTCACAGAGATGGATCCTACTTACTCTCCTGCTGCACTGCCTCAGAACTGCGACCGCATTTTCCAGGTGAGGGTCAGAAAGCCTGGCTTCTTAGAAACTTCTCGAGAGCACAGATGGTTTCTGTTGTTAATATTTTAGAATTAGGATTTAATTCAGGATGCTAAACACATTTTTAGACACAAACCTCAACCGATTTTTTTCAACAAGAAAGGACATAAGGTTAGTTTCTGTCGTGGTGAAGTTGACCCTCTACATGCCTTTGGGTGAAAGTAAAGAGCGATATTTGACATTCTATAATGATTGTGTAAATAATGTAAGCCTGGCTGGCTGTGTTGGTATTGAAACGAGCAGAAGGGCTGTTTAGAGACATGTAATTATGCTGATGTGGAGATGGATTTAAGTATCAGATGTGAATGACTATTTTTGATGCGACTTGAACCATAATGTTGCCTATAACATGATGCCAGCTGATGTCGGCGCCATTGAATGAAATCGTATCTATGATTGCCTTCTGGATGCTCCACTCTGCAGGATCAATAGCTCCATTAACGACACTGTCATGCAATGAAAGGTTGGCGTCTGCTAGAATAACCATGCCTGCCTCAATTACTCCTTCAACCTTTGATTACTAACTTCAGCTTGGCTTTTTTTAAAAAACGCTCCTCTTTCATGTACTGTGGAATTCTGGTCCTTCGTAATTTGCTGGCGTTGCTACGATTGCGTCTGCAGTGATAACTTTAAACTCATGTGTCTCGTCTCAGCCCTCAGCCCGCTCCCTCACCCCCCCACCCCGCCTCTCAAACCCTTCACAAAACCAAATTAAGTTGCATTAGAGGGCCGTGATGCGATTTGAAAAGCAGAGCAATCAAACAGCTCGGCTTGGCAATTAAGAGCATTTCGTCTATTCATCCCTCCATCCTTCCGTCCATCCATCTACTCCTCCACCCAGTGTCGCACCCACAGCTGCACGCTCAGTTTCTGAGGGGGCCACTGCTGACTGCTGAGTCTTTTATGCAGGCTAAACACCATACATGATGCACTTACCACAGATGGACAACAAATGTGACTTTCTAACTCAAGCTGCTCGACACTGGGGAAGAGAAAATCAAGAGGGCTGTTTTTTTCCCAGGGACATGTTTTTCAAAGCTTGTAGTTATTTGGCATCTGGATTGAATGTTAGTTACACTCCTGAAAGGTAACTTTGAAAAAGAGCCAGTCTTGCTGTATGTTGTCCCTCGATTCTCACAGTTGTTTCTATGCTTGTTTGTATGTTTCCATGCTGTAATAATAGTGTGCATACAATTGTTGACAAGTTAAACACTTGTAAGAAAACTTTAATGGCCTCTAGGTATTTGCAGACATGGTAATTATGGTTAAAGTAATGCTTCTTGGAATGCTATATATGCCTCAGTCTGTTTGAGATGTTTGCTCACTCTTGGCTTTGTGTATGTGTAAATGTGTGCTGCCTGGCGCAGGGATACTCCTTCATAGCTCCCTCTATCCTGTTCAAGAGGAATGTGGTGATGGATGATCCAGTTCAGCTGTGTGGTGAAGTGGAGAGGCCAGGACCTGCTGCAGTTGCATGCAGTGCCATGATGAAGGTAATAGAGCACCAGCTCTTTTTGTTGGTGTCGTATTAGGGGCTATGAAATATTAAGAGTTTGGAAATATCATGTGGTATGTGTGAATAGGCCTATTATATTTTGTGTTGTGAATCATACAGGACTCCCCTTTCTACATGAATTATGAGATGGACCTGAAGGAGACAGCACTAGGAGAGGGAAGCTTCTCTATCTGCAGGCAGTGCACACACAAGAAGAGTGGGCAGAAATATGCAGTAAAGATTGTCAGTAAAAGGTATTCACATACAGAGCTTATGACATTCGCTATGTAATAGATCATAGGGTGTGTCTCAATCAGCTCTCTTGCTCCTTAGGTTCCTGCACTTGCAAGGAACCTGGTTCATTACACATTGGGTAGGCTAGCTAGTGGATTTGTTAAAAATCAAAAAAACACTTAAAAGTCGTTAGACTTAAACAAGAACTTAAAATAACGTTCAAAATTGCTAATAATCATTTGAGAGCTACAACAATGATACCAAGCTAATTAAATTTGTAGACAAGGTTCCTCCTACCATTTTTTTAAGCTGAGAGGCATCATTTCCACTAAGGGAAAAGAGTGAGCTTTGATGCTCCCTGGTATTTGTTTAAAGAAAAAGGGAAAAAAAGCAAACATTATAGTGTGTGTGTTTTATCTAATTTATGTAGTAAGGAATAAAAAAGTAAGTGTGTGCTGTTATGCTTTTATAAGAACAGCAATGTGGTGTTCTATCCAGTTACCACTGCAATTGTTAGAGCATGTCTCAAAGAGTTTATTCCTCTTACATTACAGGTATTTACCAGTGAACAATGATAACATCTTTTTTTTAAAAAAATTAAAAATTAAAAATATCATTTCTTATATGTATAAAATATATATTTTTTTATATATATTATATTATAATATATAATATATGTATATAAAAAAAAAACTCATTCTTTCTGTCATTTTAACACATAAAAAAAAACGCAGCTGGTCATGTTAATTAGAAAACAACAAGCCCTCTGTCATTAGCTGTTACTATAGAAACAATAGCACATTAGATCGAGCACATTAATATAAAGCCGTGCCTTGCAGCTGCACTATTGTCAGAGCCATGCTGTTAGAGAAAATTGAAGGACACATTTTGACCAATCAGATTTGTGATTTAAATATGTTTCCTCGATGTATCGTTTCATGCCACAGATCTTGATTTTGAATAATGAATTATTTTTGAGTTAGTGTGCTTCACATTGTATGCTGCAATAATAAACACATTTATAATTACAGTATACATATTTTTTAGTTTTCATGTATTGTAGAATTTGTGAAATTCCAAATGTCATAATAAGGCCGATCTCTATCATTTCTGTTAGTTGAAAGTTTAATTGCAGTAATAATAAAATACTTATGTGCTAAATGTATGTATTCCCTCTTCGTGAAGAATGGAGGCACAGACGCAGAAAGAGATAGCTGCTCTTAAGCTATGTGATGGACACCCCAACATAGTCAAGCTTCATGAGATTTACCATGATCAGGTAAGCCACCGTATTACATATGCACACATATATGTATGTTTGTGTGTGTGTGTGTGTGTATGTATGTGTGTGTATGTATGTATGTGTGTGTGTATATATATATATATATATATATATATATATATATATACACACACATACATACAGAGAGAGGCTGAAGTGGAGCTGCTCTAGGCATGCTACAGCCTTATTCAGTCAGGGGAAGTGGAGCACAGCAAATGTATTTGAATTCCCAGTGCCCTACATTCAATGCAAAACCTCCTAGCTATGTTGGTTTCTTGTGTCTTATTGCTCTCTCTTTACCCATACTATTCTTTGCGTTAGCCAGGAAAATCTTGAAGAGTATTAAATATACCCTTTTAAGTGGTTATTTTTTATTTTCCAAAAATTAAAAAAATCGGTTCTGGTGTACACTTACTCCAATTTGTAATGACCAGCTCATGTATATTTGTTTTAAGCTTCTTATCCCTTTCATGTCCAATGCGGTTCACAAGATGAGAACCAGAATATGGTGCTGATCTGCCCTGCCTGTGTGCCTTTTTTGCCTGGGCTTAAGAATATTTGCCTGCTGCTTTTCATCTCCTCTCACACATACTCACATCTGTGTGCAGCTGCATACATATCTGGTTCTAGAGCTGCTGCGTGGTGGAGAGCTCCTGGAGCGGATCCGGAGGAAGCAACACTTCAGTGAGACAGAAGCAAGCCGCATTATGCGGAGGCTGGTGTCCGCTGTGAGCCACATGCACGACGTAGGTGTGGTGCATCGGGACCTTAAACCAGAGGTACAGCTGACCTTTTACTGCCATGCCACTTAACACTCAGCTCCACCAGTTGGCCTGGCACGTCTTTCGGGATTGAGAGAACGTGTTTGACAACTCCCCACATAATGGGCCTGCTTTAGATGAACTGAGTGTAGATCTCTTATAATTAGGCTCTCTGTGAGACTTTATTGGCCCATTGTATCTTAAAGCTTTTGCTAAATGCTTTTGTGGGATTAGTGAAAAAAGGGTGTGTATCCAAAGGGTGAGGTATACAAAGCAGAGCACAGTCCTCTCCATTATATACTATGTTGTTAGACTACTTCAAGCAGAACGCCATAGGCCAATTTCTAATGTTCAAATCAATTTTCTGTGTACAGATAAACTCTCCTTTATGAGTATTGTTAATGAATATGGTTCTTCATTTTAATCTCTCTTATTTCTTCTCAGAATCTACTATTCACTGATGAAACTGAGAACTCAGAAATAAAAATAATCGACTTTGGCTTTGCTCGGCTTAAGCCTCCTGACAACCAGCTTCTGAAGACGCCCTGTTTCACCCTACAGTACGCCGCCCCTGAGATCCTCAAATACAAGGGTTATGATGAGTCATGTGACCTCTGGAGCCTGGGAGTCATACTGGTAAGAGCATGCCATTGGTTTTACAATGGAAACAGCACTGCATTTGATATTATTACCCAATTTTTGTTGTCAAAAGGACCTACTTAAATAAATAAGAAAAAACCTTAAAAGGATTAAACTTACTTATTGATTTGTTTATTTAGTTTCAAACGATAAATTTAATGTTAATCTTGTTGAAATGGTAGTCTTTTTTTTAATTAACGTTTCAGTGCCAAGCCCATCCAAATACTGTCATTCAGACCAGAACCTAAAGTACATTCGTACAGGCATTTTGCAAGGAATAAAACAAAAACAGTACTGTTGTATGAAAATAATAAAAAAACAGAACTAGTAAAGTATAACTAAGAGTGCTTAAAACTGAGACTCCTTCCATAAAGATAACATGAATGTCTCCTAATAAAAAAAAGTTCACCACATCAGCTATTATTAAAAAATTGCAACACGTTTTTAAATCTGTTTATTATTATTCTATTAGATTATTGCAGATTGGCATACACATCTCTGTGTCAGGGTTAGTATTGAACAATACTGTATTCTACATTAATATGAGCCTATCATCCATTGCAGCCAGAATCGTATATATGGCCTGTGATACTTCAACTGCTCTGTGGTCTAAAAGCATATAAAACACATATAATAATTACAATCATTATTTAAACCACATTAAAAAAGGCCAGAATCTTGCAACTATTTAGCCAGCTGCTAGCATGAATACATACAGCTGACTTACTTTATATAAATTATAAAGAAAATAATTCAAGTAGTAGCTGTGAATCCAGTATATACAGTGAATTTTGATGAAACACGAGACATGATGGAATTCCATGTTCCACTTACAGCAAAATTTTTGCAATACATTCCACAGATTTGCATAGTACTGATTTATTTTATGAAACATTGGAGTACATCAGGCTTATTATTCAAATAATTTTCCAATAATATTCTGAATATTAATTGGAGCCATAGAGCTTTTCATAAATTTGGTTCACAGACAGCTTTGAGAAGAAGCAGCGAGGTAGAGCATCAACATTTATCAGTTCTTTAAGTGAGAAAGATGTTTGTCTAAGTAGGAAGTCTCAGTTTGCCGATGTTTCCTTCCGTCATCACACTACTGCATAAATTTGTTGAAAAAATTCTGGTTTGTCTTACTTCCTGGTTTACTGCTGCCTGTATGTTTTTGTGGCTTGGCTTTTATTCACCATCTTTGATCAGGCTGTATTTCAGTTTACGTATCATTTTGCATGAGTGTATTAAAGGCCATATTACACTAGCTGAAGGTTGTTTTGGACTGTTGGTATTAGCTATATGTAAAATACTTCATGTTATTGTCAGAAAAGCAGAACCCAAAGGCATGAAAAAGCAGAAGGTAGGATTCTATGTTTGGAGAAAACAGATACTGAAAATGGCCTCAGATTTGATGGAAGTCGCAGAAGCTCTCCATGAACTGAAATATTAGGCCAACTCGACTGCCTTTCACCAAGCACAATCTAGAAAGGATGCTAAAAGTGAGATGTGCAGATCTCTCTCTCTGTCTCTGTCTGTCTCTCTCTCTCTCTCTCACTCCCCATCTTCTTTTTCTTTTGTTTCTGTGTGCATGTTTGTGTGAGAATTAGCCCTGACTCTAGCCACCTGAGGGGGGTGCGCAGGGTAGCATTTGATGACAAGCTCTCAGACAGGCTGTAAGAGGCCCTGCAGCGCTGAGTGTTCGAGTGAGAGATAAAGTGCACACACAGTTGTGTATCTGTCTTTTTCTCTTTGAGCAGTAGCATGACAAAAGGAGGCCAAAATAAAGAGGAAGTGAAACCTTTTTTTAAAGCTGCTGTATATAAGATCTTGAAATTTTGCTCTCTGTGGTAGAAATCTATTGCAAACTACTCATGGAAGAACATTTTGTAATGCGAGCTGTGCTGCATCATTCTCCTTCATGTGGATGAATCACATGGGTACAAATGCCAAGTAATGCATGTTCACTGAGGCTGTATTCCAAACAACATATGGCACAACACGTAATAGGCCTAAAGAGTAAGGACAACAAAATCTGTACCGACATGCCACAATCTGGTTGAAGAAGTAAGGATCGCTTTCCAGCAGAAATGTTGCATATGGTATTTACAGTTGGGACACTGACTGTAGATAGCTAGCTAAGATACGGCTCCTCTTACTGAAAAGACTAGAGTTATACACTTTCACTCTCATTCTCTCTCTCTCGTGATTAGCTGCTGGTTCTCGTCCCTCAATATGTATCATGTATCTTATTTTTTCACTCCTAAATATAGTATATGATGCGTCCAAATTGCAGAATACTTCCAACATGACACCTCTGACTGTTTTCCTATGCATTGTACATTTAGTAATGTTGGCTTGTAAAAGGTCACAGCACTCTTTAATATGAATCCTACTCATTGTTCTAAAGCTCTGTTTCTGCATACGGATTATTTTCACTTGATATATTAGCATCTAAACAGTTGGGCTTTAATTTGGATCCAAATCTAGATCTGTAACAATGCTGGAACAGTGAACTTTTCTGAATGTATGTCTAAATCCCTTGCTCCATGTTGCATTGTGTTGCAGTACACCATGCTGTCTGGCCAGGTGCCCTTCCAGTGTCAGGAGAAGAGCCTAACACACACGAGTGCAGAGGAGATCATGAAGAAGATCAAACAAGGAGACTTCTCTTTCCAGGGTGAGGCTTGGAGGAATGTGTCCCAGCAGGCCAAGGATCTCATTCAGGGTGAGACTGATGCTCTGCTGAAGAGCTAACAGTACTAGTGATGAATAAAGATGACGTATGTTTCTAATAAGTAAAGGGTATGTGCATGTGTCTTTGTGTGTGTCTGTGGGATGCGAACAGAGCTCCTGACAGTAGACCCAAACAAGAGGATAAAGATGTGTGAGCTGCGCTATAACACATGGCTGCAGGATGACAGCCAGCTCTCGTCCAACCCCCTCATGACTCCTGACATTCTGGGCCTGTCTACCGCCTCTGTAAACACCTGTGTTAAAGCCACCTTCAATGTGAGTGAAACAGATGGTGAAGGAGGGTTATGGTTTGGGAGAACAAAGCATAAAGAAGCTGAAAATGTAGATGTCCAGCAGTGTTGTGTGATTTATTTATTTTAAAATATTTTTCTTTTCTTTAAAACAAATAATGGTGGTATTCTATCCCACATCTCAGTATTGTCTGGCTGATGCAGTGAAGGCAGTTGTTTCAAGTAATTTTGTAATTATGTTTAGTGCCAACAATGTATGGAGGCCATAATATATTCTTTATCGTTTTAATTGTTGGCAAGGAATAATATTTGTAGGACTAATCACCACTGACTTCCTTTTTACTATATCTGCTCACTAAATATGTTGGCATGGTAGAATGTACTTAGTGCACCATATATCAATTTAAACTGTTCTAAAAGTGTATTATAGTCTCTGAAGCTGAATTGCATTAAACTTGAAGTATTACAGCACTTGGCTTTGAGTGGATGCGCTCACTGCAATCCTGCAGGCTATCACAATAAACTCTATTATTCTCAGCAGCACAATATGAACTATCCACACATTATTTTCAGACTGCAATAGAAAATAAGCAACAGAGCAAATTCTTGTTTCTGCATCAGCCCCCCAAAAAAAATCAGTTCGGAGGTTCGATAATGTCAGCTATTTTTCCTCATTACTGTATGAAATGTACACTGTACTGTTTTCTCTTAGGCTTTCAACAAGTGTAAGCGGGAGGGTTTTCGATTGCAGACCGTGGATAAGGCTCCTCTAGCCAAGCGCAGGAAAATGAAAAAGACCAGCACGAGCACAGAGACACGCAGCAGCTCCAGTGAGAGCACACACTCATCCTCGTCTTCCTCCCAGTCTCAGGAGAAGACACCTCTTCAGCTGTCTGTCAGCACGCCCCTCACACTGGGCCCTGATGATGATGAGCCCTCCCAGAGTGAGCCACAGCCTGCTTTTAGCTTCTCCGAGTGAGCTGTGTCATCCTCTCTCTCTCTCTGTGTTCCTCTATGTTAGTCGGGTCTCCCTTTAGCACAGATGCAGAGCATGCAAGCAGGAACGCCAGAGCCGAAATCACCCGAGCCCTTCACTAGCAATAGATGTGTGGAGCAGGGTAGTACAGTATGGGGGTGTTTGAGGAAAAAGGCCTGATCCCTTTATCATCTAATGATTTCTGGACTGTACCAGACTTAACCACACTCCTGATCCAAGTGACCAGGCATCTGCATCTGCTGTATGTCACATACACATGCAAGCTGAGTGTCACTCAGAGAAGCATGACATCATGCACTAACTGGATCGAATGCTCCAGTAACCGTGCCGTCTCACCGCTTTAGGCCAAACAAAAAAATGGAAGAAAGGGATATTTTCTTTATTCAAAAAAAAAAGAGTCTATATAATAAGCTTTATTGTTTATATGTTAAATTATTCTTATGGCTCTATGGTCAAGTGTGTTCTCTTTGGTAGATGTCCTTGTATATTGAGTTGTGAAGTGTGTTGTCGCTGATTACTTTCAGTCAGAAGTCTGCGATCTGGGATTTGAGTTTAATTTTTGTGCAGGCTTCATCTGAACTGAGATTCATGGTGAAGTAGCAGAGATTTGTTTGAGTGTAGTCAGACAAATCTCATACAACAGAGTGTTCCATGTTTATTATTTTATGCAGAAAATATGTTATATTGGGAGTAAAAAGGACTATTTTATATGTGAACATTAGAGTTAAATCTATATAAAATATTCTAACACACAGTGCTAGGAAAATGCAGTCAAACAAACAGATTCCCTAATTCCAGTAGTGATGGATTTATTCTGAGAGAGTTTATTTTAGTGATAGATTTTATTCTGAGAGTGTTTAACTAATAGCCAGGATGAAGCATACATTTATACAAAAAGTTAGATGCTCCATATATTTATTTAAAGAACAGAAAGGTGGTGCTGCATGTTTATAAATATGTTGTTCATGTCCTAATTTCTACATAATAACATATTAGCAGAGTAGATGTCTAAGTAGTAAGCAGAACGAAAGTTAGCAGCAGGGAGTATAGGTGTCGAGGTTAGGTGCAATTGCCACATAATATTATGTCTTTGTATGGATGGTTAAACATTTTCTGTACTTTCTGTGCTAGACGCTTAGTGGTAAATTGACCCACTATGGAGTTTCCTATTACAATAGAGTTCATTGTTGAAGGCACATCTGCATGCCATGAGCTTAAAGTACTGTCCTTGTTAAAGCCTTGATATAATAGCATTCTCGGCTCTGCTATTGGAAGCACTACAAAGGCTTTCAACTGATAAGGCACTAGACTCAACGTTGCAGTTGACCTGCTATGCAAAAATAGCCTACGCATTTATTTCTTTAGCCTGACTTGTGTGTATAGCCCTTGTCTGATAGGGACCATTATGCATTATAAACAAGTGAGCAAAAAAAAAAGAACATCATGCCTCTTTAAGGCCAACTAGGCTGTGTAGGAGCTTCTATAGGAGCTCACATATCCTTTACCTCTTTACCTTTACATTGAAAGAAGTGGTGACATCCACAAGCTGAAATACTGAGGGCTTGTACAGAGTGTACTGTAGACACACACACGCACAAACAAACATGCATGCAGATACACTGGTGCTCCTGCTTCTGCCCACGTGACAGAGCAACAGATGAGCAATAAGAGCATCCTGAGCTCAGCTCACTTTCCAGTATCAAAGGCCTGCACGTGGCTTTTTCCATCTCCACTTTGTGCCAAACCCCTGCAGCTTCCTCATTCCTGCTCTGCTCTTTTTTGTTTTGGTATATTAATAGAACAAAAAAGAGAGTGTGTGTCCTACATTGAACTCTGCTTGGGGGTGGGGGGGTGGGGGTCTGGATTGGGGTGGAGGCCTTATTAGTTGCTTTACTGTGGTGCTGTTTGTCCTCGGAGAGATTAAGCAGCCCAGCTCAGAGTCCAAGGGCAGTGAGACAGGTGCATGGGAACACACATGGAGGAAAAATGGGGTCAGCGCTTTACAGCATTAGGAAGAGGCTGAGAATTTGGCTTTGATGAATATGCGCCAGAGCTATTCAGACTCCGAGGCAAGACCTCTGCTTCTGATTCTGGCAGATAGGTCAGCACTCTGTTCTATCGTTTCATTGATCTCTAAAGCACTTGTGTTTTGCCTCAGCCAATGCCAGCAGCAGATTTTCCGAGTTCTAAAGAGCTCTCTGGTCTGGCTGGCTGTGTGAGGGTTTTATGTATATTCTAGAGAGTATCTTTTACCATTTTCTGAGGTAGAGAGAACACATATCGTAACAGCATGCTCTTGAAAAGAGCCCATTCCTTTGATCTGAGCACTCCTTCATCACAAGTTATTGTTGGCCTACTTTAATGCTCTCAGGAGCTGGTTAATTGTGTGGCCCTTTTTTCCTGCTATTGTAGCAGAGGGTCCAGTGTGAGTACATATTTCTCTGTGCCGCCAGCGGTCAGAATGTCGGCTCACTCTTTCATCTGCTCATGGAGGTGGAGCAGTTCTCCATGATGATTTGAGCTTCGACATATCCCTTATGAATGCTATCTCGCACAACGTAGGCTATGGAACCTGATTTTGTAAGGAAGGTGGCTAAAAACCACCTGGTTTGTGTTTCAATGTTTAATAATTGAGGGTTGTTTTGTAACATTGTGTTAGGTAGAAGAATGTTGTTGTGGTTAAAAAAAGGAGTTGGCTTTATGGTAATTTTGTATGAATGGTCATTTTCAGAACTGGCTTGGGAGTAGGTACTTACCTCTCATAGTCCTTAACAAGACATTTCAATCATGACCTTGGAAGATCTTGCAGTATCTTTATTTTTTTCCAATCGAGCATCATTTTTAAGCAAGTGCCATGTGAAAAATGTGACAAGGAGGAAGTTTCAACATTAACATTACCAACGCCAGCACACTGTGTTACAGATGGAAGACAGTCTCTGACCCCTAGAGCTTAACTTTGTGTCTCTCTCTAGTATTGGAAAATACTGTTGCTCTAGATGGGCGACAAAAAAATATTCATAGATTTTCATGCAAAAGTCTTTTATCCATTGATTTTTTTTTCTTTTGTTTTTGCCAAAGGTTTGATCTGTAGCAGTAAAGCTCAAAGAAGATCCTTAGATTCAAAAACAACAAAAGCTTTACATTTCTTTAAAAAAAAAAAACATTGTTTACCATCAGTGAATATATATATATATATATTTTATATATAATATAAAATATATATATATATAAAATATATATATATATATATATAAAATATATATAAAACATATATAGAACATGTGCTTCCCACTGGCTGAATTGTACAACATTCTAGCTGGGTCATGCTGTTGTTTTCAAGTTGCGGTGATGTCTCAGTATATCAACTGGCATGAAACATTCATATTGTTAAGATCACTGTGACCTCCATTCAGGTTGAAAAACTTCATACAGGCTACATTACATTTAATATCTTTTTATCTATCTATCTATCTATCTATCTATCTATCTATCTAGAGGTAGATATAGATTACATGCATTCTTGGCAAATTTCAAATATCATATCTAATTTGTTACACTGACTCCATTTATGGTTCTTCAGCCATAAGACATTTCTTTTAGCTTAATTTTTCAATGCTAGATAAATAATCATTACCGGATGTAACATTTTACAAAAGCATCAACGGGATGTTGGAAAAGAGAGAAAACTCATTCATAGGTAACTGGTGCTGTTTAACAGCCAATTGTGCAATCAAGTACTGCCACCGAGGGGCAGTATCTACATACATTTCAGTCTAAAGCATCCTTTGAGCCCTTTCAACTTAGACCTACTTGTCCTAGCTGTTCTGCCCGTGCTCACAGAACAGCATCATAGGTTTGATCATTCTGCACAGAACAAAAACAAAGCTCTGTACTTGAACATTGAATTTGATCAATGTAATATTAATGAAAAATTTATTGTAGTTATCTAGCTGGGCTGGATATACATTAATAATATTATTCTCTTAACTTATTAAATTGGGTTGTTGGATTGTTATATGACTGATTTAAAATAAGAAACACAAAATGAGATTATATTTATGGTCTTAATGGTGTATATATTTTGTAAAAGCCAAGCCATATTCCATTAGGTGTCCTATAGTTTCCTCTATAAAAAATATTTTCCCAATATTAGATTATAAAATTAACGTTAACAATTAAGGATCAGAGCAAAATATTTTGTGTTTTAGGAAACTAGGGTTGAAAAATCTGAGTGTTTTGCATGACTGTTCAAGATTCTAAGTTGAATCAACTCCAGTTCTCCAAAGTGAGAATGCACACTGTTCGTTCTCTTGTCTTATTGATAGTTTTGTGGTTTAAACTATGTGTCTATGTATGAAAAAAGAGTACTTAAGGGCTCTTGTTAAAGTTTCTAATGAATGTTATGAATCTGATATATTTGTCAAATGAAATAAAAATCTCTAAATTTACAAGGGTTTACTCTGTTTATTCCTTCCTTCAGTATTCACTCATGATTCTGACTTTTATGAAACTGTGTAATTTGTGCTTAATCTTTGTATGTAACTAACAAACTGTTATTCATGGAAAATAATTGAGCTTTGCAGAGATTTACACGTTTTGTTCCTTATTCTGTGGATATTGTGCTTATTATTTTAAGCTCTCAAATCATGAATCAGTTAGAAAAGCAGGAGAAAAGAATGCCAAATATATTTTTCAAGCTCTTAACCTCCCCACCCTGATTAAGCATCAAACTGTGATGACTGAAGTAATTGTACCATCCTGAAGATATTCATTAAAGCAAAAAAAAAAAAAAATAATTCACAATCTATAGGACATTATATTTCAAATACATAAAATCTATTTGCTTAGTTTTAGAAAGTACTGTGTTGTATGTAGAGACTACGTAGCAAACGGTCAGAATTCGAGTCAGGGATAAGGCGGGAAACTGTGGAATTCTGCACTCGGCCACATTTCCTATTGTGCCCCAGAGTTGACCGGCTGCCCCATCGTACGATGATGGGGCTTTTTCTATTCTTTTCTCTCTTAGTGCATGTTCCCAAAGCGCTCAGCATTCCAGCAGCCCACCATAGGAGCTGCTTTAGTGAGGGCTGCTGGCTCCTGGGTGGCCTCTTGTGCAGGGGCTGCAAAGGGGAGGAGACGATGTCTTATTAATTGACTGGGTGTCTTGGGCAAAGTGGAGGAATTTGGCTGAGAAGAGAGAGAGACACACACAGAGGGGAGGACCAGACATTGTCTGAGCTGCCTCCAGCTCTACTGTATACCTCCTCATTTTCTCAGCCTGCATCATCATAAATGCCAAAAAAAAGACATTTCCTGCTTGTAATTTGTGTCCAAGTGAGCAGGGCTGGACTCAAATCCAAATGCAATGGAAAGCCACGAATGCTCCAAAGAATGGATGCTCTCAAAGCTGTAAGGGTGACCCGGGTTGCAGTGGAGGGCGTTTCTCTGGAGCGGGTTGTGGGAATGGCCGACGTGGTCCTGGGAGCTGTGGAGGTACTGAATGGCTTGCTGTGGCTGAGTGTGTCAGGGGGATGTGATTGAGTGGGATGTTCTCAGGCTAGGGCAAAAGCAGGGCAGACAAGGGAGGGGAGGGAGTGTGTAAGTGTTGAAGCTTCCCATGTGGTCCACACTGACCCCCACCACCCTCACCACCACCACCACCAAACTGATGCACCCCCAGCATACACCATAATCCTGTTACATGTGTCCCCATTAGCAGTATTGGAGCAGCTAATGTCTCGCAAGGTGTCAGCCAGTCGCCAGCCATACCACGCCATGCTTGGACTCCTTCCCACACCCTATCTGTGCCATGGCAAAAAACAACACACACACACCACATCAGTATAAACCCTGCAAGGATCAGAAGTCAACAAGAGTGATCGTAAATCATCACAGTCCTTTTGTCACACAAATTATATTACACATCAAAATCACAAATATCATGATTGAATGATAAACACCATCGCCCTTTAATCAGATTCAGTACACTCCAATCTGTAAATCAGTCCTGAAGCATATTACTGCATGGCTTATTCCTGCTCTACCCATCTCATTCACATCATCAATTAATTATCAACCCTTTCATGACTTGATTTGGACTGAAGTGTGTGAAAAAGTCAGTAAAGTCAATAGTTAAACAATGCAATTATTTAATTGTAAAAACAGATTGAATTGAACTTCATCCTCCTAAAATATTTCTGACAAATAAATCATGATTCAGGAGCCTGTTTCCCTTCCTACTGATCCATCATGCAGCTGATGAAGAGCTGGATTGAAGGAACTGACCTCAAAATAGTCTCTTCCACCCACTTGTTTCCTGTTCTTTGTGGGACAGCACAAAGCCTGCTCCACTGCACGCCCCCACACACACACACACACACACACACACACACACACACACACACACACACACACACACACACACACACACACACACACACACACACACACACACACACACACACACACACACACACACACACACACACACACACACACACACACAGAGAGAGAGAGAGAGAGTGAAGCAGCACTGGGAATACAGCATTACGGTAATGAAAAACGACATAACAGTCCTCAAGATGCCTGAAAAGTTCTTCCTTTTTTCCTCTTTCCCTGTATTTTTCCTAATCTGAAAACGAGCCAAAGATAAAACAAAAATGGCTGTGTTTTCTAATTAAAGGATTAAACACTTCATAACTGCCTTGCTTGCGAAGTCTGGGTGTCCATGACTCTTCTTATGTATCTCTTCAGCATCTTCAGGGCAATATTAAATGCTTTTCACTGCACGTCATCTCATAAGTCAACAGAGCTGAGTGGCTCTTTGATTATACTGTGTGTATGTGGAAGGGAATAGTGCTGCAATAAATCAGGTTCATTGATGCCTTTGGTGTAGCCTTATTCCATTAAACTGTCATAAATTATGTACTTAATACAGACACGGATGCAATAGATTATAAACATACAAACAAACAAAAAACAACACACAAAAATCTTATGAGAATCATGTCTGAGTTGTGTTGGTTGTCTGCAAGGACAGTTTTGACTATTTTTGAGAAAAACTGATCCTTTGCAGATTTTATTTAAAAAACCAAATGAACCAAAATCTTTCTTTCTGGTTACTGAGGTTAATATTAGGATGAGCTTTAGGTGTATGCATGGCGTTAATGATCTGCATTAATAATAATGTCAATAGAAGGACCTCATAAGGATAGTAAGCCAAAGGTGTGTGTGTGTGTGTGTGTGTGTGTGTGTGTGTGTGTGTGTGTGTGTGTGTGTGTGTTGTGTGTGTGTTGTCTGTGTGTGTGTGTGTGTGTGTGTGCATGCTTGCCCTCTGTTGATCTGAAGTACTGGTTACCATGACAATAGTGCTTAGAGAGGGTTTGGCGAACAATCACCTGTGGATCTCTTTGCCCTGGCTTCGGTGGTCTGTTCATTTCGCTTTGGGAGCAGATGGCCTTCCTGAAGAGTTGATAAGTATTGCAGCTGAGACATCTCATCCATGACATACATCTAACTGTTCCATGCTGTCGAATTGCACACAAGGCATTAAAAGTCCACAGACATCATAGCCAACATAGAAGACCGGTGCTTACATGAAGAACAACAAAAAGATGGCCGAGCATCCTGAGCTGGGGTATTCTGTGAGAAAAGGGAACTATACAAGGCTATATATTAATAAATTACACTGCTACGCATTTCTATTCATTGCTTTGTGGTTCACATGAATGAGTGGACCAGAGTCATCGTCAGAACAAGCTATGGCCCCTGATAGCTGGGTTGAGGCTTACTGATCTCATTTGAAATGCTAATGGCCAAGAGACAGCTGCCATCCTGTGCTTAACACAGTGTCACCCAGCAGCCTAGCAGCGAGAGAGAGAGAGAGAGAGAGAGAGAGAGAGAGAGAGAGAGAGAGAGAGAGAGAGAGAGAGAGAGAGAGAGAGAGAGAGAGAGAGAGAGAGAGAGAGAGAGAGAGAGAGAGAGAGAGAGAAAACCAAGATTGCCAATAATTAGGCTGGCTTATTATTCTTTGGGTCTTGCATGCACTCCATCCTTGAGAAGAGTAATTTGTCTTACAATTTAGAGACAGGAGAAGAAGGAAAGGTACATTATGAAAGAAGGACACATAACAGGAATGAACATGTGACAAAGCCTACACTCTGTTTATTAATGTTTACCTTCAAAATCACAGGCCTAAAAAACAGGCAAGTTTTGCTGAAGGTAACTTATCAGCAGAAACAACAGTAACAATAGCAAATTTAGAGAGCTCTTAATTTAGCACTCATTCACTTGGGCTGCCTTATAGGCTATGAGTGGCTCCCAGAGTGATTACATGAGTTCTTGTGGCAAAAGGATCACTTATAAATATTGTGGGGGAATAAAGCATCAATAAATATATAAATTTATGTATTGCCCTGAGAACAACTTTGTAATACATTTAGATGTCTTTTGTCTGAGCCTGAGAAAAAATAGTCATATTTTAAAATGATTTTCTATGGATTACTTTTATAAAATAGATAACACAATTATTTATCGTATAAAATGGCTATACCTGACAGCCAAGGTTCAGCTGATGAACTGCCATAAATGGGAAGAATGTCTGGACATGAAAACACAACTAAATGCTGTACATTAGAGTAGATTGAGAAAACATAAAGAGGAGGAAGTGAGAATATAAAGCTAGAGGTGGTGGATAAGATGGGAAAAGACTCTCTCAAAGAGATAAAGCTCTGACTAATTTGAAATCATCATTCATTGTTTTTTTGTTATTAATTTAAGAGACAAATTTTGCAATTTAGAATTTACACACAAATTCCTAACACACATTTGTACACAGATTTCAGCATAAGACATTTGCAACATAAGTTAAAGCACACTGACCTCACTAGGATAAATCTTTTCCTTACATTGCTGGAATTTTGTTACAGTAGATGAAAATGAAAATTTTCATCTACAATTTTTACACAATTTAAAACAATATCATTTAAAAAGGAGTTTGTATGAAAAATGAACTGTAGTTAGAATAGTGTTAGTGTACTAGTTTTGGTAGCCATGGTTTGAGTACAAGAAATGCAGAAAATCTACCCAGCATTGTTAGTAGGTGAGGTCAAAAGTCCTTCAGTGAATAGAATTTAGATGAAGTAGTGTGAGGCGTTCTTCTCATTTTAAGGGAACCAATATAATTTTTATATCCAATATAATTACACACTTATAATGTTCTCGAAATGCTTAAGTTCAGTTTTATGTTTACTTTAGAAAAGAATTTTTATTTGTTACTTTTCACTGAAATTTTCTAATTGATGTATGACACACACACACACACACACACACACCCCACACACACACACACACACACACACACACACACACACACACACACACACTGCTGAATCCTCAGCTAATGAATGCAGAAAAACCTTTTTTTATTTGTTGTGAAAAAAGTGTTTGTTTCTTCCGTATGTGTGAGTATTTTATTTTGAGTCAGATATTCATGATTTCATGATTTTGTTTTATTCACAATATAAATGAATTTGCACAATGTGTGTATAGTGTAAGGAAAGTGTTAGAGAAATTGCAACACTGAGTCTAGAAATGTGTGAAAGCAGTTAACAAAGCCTGTATTCATTTATTAAATTAAAATTCAATTTTCTAAACTTAAGCGTATATATTTTGTGGCCTCTAACAATTTTACTTACAAACACAAAAAATACAAAGTAAAAAAAAAAGGTAAATGATTTTACATTATATTTTCCTTAACTGACATTATTTAATGCATTTATTCCTAAGAACAAATCTCTGTGAATCATGTTTTTTAAAAGAATAAATCACTTGAGCCTAATGAACCTGCATTAACTGATTTTTCTGCATCAGTGAGGAAAATGAAGCTCACAATAATCTACAGCTTAACAAACATATCGGTGGGTGAAGCAGAAAAAAAATTAGGCTTAAAAGAAAATTCCAAATTTACACCCAGACACCAGAGATCAGTAAGTTACCATGACTTTATTCATGAATTGAATAAAGATGGCAGACAATGTTTAACATTTAAACAAACACAAATTAATAAATGTTGAATTACATTCTTGCCTTGTTAAAATTATTCATAGTTAATTAATTATTAATACATTAATAATTTGTTACTAATACAGGAGTGCATGATGATGTTTATCACCGCAGCATAGAATGTTATAAGCAACATTAATTTAGTTCATTACATGCAGTTTTCACTAGCTGATGTACAGATCCCTGACCCAGCTGTGATTACATGTGACTGAGAAAAAAAATAGTTTATTGTAGAAATTAATGAAAATGTGTTTAGGAATTGGATGTGAATTATTTAATTTTGAAGTTTCATTTTAATCACAATAAGACATAAGTTTTTTTTTAATGTGTGCATTTTCATCAGTGGCACTATACCACTGTTTTGATGGGTATTAGACTAATATTAGAATATTACAAATGTCCAGACTTGTGCTGCTTTGCCAAAAAAGTTTTTGTGTGAAAAATAAATAAAGCTTTCACTTTTTCAGTATGTTTGTTGACTCAGTGTGAGTCTAGGGAGGGCCTGAGAGAGTGAGGATCTCTCTTCACATCTCCTTCATTACTGATGTAATTACACTGGCTCTCTTCAGTGCATGCACTTTCCCCTCTTAATCATGTTTACTCAGGTCACAATTGGGAAATGAGGTGGAAAATTGTGTGTGTGTGTGTGTGTGTGTAGGTATGGGTATGTAAACCAGCAAGAGAAAGTGTCCTAGCCAATGATACTTAGAGCTAGGGACAGTCCACGTTAAGGCAAAGGCTCTCTGACTCTCTGTTCCAGCCTGTCTCCACCCTGTGGGTGTTACCTCTAATCCCTGCACAGCGTTGCCTGGATCATTATAGACTGGCTGTTGGAGTCACTGAAAGGGGGAATTAGCTGGGAGCACAATCCCGGCAACCTTTGTGACCCCTGGACAAAGACTCAGCTGCTGGGGGTCCCAGCCGCCTAAACCAGCCCGTATGTCCAAGACAAAACTGTTACAATGGCCCAAACAAAGGAAACATGGTGGGAGAGAGGGGCTAGCTGTTTGTGGGTGTGTCTCTGAGGAATTATTTAATGTTCTGGCCATTTGTGCTCACTTTGCGGAACTTCTTTTGACTACCAGCCCTGATCTACGGCTCAGATTGCGAAGCAGTTGCAGTGATTGGAGGCTACCAGTAAAACGAGACAGCTTTTCCTCCCCTCTCTCTTTCTCCCTCATGCATCATCTCTCAATATATATCTCAATATATATATATAAAAGATCTTCCTTTTCACAGTGGCCTAGTGCTTCTCCCCAAAGCCTTCCTGCTGTGAGGATGCTAAGCAGCCCTTTGTGTCTGTTGAGAGCTGGGAAATCCTCTGTCTGTCCACTCTCTCTCTCTCTCTCTCTCTCTCTCTCTCTCTCTCTCTCTCTCTCTCTCTCTCTCTCTCTCTCTCTCTCTCTCTCTCTCTCTCTCTCTCTCTGTGTGTATAGAATTGTATCACTTACCAGTGGGAGGGGTCTGGAGTACGGTGGGCTTGGCCTGTGACCCTGTTCTACTGTCTGCTAGTCAGCTGGATACAGATGTAAATGAATTTGTATTGCTTCCCCAATACACATTTTCTTAATTTTTTTTTTTTTTTACAGACCCAGACTATTATGTTTGACAGAAGCTATTCTAAATCCTTTTTGGGGACTGGAGCAACGCTTGTACCTCAATATTATCCAGAATTTGTATTAAATAATAGGAAATCCAGCAACTTCTTATTAATTCCCATACCATGAAATTAAGAGAAACTACACAGTGTGTGAAATACATAACTTGAAAAGAATGCTGACACTTTACAATAAATTAGCAATGTATTAATACTTAACTAATGTTCAGTAACTAATATTAATTAATTACCTTAACAATAATATTAATTCTTAACTAATAATTTCATAATAACGAATTAATACAGGCACTAATATAATAAGTATAATAATAAGGCATATTGCACATGTTAACTCATTTAATTAATTTAATATCATGACTTGCACAGTGTTTATAAAGATCATTTACGTTGACTTTTTGTACACAATCGTGCAACAATTTGTAATTAGCAACATGAAGCCAGCACCACAAATTAGTGGATTTGACATCACATGATTCAGATCAAACAATTTTACATGGGGATTCTATGAAAACAGTGATGATGATCTAGCAGGAGGTTTATCCATTCAGCCACAGTAAGGACTGACATTTTGAAAGAATTAATTATGAATTAACAAATTGCTGATTTGTGGACCTTACAGTCAAGTGTTACCAGGATCATTTATTTTGCACATTTTAAAAAATGAAACAAATAAAAAAGTGAATTTGTTGTATAATTCAATAAAACTACATGTGTATTCTAGCTATTGTTCTATTCAATAATCAATACAATATTTTAATACACATCATGCAATAAATAAAAATAATAATTGTGTTTTAATTTAATCTAGACAATCTAAAGTCAAAGGTTAAATTGTTGGTTTATATTAATGTCATCTGAACTCCATTTCTATAAATGAATGAATGAATAAATAAATAAATAAATAAATAAATAAATAAATAAATAAATAACTTTTTATGTAAGGTGTAAGGTGAAAGGTAAAGTTATGTAAGGTGATAATAATGATGATATAGTGTAATACAGTTTGATACTGTTTTATATGAAATACTGCAAACTTGTAAAATGTTTTCCTTTTTTCAAGGTAATTGTTGATTGCTCTGTCTATACAGTACATTTGATCATGAAAACAAAATCTGTTTGAAACAGAAGATCCTTACATTTTAAAAAATAATTTTCTTGATAGCAATTTATAAAAACACACTCCTTAATCCATGTATGAAAGAATTGAGACTCCCCATGTTTTGAATTTTGACAGCTGTTATGTATGCCTATACATTCTGAGGATCTAAGACAATGCGATTTAGGATAACTACTGCAAAGAAGGAAAATATATCTGACGTGTGTTATCAACTCATTAAATCACTGATATGTTAAATGTGCATTTAAGTGATTAGCCTTTGGAAGCCTTCTAAATTCGAGAGCCTGGGCACTTGTCTGCATTACCTGACAGGTTGCTATGCCTCAGTTGTTGGGGTGGTGCTGTTTAGCTTTTACAGCTAGCTGGATGCTTACTTTTGTGATGGATTGCATCACCCTTGGGTGTATTCCCGCCTTGCGTTTAGTGTTCTCAGGATAGGCTCTGGATTCACCACTGAATGAATGAATGAATGAATGAATGAATGAATGAATGAATGAACAAATGAATAAATGAATGAAGGAAGGAAGGAAGGAAGGAAGGAAGGAAGGAAGGAAGGAAAGGGAAAGGGAAAAAAATTCTTACTGCACTGCATCAGTGTCGAAATTAAAGAGAATTAATCTTCCTTATCTTCAATAATAATTGTACAGCTGATTGGATGTGCTCCTGACCCACTGCAAATGTATTTAACCTCAGTAGTGGCCATTTCCCTCAAATATCCACAAATCTATATCTCAATCATATCTCAATCATATTACCTTGTCTCTGGTAATAGACTGGCGCGCCAAATCACCATACATTGTAATTTTAGCAATGTACCTTGCATGTGTAATGCTAGATCCGGTTTATTACTAGCCCAATACAGCTGTCACTTGCTTACCCTTTCTCTGTCCTCTCTAGCTATTTTTCTCCCTCCACCGTGATTCTTCTCTCCTGTTCAATCCTCTCTTATTAGCGGGCCCCCAGCTGTTTGGCGGCCAGGATCAGAGGCTGCCTCTATTAGCAGGGTCCATTTGTTGAGCGATTGAATCGCTCTCAGCCCTCTGCTCTTCCATGGCCTCTAACCCTCTCTCTCGAGCTCAGCCTCCCATAAGGGCCTCTCATAGGACTAGCACACAATGGAGCCTGATAGAAGAATTCTTCCTGAGATAAACCAGATGCTAGGTAGGTATGAGAGAGTGAGTGTGCGTGTGTGTGTGTGTCAGAGTGTCAGTGTGTCAGAGAGTGAGAGAGAGAGAGAGAGAGAGAGAGAGAGAGAGAGAGAGAGAGAGAGAGAGAGAGAGGTAGTAACAGGGTAACATATAATTTATTTACTACCTTGTTTTATTAACGGTCAGACATTTTTAGGTCCGCTCTATTCTAAGCTTGTAAACCCTTGTGCAAATATCAACAACTTCCAGCAGGTGGCATGCTTGTACAAGCACAGAGAAAAAGTCCCAACTCCACTCTCTCGTCATTGCCCTCCTCTTTCTTTTTATCTCTCTCCCTTAGCAAAACATTAAACAAATATGTCACTCTCTGAACAGAATTAACAGAAGTTATAATGCCTACATATGGGTATGCTCTCTCCTTCTCTGCTCCTATTTTTCTCTTTCCTCCCTCTTCTTTCCTCCTTTCATCAATCCCTCCCTCCCTCCCTCCCACCCTCCACCTTTTCTACCACTTGAGAAATAGTGGCCCACAGTTATCAAGCCAAAGTCACACAATACATAGCAGTTTTCTTTAAGTACAATAACCACAGCAGGGCAGTCCATTTTTATTTAATTTTTATTTAATTTATTTCTTTGGTGAATACAAGAAAGGAAATTATAATTTGTGTTTCTGCAGAATTTTACTGTATCAAACCTCTTCTCTAGCCACTGCAAAAGAACTCAAGATGGTTAGGAGACTTTGGTTAAAGTGCTCTTGCATCCTCCCCCCCCCCTCCCCCCCCCCTCTCCCCTCTCTCTCTCTCTCTCTCTCTCTCTCTCACCCTTTCTCTCTCAGTCTCATATTCTGGCCTGCCCTCAAGAGACGTCTTTTTGCTTAAGGAAAGATGGTGCTATGGCGTTCTGCATGGCTGCATCTGAATGTCTCTCTTTTTTCCAGTTTTAAGGGGCTCACTTGACCGCCCCTTTCTGGCACACTGAGAGACAGATGAGAGAGGTTAGAGAGCTGCTCAGAGCTGTCACTCACCCGCACACTGACTCCTCTGGGAATCAACCACCTCTGTCTCCACACTAGCCACACGCAATGGAACAATACTGCCATCCCTTTACACCATCCAGTAACACCATTTTTTTCAGCTTATATGTTCATTTTGTGAACTTGCTCTGGATAGCTGTTTCATTTCATCATCTTTCAAGTCTCATCTTGTAGTGTTTGTCCTTTGATTGTTACTGTTCTTTTGCTAGCACAGGCTCCATCACCATGGAAATGAAGAAGACTCAGGGGACAAACAGGGCATGAATCTTATACTAGAGAAACACTCCTACTCATTCTTTATTTATGTGGGTCCTGAGCTTGTGTAATACATATACATACAGTACATTTTCTTTCCATGTGGATTCTTCCAGGTTACATGGTTTCCTCTTCCCAAAACCATGCCAGTAGGTGGACTGGCTTTGCTAAAATGAACCTTGGTGAGCTCTAGATCATCCACCATGACCCTGACCCAGATGAAGATGAATAGATATACACAGCCATGTATGCACAAGCCCCTTCTAATGCCTAGTATCTTCACCTTTAACAATAAAAAAAAACAAAGCCTCTAAACCACTGGCCCTGGAAAAAACACTATAAGAGCCACTTTTTGTTAAAGCTGGCCCTCATACCTATGAGAGGCTCCAGATCTTTGAATGGTGAATGCTACTTTTATCCTTTTCTAACCGCTGACATGCTGAGATTGAGATTCAAGGTAATTGAGTTTGATTGTACAGCACTCTGTAGGTCAGAGAGTGAAGATGGGTTTACATATCAAAGGTGTTTTTTTCTTTATGTGCAGGTCTGTGGAGGTTTGTAATTTGTCTACCTTTTCACACCTTAAGGTCCTCACCTCAAATCTTTTTCTTGAGAGGAAAAAAGACATAACTGTAGCCAGCAAAGAAGAAGCTCCTGTTGATTCCATTGCACTAACCATAACTCCTTTTCAATTATCACAGGCCATCTGAACCCATATTCATATGTGGGATATAGATTTTGACTAATTTATATAGATTTTAACATTTTATATGGCACTACTGTGGAGGGGGACAGATGGCATGGAGTCTAACAAGGTATAATAATAGCTGAGGAACTTGCGGGAATGAATGAAAGGTCATCCTGAGTCGAAGTTATAGTTCTGGTTTAGGGGTCACTCATAAATTCATTAATTTCATTCTTAATTGGGTTCATAGAGGAGACAATAACTTAAATGCCCCCTGCTTCAAAACTTTAAATTGCACCTCTGGCTGGACTTTCCCAACTCTTTGGTTAATCCTGTGTGATTGTGATTTAGTGTGATTGAGTGGCGGATGGATGTAGGTGTTGCCGGAGGCAAAAGACAATACAATTAAATGATTAACACACTACGGGACCTCTGACAATTAAAACTATTATGGAAATTAAAATGACATTATGTCACAGTGGAGAGCTGATGATAGCCGTGTTGTCTTTTAAAAGCAATTTCCATAATTCCAATAATTGAAATCATAGCATATTCATCCATTTACCGGGTGAGGGGGGCTAAGAGCGGCCACTAATGAAACCCAATCATTAGCATCCAAACAAAGTAATTGGCTAGTCCTTTATCTTCAGAGATAGGTGACAAGGCACAATCACCCCCCTCCATCAGAATGCAAAAACAAGTAATTAAACCGCAGACAACGATGAACCCGGCTCGCAGCTCCGGTGCTGCGCACGTTTGAAAACAGCACTGATTGCCTTGATTAAAGACCTTACTGTATCCTCTGCCGTTGTTTGTGGTTTTACTTTTAAAGGATGGGGCACAGCAGGCTTCACAAGCAGAGAAGCAGAGCAGCACAATTGAGGGTTTAGGAACTACTTCTGTCTAAATGTCAGAATCATTTTATGATATTTAGCAATAACTCAAGTGCACATTGTGTCTGCATGTTTAATATAATGAACTAGAGGTCCAAAGAGATTAGATTTCCTCCTCATAAAGCTTCAGCAGTTCAGTACCTATCTTAGTATGTATGTGTAGTTTTGCTTAATCCTTTACAGTGATCTTTGACTGACCTTGATGAATAATTATGCCAGGAAAAGGAAGCGAGAGAGTTTGAGAAGAGTGGAGTACAAGGAGAAGCAGGAGGACAGGAAGGAGAGATGAATGCGGTTTTTAAAGGATGGAGACATGCAGATATGAAGAGTTAGAAGAGTAAGAATGACTGGTGGGTACTTCTTTTTTTTGTCATGAGCTCCTCCTGTGGGACCCAACTACTCTGAAGATGAAGGCTTCCAAACTAGAAGAGCTTGATCAGAACCTTTTAAAAGACAGTCAAGAACATAACACTAGAGGCCAGAAAGGGAACAAAACCTTGACACAGCTTTTTTCTCATCAGCACTTTTCTGCACTTCATCTTCACCTCACTTTTCACTTTTTCCATCCTCCTCAGCCTTCTTCTCACACAACCTCATGTTTTTCTGTGTACTTCCTCCTCACCTCCCCCCATTGTCAGAAAACAAGCACATGCAACAGTCGAAGACTCACTGTTGGTAGAAGGCTGCCTTTCTCTTTCTCTCTCCTCTGTCCATGCTCTCTAGCTCTGCTGATGAGGCCAGCCGGCACAAAAGAACCAGACAAGAGTGTTGACCCCAGTGCCGCCTATAGCATCTTCCTTCCTATATACAAAAGTCTGCATGCATTCTCTTAACATGGATTTCCCCCCTTTCTTTTTCTCCCTGCAATGCTTCCTTTAATGTTTTCCTTCACTCTCTTACACAGATCCTTCCATTTTGGCCTCCTTGATGAATGAATGAAGAAAATGTCCTTGGGTGTCTTTTTTTCTCCTTGACAAAATGAACTGATTCACATTTGTACCCACTTGATCTGACCCTGGGACAAGAGGGTAGTATGTGTGTGTGTGTGTGTGTGTGTGTGTGTGTGTGTGTGTGTGTGCGTGTGTGTGTTTTCACGTGTCCACAGGCACAGTCCCATTATGGTGGAGCTCTCTTCTGTCTTAGCTGAGCTGAACTACAGAAGGTAGTTGTGGTGGTGGTGGTGATGGGGATTAATATGCTTATTGTAGACCGGTTTATGGACAAGAAACACATCAGTGACTCATTTGAAGAATGGACAAATGACAATCATAAGCAGCAAATGTGGACAAAGTAAAGCACAATGGAAAACTGAGGACTTCTAGGGTTTTAGATCATTATCTGTTCCCATTGTTCTAAAACAGAACTTAGCATGTGACAATCTACAGGATTATGAAGGAGACAAAACTCCAGCACAAAGACATAAAAAAAGAAGCGGGTACCCCTCAGCCCTCTTACCTGCAAGAATGAATGTTTTTTAATTGCTGGTGATTTTTCACTTGTTGCCATTTTGCACACCTCAAGTAAGCTCACTGGTTTAAACAAACCAGAATGAAAGCTGAGGAAGAATGAGATGAAGGGAGACAGAACAGAGACAGCAGAAAGAAAGAAAAGCTAAAAGAATGTGTTTGATTAGAGCTAGTGTTGCTTAGCGTTTAGCTGCAATGTGGAGCAGAAGTGCTATTGTGTATGCAGCACATTCTTGAGTGTTGCAGCTCACTGGATGAGCGTTGGAGGAAAAATGAAATGTGCAGACTGAAATTCTCTAATCAGATACAGCAATCAGAGTCCCAGAAGCAGCATTACGCCATTTACAACTCCTTTTAATTTATAATCAAAAATTGAGCCGCAGAACGGGAGCGGGAGAAAGAGCAAAAGATGCGGAGAGAAAAACAGAGAGGTACAGGTCATTACATCTCTCTTTTACTGGGCAGATGAGAGCAATGAAAATTAATCAGTGGCCATTAGCGTGTATTTACTCACCACTATGGGGATGTGATCAGTCCTGCATTTACTCGAAACCCCCTTGCTATCTCTCTCTGTCTCTTGCTGCCTCTCTTTTGCTCTCTATCCTTCCATCAACCCTGTGATGGATAATCTGATGCATATTTCTCCTTGAACTCTGTAATGGGGGTCAGAGAAGAGGCAGGTGCAATATGCACTATGAATGTGTGTGCGTGTATGTACTACTAAATGTGTTTGTAAATGTGTGACCTCTACCAGAAAATAATGAATGAGGGTGGTGTGTGTTCGCTGCGGTAATGTTTACCCCAAAAGAGTTAGGGTTTACATGAAAGAATATATCTGTTTGCATTGTGTGGTGTTTTATATGTGTGTGTGTGTGTGTGTGTGTGTGTGTGTGTGTGTGTGTGTGTGTGTGTGTGTGTGTGTGTGTGCATCCAACAGGAACACAGGAAGCAGGCCTGGTTGATTCTCTCTTAAATCAGCCACCTTTAATCTCTGCCGAGGACTCCTCCAGCTTGTGTTAGCCCAGGCCAAACACCACTAAAAACATCCACAAATCACATGTGTCTGCTGCTTTCTGCTGCTCCAGCGTAAGAGAGCTACCTCTTCATCACATCACGCTGGACTGGTCATCTGACCTGCATTCAGAAGTGGCAACTTTCTACATTTCCAGAGTGCAAGTGTAGGACGGTTCGGTGAGCGAGGCGGCACTTGAAAGGCCTAGCACTGCCGTCCCACACCATTACAGCACAAAACCTCTTTAAACTGCTGATAGCAGCACAAAGGAGCCAGTGGCACACTCTCTATGGCCGATAGGAGCAAACAGTTAATGATGTTTACTCAAGATTACCAGCCTCTCTCCATTAAACGTGGCTGCCTTCAAGAGAAAGAGAACAAGAGAGGAAAGAGAAGGTTTGTTGTTTAGTTGTTTGTTGGGTGTGACAGAGCCCAGGAGGAATGTCACTGTCTGGGTAAATGATTGGCCCAAGACTCATTGTGAATGTTTAATCCCCAACCCACTACACAGGTTAGATATTTTAACCTTTGGAAAGAAAATGTTTTGTAAGACTCTAAACTGTATGTGTATTTAAAGGTCTAGAGCTTGACACTGTGCTCAGAGCAATGAGGAATAATGTGCTATATATGAACACTCAAGGGTGTGTATTGGCAATCAAATATGATAAGCTTGACTTTGATATACGGCCAGTTACGGCCTTTCTTAGAAGCATGTACAAAAAAAAAATATCCAAGGGCCTGTTATTGATGTTCTTTTGAAATGTTGCACATGAGTGTATATGTTACTGGGTGGGAGGTGAACAAGAACGCTTAGATCCTTGGGCCGTTGTCTTAGCAACTCACAAGTATCTAGAGGAGGGATAAGGGTAGCTGGTTTGAATAGCAAGCAGGGGTAAAAAACTTGGCAATTAAAAGCAATAGAAGTGACAATTAATTTTGTGACCGCGCAGACAGAGTGGTGTGCCCTTTTGAGCATGCTTCATGCTCACCCTGTTCACAACTCAGTGCTTTAACCCATCTATGATGACCTTTCCACTCTTCTCTTCTGTACATCTGGGTCCAAGTGCTCTTTTCTCTGCACTCTTCCTGGAGAAAGGCATAGCATGTGCTTAGAGGTGACAGAATGACAGGTTGGTCATTCTTAGGGTTTTAACAAGGGGCTGATTTTTTCACTTCTGTTAACTCTAGTTCAAATTTTCAACTGTCCGAATCCAGATTTTTCTTCAAGGCAACATCTGGAGCAGTGAAACAAAACTTTTTTTCTTACATTTGTTTTTACATCCACATGTCTCTCAGGTTCTTCCCACATCTTTATTTATTTTTAAGTTACAAGAGGAAGAAATGAATGTGAAGTTGCCTAATTGAGTTGAAATTGGTGTGTTGCTTGTAGTTAGTGAGATATAAATATTGTAATTAGCCTTATATCATAAATCTCCCAGAGTAGGGGACTTTTCAACAATTTGTATAAATATCTACTGTATATTCAGAGTTAAACCCAAAGTGGGCATGGCCTACACCGCAATGAATGCAGTGTCTCATATTCACTTTAATGAATGTGGTCATTCATTGTCCCTGAGCATCATATCTGACGGCTCATCCGCTCACAACTTTATTTTGCTGCATCCTCAGTCCTCTGTTGCACACCTTTAGTTTCAGCCAGAAGCCCTGTGAATCTTTGCTGAAATTCAAACAAATAAAAAACAAAAAATTGTGAGCTCTCAGTTTGTATTACCTGTTCATTCCACATAAAATGTTCATATTCAATGCTGCCTACCAACAAGACTCTGTTAATGAAAAAGCCAAGCTCCATGTGGGGGTCTGAAAGGTGAATTTTAGTTTGTATAGGAGTCTTGAGTTTACTCAGTGTTCAGTTACTCTGTGCCAGTGAGACTGAGGCTGTGTGGCTGCCAGGTGTCTGCTGCACAAAGCTGGATGTAGACAGTATTGTACTCATCCTGAAGAGCCACAGATGATTTGTGCAAGAATGTATAATTTTCTCATTTCTTTCATGAGCTGTCAGCCTTTCAGAAATTAGCAAAGGGCTCTGACCTTGGTATTCCACGCATAGTGAGGGAGAAGACAGCTTAATGTATGCCATGTGGCATTTCAATCAGACACTCTCTCACACCCATCAAATCATCTCCATATACATAATTCATACACCTGTGGAGGGATGAGCTTTATTGCCACACTTCTGCAACATGGAGAGTATGATTACAGATTAATCTGTCTGATTCACTGTTGTGTCATAAGAAGATAGTGCTCCTCTGTCTTCCTCCCTTTGAAACTAGGCACTTACTGTCTGACACTTTTGCTCCTATTTGGCTGCTAGTGTACATTTCACTGGGTTCTGGGAGGGCACATAAACAAGGTTTGAAACATGTAAGCAGTTATATATAAGCATACAACCACAGGTCAGGTACCTGCATTAGTCTTAAGAACTTATCTTACCTTACCAGGACACAGCAGGAAACGAACACAAAATCTGCATGTACTGCAGTTACGTAGGTATGAAGCTGGCCTGTAATTAGCTAATCTGTAATTATTTGTAACTAGAATCCTCCAATTTACCATCCTGTGAATGCGTTCTGCAAACACTAATAACTGCTGTAGCTACTTTTAACCTCACAGTCATATCATCAGATAGATTATTACATTTGTATGATGGTGTATCGTGTCAGTTTACCACTTATCACTAGGATAAGTAGAAGTAGAACTGTCTATAATACTTACATTTCTTCAACTTCAATCTTTGATACTTACACTCCTCAAGGATCATGCATCATGACCCCCATATCTCCAGAAACTAGAGAGGTATGGTTCTGGTTTCCTTGCTGTTGATGATCACTGTCGCATCCCCCATTGCAGCTTAGACTCTGTTAAACCCAGTGACTCAATCTAGATGATCTGACCTGAGTATATGGACCTGGCAGAGCCACTGAGTGAAGTGGAAGTGACAGAAGCATGTGTATGTTCAGAAAATACTGAAGCAAGGTTTTATTAAACCTTCAACCTTGCCTACCCCAACAGGTTATTAGTTGAGGAGATGTAGAACAGTGAACTCTGACTTTGTATAAACATTCATAGACATAAGTAGTTTGTACCTTTTCTTTTGATCTGGCCACACTGGTCCACTTGCATGAACACCACAATTTACATCAAACTGAGCCTTAGAGGTGCATATAATTTCAATCAGGTAAAAAAGATGACGGGTTTTTTTTCCTTTTCAAAACAAGTATTCACAAGTATTTTAGTGCTTTAGTGCTAGTGGACGTAATTACTGATTTCCGTGTTTCAGTTATCCCTTTTAATGATATGTAGTTTTATTCCTTTGTCATGTCTTTCCACTGTATACTGGATGGTAGAAAATATTCTCCATCATTTTTAGATTGCTAAAACGCACCGTCTATAACCAAGGTCTGCTATAAAGAGGTTAGACATAAACATAATTCAATTCAGTTTTATTTGTATAGAGCTTTTAACAAAAAGCATTGTCTCAAAACAGCTTTACAGAACATAAGAAACAACAAACATATAAACAGACAGTCCTAGGTGTTAGATAAAATTATCCCCAGTGAGCAAGCCTGAGGTGACTGAGGCGACTGTGGCAAGGAAAAACTCCCTTAGATGGAATTAGGAAGAAACCTTGAGAGGAACCAGACTCAAAGGGGAACCCATCCTCATTTGGGTGACATAAGTGTTTCAAGCCATCAAGCCATCACCCAGAGTCTAAGGGCAGATGGTGAGTTTGTTTCAGAATCTTGTTTAGTGCCTTTGCCTCTGAGGGGAACAGCAAGATGTCAAAAATTCTTTGGTATTTTCTTTTTACCATTCTATATTGTCTTACATTACCAAACTCTGTAAGGCCAAAATGGTTTGCCTAAGTAAGAGAATTTGGTTACAATATCTTGCTGAATGGAAACATGACTAATAAGGATGTGCTAGACCTCCCTTCAAGCAAACTTTCAATACTGGTGTCTGGACAGGTCAAGCAGTCCCCCAAGTTAGATCTCTACCTCTTTGCCAGAATACCCTAGAAATTACATTTAAGGGAAAGATTTCTGTAATTCGGCCAGCATGTCAGTAAATCACAATAGCCTATGTGGCATTAATAGTCTATGTTTCTAAAAGAAATCACAAAGGATATTTTCTATATATAACGTTCAAGATCAGAAGTAATCTAAAAGTCTTAATAAACAATAAAAATCTAGTTATTGTGACTGGACATAATCTGTCTCCCAAGCTGGTGAGCATTCAGTAGCAAAGTCAACAGTTTGAGCTAACAATTGTGAATGTTGAAGTGTAGATTTTGTATGTATTTATTTTTGTTACAATTATATTTAGTAGTGTACTGGAATTTCAAGAATCTTTGTTTTTAAGTTCTGAATGCAATTTGTTGTGATGTAGTCTCATGTATACGTACAAAGAAAAAAAACTTTTATCTTCATTATTGTTACAGCTCTCTCTCTCTCTCTCTCTCTCTCTCTCTCTCTCTCTCTCTCTCTCTCTCTCTTTCTCTCTCTCTCTCTCTTTGTGTTTGTAATGTACCATTTTATTTTTATTTTCAATAATTCAATATTGCGCAATTTCAGTGTTTAAAATATGCAGGGTTTACTACAAACAAATTGGTTAATTATGTTAGCTAACCTAGACCTGTTGTGTACATGTCTCTACCATAGTGTACGGTTGACCAAGGTACATTATATAATTTGTCAGTGCATCGTAATTGTCACTTTATATTGTCTTCTGTTACCATTTTGCACTAATCACTAGAAAGTAAATTGATAAGTTGCATTTTGTCCTGTAAACCTAGGCTCTCCAGGCTGAAATGTCAAATACTGCCCATGATACTTTCCAAGAATACTATGTGCTATGTGCTCATGTTCTTTAATCGCTAAGATCAATGATAGTACAAATTTTAAATATTTTATTTTTTAAAAAGCTTAAATAAATGTGAAATTTTTACATTTTTTTTATTATACTTTATATTTTTTAATTATATAATCCAGTTACAGTGAACTACTATATGTAGTAGTGCTACATTCCAACCCTGGACTCTCTTATTGGCATTACATATTTAAATTTGTGATGTAGACCTCATACTTTCCTGCTCTCATGTTTGCATTTGCTATTTGTCAATGTATTTATATTTTATATGTGAAATATATCCTTATTCTTCTCCATGTGCTTATGTTTAAAAAGATATTATACAATAAGGTCATGGCTTTCAGTGCAGTTTGTTATAATATGGCATATTAATTCACAGCAATTAGCCTCCATTATTATGACTTGTTCTATATAAGTCGGTTTTTTTGCACTTTATAAAAAACTATGAAAGCATGTTTTATAATATTTGTTGGCCAGTTTATATGGTCACATGTGTACAACCAGAAATAGGAAAAAAAAAACTTTATGTGATAATATAAATAGGCAGTAACCTCAGGCATCCTTTATCAAATGGAAAAGCTAACGGTGCTTTGGGAAAATGGTGCAGTGGTTTGAAAGCTAACCCTTAAATAAATATAAACCTTTAAAACATCTTCATTTCTTTTCAAGGAGACTGTGCTGAGTTTCAAAATTCAAGGCTACAGAATTCCAGTAATCTTATCTGACTACTTGCAGCTCTACTTTGTCAAGCTGGACCCATTTTTTTTTAGATGCAACAGCTCTAATATATACACTTATATACACTACCCCCATGTCCACATCTACCACATGTCTAAAATGCTCATTAATTTTTAATCTACTGTTACAAATCACATGCCAATAATATATACTTAGAAACCTATAGATACTTATTCCCGAATGCGTAAGGAGCAGAAATGCTGCACTTAAATTAAGATCTATCTTTGCAAGTGCATATGTGGATCCGTTCAAAACATGCATTTATGCATTTCCATTTGTGTGTATGAGTAGGTCTGTGCACGGTAGCAGCAGCCCTCCTCGTCTCTGTGCATGGAGAAAGAAGCCATTCTCCCAGCAATCAGGGTTCTGCCTGCAGGAGCCCAGCCAAGCCTCTCATCCTCAGCCTACTCAAGAGCTGCTTTAATTAACCATCATGCCACAGATGGGATCGATTTTAACCTCCTTCCCTCTCTCTCTCTCTCTCTATCTCCAACCCTTTTTCACCCACCCCCCCTCAACCTTACATGTCTTTTTCAACCTTCTTTCTCCAAAGTCTTTCACCCATTGCTCTGCCTCTCCCTCTCATCTTGTGCCCTCTCTCTCTCTTCCCTTCCTTGTGCTTCTCTCTCCTATATACAAGTCACATAATTGAACTGGAACAGTGCCAGACTCCAGCCCCCCTAGTCTGCCTGCTTCACCCGAAGCCCCTGGACTCACCTGCTCAATACCTTATTAGTGTCAGGATCTGTGGAGAGCCATTGTGGATTAACGAGAGTGATATGAGATTGATTTCTGTCACGACAGATGAAATTGGGTTCTGCTCTTCTATCTGTATATATGCGTGTGTATATCTATAAGTCTGCACTCTCAGATACAAAAGAAAGTAGGGTTTTATACAGAGTGTTCAAGAGAGAGTATATTTTTTTCCGATAATGTTTTTTTTTGCAAACCCACATGCTAATAAATGTCTATACATTGTATTTTTTTCCCTAAATCATTCCTAAATTCAAAGACAATAAACAAGCAGGTAAATCCTCTTTAGTTTAGAAAATTAAATCTCAAACTCTGAGCAGAATACTTTGCTTTGCAAAATTTGCCTATTGAGGAGAAATTTAGAGCTTCAGAAGTATACAGGACAGAGGCTATACATCTTGCACATGGCAGATGACCATAATTGTTCAAAATCCACAATATTTGTTTTTAGGACTTACTGTTAAGAGTTTGTCTTTTGAATGATAAAACAGTAGAATAACAGGCTGTAATTAACAAAAGAGCAGGTTTCTTATACTAAATAAAAATGTTATAAAGAGTTTATGATTTAAAAATGTTCTAAATATTTGAAAATAAAATGTGCTGAAAGAGCACATAAAAAAGCAATTTACTTTTCCCCCCATTTAAGTTCATTTTAGCTTTAACCCTGTAATACAACTACAGAAAAAGTGCAATATATCTATGCATTGTTGTAAATAAATACACACTACATTGATTGTAATGGAACAATGGGAATGTATTGGTCAAAATCTGAGTGATGTCATACTGATCTAATATAAAAGCACAGCAGACTGTTGAGTAGTTGAAGACAGGCTTGTAATAGCAATAGTAGTAGTAGTGGTAGTAGTAATGTATTATATGTGTGAATGGCTGTAGCTGGCCTGTAGGCAGAGTCTGAGCTTGTTGTGGTGTGATTTCCTGGAGTGTTTTTGTCAGAGTGTGGCCGTGTGTGATTGCCTCTCCGTCGCCAGTGTCAACCGAGGATAATGCTGCGGCCACCCTCCCTGCCACAAAACAGGATCAGAGCAATCCAATTTCTCTTTCTCTGCAAAGATGGAATAATTTGCCAGAGGGACAGCGCGTCTGTGGTCCAGGCGATGATAAACCACTGTTAAAAAACAGCTATTACTAGAGGAATTGGGTTAGAGGAGGTTGACCACAGCCTCCCCCATAACACAACAGGATGTGGAGGATTACTCACAAATAAGTTGAGCAATAGATAACCAGGGGCAAATTTTAGCGGACCAACCAGCAATTTAGCCAAAAAAAGACAAAATGGGCAGCAAATAAAAATAGGATATGGAGCGACATACGTTAAGGACTTATCTCTCAGTGCACAGTGAATTGTGTGAGAACAACATTTATGAAAGACTGTTTCTATAAAATCGAGAGTAAATACTATCAACAGAAATCATCTACCACAAAATATTTGTGAAAGTGTTAACAAAACCAATAACGCAGTGCTAACTTTACACACCAAAACACTTAAAAATAGAAATCAGAGACAGGAATCAGGTGTGTGCCACTTGCCACAACAAAAACTCCAGCTAAACGGAGAGCTGTGAGGGAGTGCACAAAATACAAGGAGCTCTCCAAAATCACCGAGTTTTCTTTGGCAACAATTAACAAGCATAAATGCCTAATTGCTTTCAGGTGTCTTGCTCCCTGCTCTTTCCTCTCGACAAACTGTGACACTGTCACTAGAAGGGGGTCAGAAGTGATTTCTGTAGATGCTGGCCTTGTAGGAGATGAGAGCAGATCAGAGAAGGGGTTGGGGGTGCCACTGTAATCAGGATGAGAAACACACCCCTGCCTTTCAGTGCTGTGAGTCATACAGGCCCTTGTAGCCGAATGGGTCAGAGATTAGTGCTCATTCAGAGACCTCCAGTGTACAGCTTAATTCACCCACACCTTTAGGTATATGTCTGGTTATGTGTCTGTGAACGATGTAAGCAACATAACAGGTTATATTTTATGAATAAGGGAACATCTTTGCAATAGATTGAGACCTTTTACATGAGTGGGATTTACTTCATAATTATTCATGTATTCATCTGCAGTAATCACTGGTCATGGTGGATCTACATCCCATCCTGGAAAAAAACTAGATGTGAAGTGGAATTACTGCCTGGGCAGGGGATCATTCATACACTCTTTCACACATGGGGGCATTTGAGTGTAGCATTCACCTACAGGCATAGTTTTACAAGGTAGAAGGAAACCAGAGAAACTGGAAGAAACCCAAAACAAACCTGGGAGAACATGCAAAGCACTGCACTGACAAATAAAGCTGTGTGTGTGACCAAACAATATCAGCATTAAAGATGACACTTCTGTAAAAGGCTTCCAATCCAAATTAAACTTTTTTAAGATGCTTTTACAATTACTTTGAAGTTTAACTTGTTTTCATATGTAAGCTATCCATTTCATCTGATAATCTTGACCAACCCTCAGGCCTCTAAGTGATTTCCAGTAGCTGATGGAGTGGAGCTGCATGTTGAGGGTAGTGCAGTTTTGTGTGTGTTTGTGTGTGTGTGTGTGTGTCGCAGGGATTCATGGCTGTCCAGCGGGGGGGTTGGCAGTTAGAGGAGAGGACCAATGGCTGAGGATGTGTGGCTAAGTGTCTCATCAGCATCCTACTCAGGCTCCAGGCCCACGCTCAAACTGCACCCTGACTTGATTGTAATTGCCTGAATTCGTCTCCCGCTGCTCCATCCTGGCAATATAACTGCCACATTTTAACCCCAGAGAGCCTAGCTCACGCCACATAGCTCCAGTGCTGTTAGAGGGGCATTGCGTCAGACTCCGCTATAGGGAAGTTTGGAATGCTAAATGTACAAACTTGACATGGTCATATATGAACAGCATTATATGTATACATAAATAAAGGGATGTGGTTTTCACAGCATGATCATAATACCAGAAAACATCAGTGTTACATCCCTAACCTGAAAAATAAAAAATAGCAGTTAAATATACATGGTATGAAGGCATAAATTATTGTTCAAAACAGGCAATTTCTTTTCAGTAATTCAAAATACCTAAATCTGACATGTAGGCAAAAATGTGATTTTGGAAATATGTGTATTTATATGTACTTTTTCTGTAAGTACGATAATGTATCTGACTTCCTGGTGCATGGCGGGGAGTGTGCGGCTTCTGACTGGCAGGGTTAACTTTAGAACTTCCCCGTGGTGTTGCGCTCTCTGTGATAATAGCTACTGGCATAATGAAGAGCAGCCTACTAGCCAACAGGTGGTCCTTTTTAAAGAGCTCAGCCACTGCACTCAGGCTAGGGGAAAAAAAACACCATGCTAAAATGTGTCAGAATCTAATGTTCTGCAGAATGAAAAACCTGTTTTTCTCTCCTTTGTTCAGCGCTAGAGATTCAGCCTTGTTCCTTATTGTTCCGTGCACAAACGAGCAACAGTCTTTTTTGACATGGAGCCATGGGGGAAGAAAGACTGAGGCTGACTAGTCACAGCAGGGCCGGGGGGATTGGGGGTGGGGTAGGGGGGGGTGCTTTTTCGCTTCTTCTTTCTGAAGGGCTGCAGCCTATTAAGAGTTTGTGAGTTATGAATGGTTATGAGTCTCTCCTTCTTCCTCACACAATGTAAGAGGACATCGGGGTGGGGTAGGGTGGGGGGAATCTGACTGGCTTTTCTTGGAGACTGCCAAGAAGTCTTAATCACATCCACTGGGAACAGAAGAGATATCACATGGGAGAGAAAGAGCACGAAAGTGTGGGACAGTGAGAAACTAGAGGGCAAATCAGGGCGGAAGTACCTATTTCCACAAGCAGAATGGAGGAGTAGAGTGGAGTGGAGTGGAGTGGGTGGGGGTGGAGAACAGAATAAATCCTCTTGGGCTCGAAAACGGTCTCTGCTGCCTATATGCTATATTCTATCAACAGTTTACCTAAATTGCTGTATATTTCTCTGTAAGCATAAAAGACTTTGAATTGTCTAATAACTTCCAACAGCTGAAATTTCTTTTTTTTCCCCCTAGTTACCCAAAATAGCTGTTTCTTTTCTGAGTTGAACATTTCGGTGTCTATTAATCTTAAATAGATAGTTCCATGCTTTTTTAATTCTAAACTAGTGGCAAAATGCAGGATTTTATTTATTTATTTATTTTTTACAAAAGATAAAATTGACGTTCATTGAGAGGTCCTTCACCTGCCTATTAAGCTGCATTCTCAACTCAATGGCTATGGGTCAAACGGATCCTAGCCAGGCATATCTGCGAACAAAAGCTTTTATTCACATCCATAATCCATCTGTTATTGTGTGACCAATTTGTTCTCGTTAAGCCACATAAGGGTCTCAAGACAGAGACAAAAGTTCCACGGTGAACAATGACCAACTCCCCGTTTGCTTTGTCCATGCCTTCAAGTATGCACCTCCCATGGTGCATTGCAGGCCTTTTTTGGGGCTCAGAAAAGTGAGAGCAGAGGAAACAGTCCTGGCTGAACACCTGGAATAGACAGCTTTCACTTCCCTTCTCACTGGAAGATGAGATTGCAAGCCCTCACACAGAGAACTATGACAAGTCCTGTGTTTTGACAAGCCCACACTTGGGCACATTTGATAACTTGTTAGAGTGGAGGGGCTGGAGATGGAATGTAAAGCTCAATTTCCAGGACGAGAGCCCTAAAGTATAGCACTCACACTGCAAAGAAATTAACCATTTATTTTAACAAAAGAAAACCTGACATATCCTGCCAAAGTCCTTTTCAGTCACCAGTCCTGAAAGCATTAACACTAGAAGTAAAGCTCCTTATTAAACATATGCACTTACTTTATAGCAGGTTTTATAAGAAAACCCAAAGATATCTGACAAAAACACATACAACTAAATGAATAACATGATCAGAAAGAGGTTACAAAACTATACCCCATCAACCATACACCATTTGCAGCTTTGGTATATATCTTTTACCTAGTTACATGAATATTGTGTACCTTTAAAGCATATGTCCAATTATGTATTTTATAGGTACACTGTACACACATTTCCAGGTGAAAGATGCATATAAAGGATACAAAGGATAAGGATGCCACCCTAGCGACAAGGACAGGTCAGTTTAGTATGCTTTTATTTATTTTTACAAAGTGAATGAAGAAAAAACTGCCAAACTCTTAAGAACACATTAACCCCAGGTTAAAGAACTGAAAACAACCCCCTAACACTCAACAAATCAATTTATTGTTGTTCAGAGCTATATATACACATAACGACTGCAAAAACCACACACCTGCCACTGCTATAGTGCTGCTACAGTACATTATATATGATTATACATCATTATTACAGTGCACATATTTTGTGCTTTTAAAAATGACACCAGCAAATCCTTCTGTCCTGTATACCACTGTCAGCTTCTGCCATTGATTAGTCATTGTTGTGCTAATCTTACCATTCTACTCATCTAAACTCAAATTTCCTCCACAACAAAAGAATCGTCTCATTAGTCATGAATTTCAAACACAGCAGACAGTGGTCAGTATATAACGCAATGAACACAGAGGCTCAAATCACTGTAATCAACTCGGCCTAGATAGGGCAAAATGTGACTGGAGCTCCTGGGTGAACTGCTGCACATGTGGCTTCACACAGGCTCTTGGTCAGAAGAAAGGGAGCAATCTTTGCAGGCTAATTGTCTGTTCATAGCGTGGGGAATCCGTAATCAGGTCATTTGTTGCAATGGCAGGCTGCAGAGGTGAGCAGAAATGCACAACCGTGCTCTGATCGCACACTGCCTGCCATCCCACAATCAGTCTGCTCTCTCTCACCACACACACACAATGATTTTTCTATCATTTATCTTTAAGCCATTTCACTATAGAGCTATAGATCTGTTCATCACAGCATTATAAAATCATTTGTCTATAAATAAAAATGTAAAAAATATAAGTCAGCCACATGTTCCAGAAAAGCTGGGTTTTGAGACCTGAAATGACAGAATATAAAAAAGGAAATATTGTTTAAGTTGTTAAAAATTCTCTGTAGACTGTTGTCTGCTTTTTTTTTTTGTTTTATTAAATTTTACAGACATACTAATATTTCACTGTTAATCTAATGGGTAGAACAGGCAGAATTCTCCTCTTGCATGTGGGTTTCATTCTGGTTCTCCTGTTTCCTCCTATTTCCAAAAAAACATGACACACACTCAGCTTTCCCAGGATGCACTCCAGATCCAAGGGAAAACATTTACTTGAGATAAATGAGTGAATACTCTTCTTATAAACGGATTCATTGGACCAAAACTAGCAGTGATGAAACAATCACAATTCTAAAAAAAAAATATTAGCCTCAGACGCTATAAAAATGTCAATGTGTGGTACATGTCTGTGTGCAAAATATTCAATGAACACTCAATGCCTTTGCAGACGAAAAAAAAAAATCTACTTACAAAATGAAAATGACAGCGTGTACAGGTGCTCTCAACTCAAATCAGATGAGTAGCAAGCAAAAACAGTGTTCATTTTCAATTCAGGATACAAAAAAAATAAACAAAAAAGACAACTCTTCAGGTTGGAGGTACACTGTTTATCATCCATGTGTTTGTCAGAATGGAAACTCCCTCATATCTCTGGACTGGAACTCGCTCGCTCTCTTCAGTAAAGCACTTCTAACTGCGCTGATCTTCCCATCTATCTCAGACAGGCTGTAGCTCTGCAAAAACAAGCTAGCTTGTTAGTCTGGATGCACCATTTTAAATGCACTTGATAAATATTATGCAATTACAAATATTATGCACATGCAATTTGTATGCAATTTACCTGAGAAACTGAGACTTTCGGACGTTTGTGAGAATAACTCTGAAATGAGGGGAAAAAATCCGATTAGGATATAGAAAAAAAGATAGGTTTCCCTAAAAATCAGTAGGGTATACAAAACAAAACCTAAAGCCTATTTCACATTTTGTGATTACAGCTGCCATTTTTTTAATAACTAAATTTTTCATTGGCTAACACATTTCACTTAGTATAGAACATTTTGCTTTGCTTATATGTTCACCAGTGAATTATTATTTCTTCACCAAAAAGAACAAACCAAAATATGTAAAGAGAAACAACATTGGATGGGATCCTGAGACACAAAATGAGACAGTCATACAAAAAAAAATATTTAAGTAATAACCAGCCTGTCTATTTGAAGCCTGATAAAGTGCAGATAACTTCTATACCAGAGGTTCACATAGCCTATACAAGACAGGCACTTTAACTTTCTCTTACGTCTAACAGATGCCCAGTAAACACACAGTAAAGGGGATGTAAACCACAGCGGTTAAATATATTCAAAAACCAAAGCATCTGTCAATCAGTGATTGACAGAACTGTGGATTTAAACAATGGTTATCCTGAAGTGCTTCCATACAAAATACACACATACTGCTGAATACAGATGAGTTCAAACACTTCACAAATTCTTTCAGTGCTTTATAGTTAATCACACAAGTTTAATTTTTCCCCAGCAAAACAAACTCATGTCCATGTTATCTTCCATTTATTATTACCACTGTGAAACAAGCTTTATTTATGATTCTTCTATGCTGTAAACTCTGTTGTGAACATGGCACTGCTGCATATGAATCATTTACGCTCTGCAAGTGATGAACTGCGTCCAAATTCTGTCTGAATTCTATTACCGATTGTTTGTGTTCTCCATGTCAGGTAATGTGTTTGGTAATGTTAGAGTAATTCATGTCAGTATTTTTAAATGATCACAAAGAAATCAAACATGCCAAATTAGGCATTAGAAAAATGTTTTATTTCACATTAGGAGTTGGTGACTTTGAGATCTTAGTTTTTAATTAAACATTTCTGACAATGCTAGAACCGTTTCGTCTGAGTCAGCTGCTGATAAGAATGCCAGGGTTAATTTATTTGTTTGTTCTAAGACTGCAAACTTCAACTTACCAAAGAATTGTTGTCTATAAATCATACAGTGCAAACTGGCTTAACGAACATGTAAACAATTTCTACTTTTGTCTGAAATTTGGGAAGAAATTATGCAGCATTAATGGAACATTGCATGAATTTCATATACCATTAAACATTTTACATTAAAGTGAAGCAAACTGCAGTCGTCCCATCACTGCCAACTGACTTATCGGCATTAACTCTGCCACTCATTTGCATGGCACTGATTAGCATGATGGAGAAGAGGCCATCTACATTCACACTCACCCAGAACCCCCCCTTCATCTACTCTGTCCATGTCCTCTCATCAGCCACTAGCAACTTGGATTAATTTCAATCACTTTTCAGCATGGACATAAACACATTTGGGAACAAGAGCCAATCTGATTGGCTCCCACCTCGATGGCTCAATTAATTCATTGTTTTTGCTAAAATGGAATAGCACAATGCAAAAAGTTTAACATATTTTACAGTGTACTCAATGCCCTGCTTTCTAGGCACTACACACTCCCTCCCGCTCTCTCTCATACACACACAAACACACAGCTCTCTCTCTCCCTCTTCCCATCTCTCACTCTAGCACACACACGCAAACTCTTGCACACGTGTGCGCACACTCACACACTAGAGGACATGGAAATCAACCAGCTCTCAGTGCAGCACTGAACTAAGAGAAATAGAACAGTACAAGAGCACTTACTCAGCTAACTTTGATAGGCTACAATCTGACATGGGTAAATTCTGAAGAGGAGGAAAAAATATCACGCATATCAGATTTTAATGGTTTTGAAGAACTCTCTGATTGACCGTAATAAGTGGAGAGAAAAAAAATAATACAAAAAAAACCACAAAAGCCATAAGTCTGTGGAATGGTTAAGAGAAAGAGTTCTACGCAGCAAATAAAAGCACTGTGTGTTTGATAAGCCGCAGGGATCAGAATAGCTTTCTGTTAATGTTTCAGTTTCCAGAAGGACCTGCTACATGTTATACAAAAGTTAACATGTTACAGTACAACACTTATTCAATCATTTAATTCAATTATTTGCAGAGGCAGAGTTAGAGATTTGTAGAGAAATTTACATTTAAATTCCTAACGAGCAAGGCTGAGACAACAGCAGCAATACAAACACTTTCAGAGATGACAGGAGGATGGACCTGGCCTCAAAATGAACCCATCCTCATCCGTGTGACTTTAGAAAACATTATTCTTCTACAATTGTACATTATAAAGTTAGACAGTACCAAAGTGTGTTAAATTGATGTTTGGTTTAAGCAGCAGGCTTTCTGATTATAGCAGCAGTTCTTAGGTACACCTCTGTAGCATCCAGGTTTGATTATCCACTATCGAAAGGGTGAAACCTGGGCATAATCTTGGGTTTTGCAAAGTGGAATCGTTAGGGTATCCAGGTGAGACCATTGATAAGGCCCCCCAAACATGCATTCTAACTCATAATAGGTCAGACACGATATCCACATCTTTACATGCACTGGAATGGCACTGAAATCTACACTATTCTAGAGAGCTACCCTTTACTGAAGAATTCAATATGTATCTAGCATCCCTGTTTCAACATACAAAAACACCCTCTCCATTTCGCTGCCTAGCACTTACCGTGGAGTGGAAGTACTCCGGGGAAAGACCCTCAAGCTCCAAGATTCGATCCTCTAACTTCTTCAGCCGCTGGTAAATGCTCTGAGGCACAGGACCTGCTACAAGACATCACAGACAGAGGATACTTTTGTCATATAGAGTATTACTACACATCTGTGAAGACAAGCCACACAGCTAAATGAAAAGGTCTCGTGGAAGTTTGATTTTCATATAGTCATCCGACCTGCCGTTAGTTTTAGGTGAGCTTCTATGTTATGCAGCCGTTCCTCAATGACAGGGTTTCCACAGTCTCTGCTGTACGAGCCTTGCTGCTGCTCTCCCTGCTCAGAGCGCCCACCTCGGGTTTGGGGCCCATACGTGTTCACCACACGAGTCACTGGAAAGCCAATTAATTACCAAGAAAGTCTGCACAATTTCAGTCCAATCCAGAAATGCCTCTTATTTCTGAATTATGGTCACCACAACACTACAAAATAGTAAAAAATAAAAAAAATAACTAACAAAAAAATCTCACCTTTGACATGACTCTTGAAACCTGGATAGGGTGTGAAGACTGCATCGGTTCTGGCACAACTGTTTTCTATAAAAACAAGCATTTAACCACAGCACAAAAACAAAGTGCAAGGTATTTCAGGTGCGCTTTTCACACACACACACAAAAAAAAAAATATAACAGCATATACAGTTCATATATATAATCTATTTAACTGCATCTAAAATACACAAGCAAAGGAGCTAATAGTGCATGTCAGAGTTTAACTGCTATCTTGCTGATCTGAAGTGCTCAAATCAGACCAAATCTAGTTATATTTGGAAGCTGCATTCTTACACATGCTCATAAAACATGCAATGTGACCTGTCGCTGTAGAAAAGCAGCACTTTTTAAAACATTTTAGTTGATTTGTACAACCTCTCCTCTGGTGCCCTCTCATCATCCTCACCCCGATTGCAGCTGATCACATTGCAAAACTCCCGCACATTGTTTTCATTGATCTCCAGCTGTTTGCGCTCTATAAATGCAGAGATCCTACGTTCAATCTGAGAGAGAGAGAGAGAGAGAGAGAGAGAGAGAGAGAGAGAGAGAGAGAGAGAGAGAGAAGATATTAAAAAAAAGAGTGGGTGAAGAGAGAGGGATGTAAATGAGTGTCGAATTGATGAGCTATTGAAAGAAATCAATCCGCAGACGGCTTTTTGTTGTTGAGCGATAATGAGGATCAGAATGCAAGGGGGGGGTTTGGAGGGTGTAGGGGGGCTACATGAATAATGAGCGAGTTCAGTGGACACAATTATGCCAAATATCAAAACATTTTAAACACTCCACCATTTCAGATAACAGAGATTGCTCTGGTCGTTTTGTTGTAGTGTCTGTAGGTTTAAAAAAAAAGTATAAACAACATAAAAATAAAGGTGTTCTTGTCTTTCGCCCACATGCAATTTCACTGAGTAATGAGCATCCACTTCATAATACAGCGTGAGCCTGGACCTCTCTCAGGACTCTCCAACAGGCTGCCTATTCATCACTCACTGAGAGAGAGCAAGCACAGAGAGAGAGAGATCTATTCAATCTGCCCTAGCTACCTCCCAAACCCACAGCAAGCATCAGAATAATTCAGTAACCACGTGAAACTCAAGACGACCTAGGGCTGATTAAATTTAAACAAAGCAATAAGTAATAATAAAAATATTGGCCTTGAATACTTGTAGAAACAATTTCAGTTAACAGCAGATTCTGATGTGTTAAATTAACGTTTTGTTTCTTTTCTTGCATAAGGTCATCACTATCAGTCATATCACCTTCTACATCCTCTAAAATCATTCAGCTGCCTCAAGACCTGTCCTGAAGTTACAAATAAACATATATTTAAACATAATGCAAAATCTCACATCTATATGATCTTATGTTTTTTTTTAAATCACAGCTGTCATGTTGGCAAATTTGGATGTAAATCACACAGCAAATATCAGTAATCATCATCCCCTCAGAAGGTCTACTGTTACTAAGGCACCTTATTTTGCCCTAATGCACCATCACCTTCTATCCAGAAACTGGTTTGGTTATTCTGGGCTGGAAATGTTGTTCTGATGGGCATCGCAAGATCAGGACTGCAAAACAAAGCGAGTTTCTGATTATCAAACTAAAAGTGCAAACTAGAAAATATATAGGATTTACATTATCAAAAACATTTTTTCATTTATGCTGCTGTTATTTACCATCTGATTATAGAACTATTCAACAGGTTACCTTTCTGTTATACTTTTGAACACTAAAATAAGATAAAACTGCCAATGACTAGAAAACAGTAAATACTTTGCAACAGAACAGCATCATTGCACCCTGCCACTATTCTACTATTCTACTCTGGAACGGAACCAAAGGGATAAACACCATTTTCTTTACAGTTTGAGATTGTTTTGATGATGGTGGGGGAGAGTGCTGTCTAACACACCCAAAATCTCCCATTAGCGTCCATTTCGATATTGATCTGGTGACTGAAGGCCACAGAATTTGATTTACATCATTTTCATCCTCACGAAGCTATTCAGTGAGCCATCGTACCCTGTTGAAATGGAGACGGTCATCCTGGAGACCACTCCCATCAGGACAGAAATATTTCATCATACCATCAAAGTGTTAAGTCAGAGTAACATTGTATTGAAGTGACACTTCAATGTAAGAGGGCAAATGGACTGAAAGCCCGTCAGCAAAATGACCACCACAGTACAACAGAGAAACCAACAGCTCTGTTATACAGTAAAAACAGGTGTCTGTTACTTCACTTACAAATAAGCAGACTAAAAATTTAGAGATGATTTCAAGTGTGACATTTTGCAATCTGTTGCTGTTAACTCTTCATATGAAGTCCAAAGTGCAAAACTTCATTAGGTTAAAAAAAAATCAAAACAAACCTATTAGACAGACCATTTGGTTCATTTGGAAAGAATTCCAACTTGTGAGCTAAAGAATACCAAAATGCACAAAATCACACAGAAAAGAATATGGAGTTTCTGGAACAGCAGCATATGGAGAAATATAACCTGGAATGATGAGGGGAAAAAGAAGACTATGCATGGAAGAACTGCTCGTGATCTGAAGCATTCCATCTCATCTTATGCCATGTACACATATGGGAAATGGAACTTGTTCCCTTGTATACAATATGGTCAAAATTTGTGGACACATCATCATATCCATAGATGCATCTTCTCCACAAGCTTAGCACACAGTTGTATAGGATGCTTTTGTAAGCTGTAGCATTACAATTTCCCTTTACTGGAACTGAGAGGCCCAAAACTGTTCCACCGTGACAATGCCCCATAAACAAAGTGAAGTCTACAAATGACAAGGCCTGCTACGTTTGGAGTGGAAGTACTCAAGTTGCCTGAACACATCCTTAACCTCAATCCCATTTAACACCTTTGGAATAAACTGGAGTACTGACTGCTCCTCAGGCCTCCTCAATAATGCTCTTTTACATATATAGGAAATGCATATTGCACATTAGTCAGTATTTTACCTCAGCTTTGCCAGCTTTGATTTGAACAGATCTGCAGTCATCAGGTTGGGACGTCACTTTGTCTTTTGAAGCAGTGTGTTGTGACGTGGTAGGAAAGAGCTCTTTGTCTACCACTATCTCTTCTTCAGTTGCCAAGTTATTCTTGGAGTTCTCTGTTTTTTCATTATTGGCTGAATCAGAAGGGCTCTCAGCATCCAATATTTCTTTCAGATGTACTGACACGGTCTGTAAAAGGGGAAGAAGTATATATGCATGTGAGAAAATTAAAGATTTTTGGACAACAGCTTTAAGTTTAGCCCATTCAGTACATAAGTACAACAAAATGTGTCAGACACATGTCATAAGACATAAGTCACAGCCCACTACATCATAATGATCTTTACATAATGTGACCTAAAACACATCAAAGAGGTTTGTTTTGAAATCTTTGTGATCTGGTATTATATTTTGTTATTAATGTAAGACACTATGTTGCCAACCAGGCTGATGTCACAGGGGACACTGCTAGTGCAGTTACAATGGTGTTTAATAGGAGAAAATATGCTGCATTTACAATTTGAAACATAACGGATAATCATCAGGTTTCACTTTTACGTTCTCTTCTCACTCCAGGTTTATGAATGATGTTTAACATTACATTAATGAGTAATACAATGTAGAGATAGTCGAGACAAAATACACACTGCTCAGTCATTGGAGAGCCTCAGCTAGTTCGCAATATACAATATGAAAAGCATGCTGCTGCTGCGACGCACGGAAACCTGGTCTGTTTGACCAGAGCATACAGATGAGACGTTAAAGAGCTGGACAGACTAAGGAATAAAGCACTGCTCCACCATTCTCTTCAGAAATAAAAGCAAGGCTAAATTCCAGTGGTGTGAATATCATGAAGCAGTCAAATGGCACTGGTGAAAACATGTACACCAACACACACACAGAGAGAGAGAGAGAGAGAGAGAGAGAGAGAGAGAGAGCACAAAACAAACATGGCTGTTATTGAAGGTCCGATGTTAATTTTAAAGTTCAATATGTTAGCTGTACAAACTGGATATTTCTTTTAAGTCTAATAAATCACACATAATCCAGGCACCACACAGTCTTTTCTTTCTCGTGCATCTGCAATTTACCTGCAACTTGGTGATGTGCTGCTGTAGACAGTTGTACACATGGGATGGTTGTAGTTGAGTGAAGTTAAGAGCACTCACATTGGCACTGATCCTTAAAACTTCAGGGTTTATTTTTAGCTGGAAAACAAATTGCAAGGAGTTTAGATCATCATTCTGTTATACGCGAAAGCTTAGATTACTTTCTCTACTGCCAACCCGTTCATATTTACTGCTGCATGCATGTATTTGCTTTCTTTGCCGTTTCTTTAGTGTGCACCGAAAAAAAAAGCCATATGGGAGCATGTTTATTTCAGAGCTTGCATCAAAAATACAATGCACATCAGTACTGTTTGTCTAAATCGACGGTTTTTTTCCTGGCAAAAGCTAGCCATGGGAATTTCCGTTCGGCTTGAGCTCTTCTTAATATTACAATGTAATGAATCAGAAAAATGTTGTAACTAACCTTGGTGCTCAACTTTGTGATCGAATCGATTAAGGAAGAGAAACATTCTTGGAAAGAATGTCTAATCAGCCCATCGGTACTCATTTCTGCGGTGCTTGCTTTACGTTTCTTTTCCTTGCAGGACTCCTGAACCGCTTCAGTCGCCGCCATTACACTTCCGTATGACGCGACAGCGCTGATTGGCGGAAAACGCCTTTTTTTGCTTACGTCACCAGCGGAAACACAACAGCACAAGGACCTCACCAAAATAAAAACTGGAATTTCGTAATTATGCAGGTAAATAGTAATTCAGCTAAAGGTCGGACAATGAAACTGTAACACTTGGTTTTAGTTCACAAAAATGTATTAGTATGTGTAGGGTCTCCTTTTTTATGGTGTAGGGCCAGTATAGCATCATTTTGTCTTGGGCATGACAGATACAAGTCCTGCACAGTGGCCAGAGGGATTTGAGCCATTCCTCTTGCAGAACAGTGGCCACTTGACTACGTGATGCTGGTGGAGAAACAAGTTTCCTGACTCGCTCCTTCAAAACCCCAAAGTGACTCACTTTTTCACTTTTATGTTCATCATACCACTCTGTCATCACTAGTGAGCCTCGGGATTGCATGATATTGCATCCCAAACAATCACTGATTCACCCCATGCTTCACTCTGGGTTCGCAGCAGTCCATGTTGTAGGCATCTTTGCTGATTCTCCACACTGCAACTCTCCCAGATGTGGGAAAGACTGTGAAGGTGGACATCAGAGAATAATACATATTTCACATTGTCCACAGCCCAAAAGTTCCATTTCACCAGCCCAAAATGTTTGGCATTGGCAAAGGTGATCAAAGGTTTGGTTATAGAAGCCTGACCTTAAATATCGACACCCACTGAGCTACTGATGAACAGATTTGGTGGAAAGAGGAGTGTTGTGGTGTGCATTTAATTCGACAGTGAGTTGTGTAGGTGTGGTTTCATGTTTTTTGGATACAATCCGAGTTAGTACCCAGACATCTATTTCAGACAGCTTTGTTTTGGCTCGACAGTTACTCTTGTTAGATGTGGATGGTCCTTGGTGGTGGTGTGCTGACATTACCCTTGGTACAATATCTATCGATATACATCAAAGACTTGCTGTCCTGGTCACAGATGCACCAGCTGTTCTATTGGTCTGCTAATCTAACCTTCACACTGTGCACCTACTTACGGAATGTGAAATTAGCGAAGTTTGGCCACCAGGCTGTGCACACATACAGGCTGTGCCCATATAAATAAATAAATAAATAAATAAATAAACAAACAAACAAACAAACAAACAAATAAATAAATATATAGGCATGAAACCTCTAACACTATATACACTATTTTGGCAAATGTTTCAGTTTCATTGTCCGACCCCTGTATATGTGTTCACCAGATACTCCTGCATTGTTTACTCATTTTTCTACTCACCTGATGACTTTGTCAAGTAGGGTGTATGTGTAACCAAACCTTTTTTAAATGACCAATGAGTCATTTTTTGGCCAAAAAGCCTACTGATATAATATGACATTCTAGAGCTTATGTGAGTCCTGATAGCTCTGTAATAGTAATTCACATTCAGTGGTGTGTTATGGGTGTTGGGCTGGAATTAGCCCAATATGTGATTTCTTACACGATATGTCAGCTCAGATACATCAGATATCATGCAGGAACTTAAGATCCTGTCTAGTGACAGGTGAGTGCCAGCAGTGAATAAACAGGAGATAAACAAAGAACTTTTTTTGCTGAATAGCTAACGTTTTTGTTTATTCTATAATGGATTATGTATTTAATTGAAATTGTACACTGGTTCTAAATCTAACAGTATGAGCTACATATCTACCAAAGGCACCAATTATCTCTGCTACTTTTGTCCAATCTTTATTTTTCTTTATCTCTATACACATTTAATGAAATGTGGTATATGACAGGATAAAATGAAACCACGGATTTAAGTACAGGTGTTAACAGGGTCCAAGGTCCCTAACTATTTCTATCCAATCACTGAAATCACCTTAAGGGAGATGGCTTGGGATGCATTTCACAATATAACATTTGTAATGTGAATGCAAGCATGCCTCAATGTGTCCTGGACAGCAATGAATGACTGTCATAACAGATAAAAACAATGCTATAACTGTAGTGTTGAATGCAGCTGCTTTTTTGTAGCTTCTTTTGTCATCACATCTCTCATTAATGTATAAGATGTTAGCATGACCACTCAATCAAATCATACGCGTTACATTTCTGCCTGCAAACAAATGTAGTGTTTGACACACTTCCTCTAGCAGAAATAATGTATAAAATCCTATCAAACGCGGTCACTGTGCCATGTGTAAATTTGTGATCGGATCATTTGAGAACATGTATGAACAGGACCTAAGAAATCATTCAAGCCAATGAATCGGGTTTGTCACTTACCATATCATCCCAATTTTGCATAGAATTGAGTAAATCTAAGTTCAGATGTGGCTTGTTGCTCTGTTGCTTGCTGCAGTCACTGAAATCATGATTCTGTGTCACATCACTTTGTTGTTTGCCAGGGTAAATGTAGGCTAGCAGACTATAGACTGGAGTGTTTTTCTGTTTCTCTGTATTTTTGTATTTCAAAGTTATGTCAGGAGAGTGAGAGTGAGTCATCTGAGCTGCCTGCAGTGTGTATATTTATTGCTCTCTGTGTTTGCTATCAAGCTGTGAGATTACAATGGAGTCACTAAGAGCTTTTGCTTTTTTACCTGCTACTCAGTAACTGTGACTGTCAAAATTACAAAGTGTGTAATGTAGTTTTCTTATTGTCATAATGCTTTTTTAATGTTGAGGATACAATAGCAGACAATTACTCTGATCAGCTATAACATTAAAAGCACTGACAGGTGATGTTAATAACATTGATTATCTTGTTCCAATGGCAACAGTCAGTTCTTCAAGTTGATGTATTGGAAGCAAGGAAAAATGGGCAAGTGTAAAGATCTCAGCAACATTCACAAGGGTCAGATCATCTCCAAAACAGCAGGTCTTGTGGGGTGTTCAATGGAATGACAAGGAAGGACAGTGAACCAGTGACAGGTTTATGGTCTCTCAAAGCTCATTGATTAAAAAAAGGACTTGCTCATCTGGTCCAATCCCACAGAGGAGCTTCTGTAGCACAAATTGCTGAAAAGGTTCATGCTAGCTATGATAAAAAGGTAAAAAAACCAAAATATACAAAAAAACAGTTTTTTTTTACTGTAGTATGATAAAAAGGTGTCAGAACACAGAGTGCATTGCTGCTTGTTGCATATGGGGCTGTTTAGCCAGATGGGCAGAGTGCCCATGCTGACCCTGTACACTTCCGAAAGCTCCTACAATGGCCATGTTAGCATCAGAACTAGATCATGCAGCAATGGAAGAATGTGGCCTGGTCTGATAAATATGGTTTTCTTTTACATCACATGGACAACGGGCATGTTGTTGCTTACCTTGGGAAGAGACAACAGCAAGATATGCACTATGGGAAGCTGGCAAGCTGGCGGAGGCAGTGTGATAGGGTCCTGGCTTCCATACTGGGATGTGGATGTTACTTTGGGAGTGAATGTTTTCACCTTTCTAAATATTTGCACACCCCTTTATGGCAACAGTATTCCCTAATGACAGTTGCCTCTTTCAGCAGGATAACACACCCTTCTACACTGTAAAAATTGTTCAGGAATGATTTGAGGAACATGACAAAGAGTTTAGGGTGTTGACTTTCATTCCAAATTATCCAGATCTCAATCCAATTGAGCATCTGTGAGATGTGCTGGGCAAACAAGTATGATCCATGGAGTCCCATCTCACAACTTACTAAACTTAAAGGATCTGCTTCAGAGGTCCTGTGGAGTCCGGGCCTTGATGGGTCAGAGCGGAACAAGGAGGATCTTTAAAATATTAGGCAGGTGGTTTTAAGGTTATGGCTGATCCGTATATATCCCCATAGTTTCCCCACATATTATACTGTACATACATCACTGACAACAATCAGCAACTGAATTCAAATTATTTTACTTAAAATTGGAATGTGTTTTGATTTAGCAAACAAGCTGAATGTGACATGGCCATAATTGAGCCATAACTTGTGCATGTTGCACTGACATTGGCTAGGTGTGTATGCTGATTGCAGCATCTCAGAATGCATATTACTGTTCTAAATTTTTTGTCTTGTTTGTCTCATGTACTGACTTGGCACTTGCTGTTGAGAGATTAAACAACACAGTAGATGGATGCAGCACAACCAACGTTACCTTCGTGTTCTTCTGTCTGCAGCTTCTGAAAGCATTTTTCTTCCAGATACTGAGGAATTCCAACATTTTACAGCAGCTTTAAAGTCATCTCTATAGAGGATATTGTTTGTTTTATACACACTATTTGTTCATGTGTAAAGTGTGAGTTATACTCACTCTGCCATCCATCCATCTTATGATTTTTTAAGTTTTTAAAAAAATGTTGAAAAATTATCCTTGCACTTTTTTTTCCAATTTCTGCCTTCATCTGGGTTGATGGATTTCACACCATGTCAAAATCCACCATATCATTTGGCCCTCTGGTGATATTGTCAGGTTCTTTCTTTTTTCTTTTTTTTCTTTCCCAAGGAACACTTTGAAAAGGTTGTCTATCATTTATAGTAGGATGAACTGACAAACAAATGTGTAATGGAGTTTGGAATGGAAGGCTGCCCACAATAGTGTATTTTTCTGTGCTGAAAGGCTGTGGGAAAATCTCCCTTCCCTATTCATACATCTTTTCTTCTTCTCTTTATATAATGAGGAGAGACGAACGCAACAACAGGGGGAAAAAAGAACAATTGCCATCAACCACAAAGCTCTCTGCTCTAAAGTCCAAAATGTTCTCTGGACAGGTTAATCATTTTAGGAAGGGTTTGGAGACAAGCCTTTCAGCTCTAGTTCTTTCTGAGGTGCAGTTTAATTCTTTCAGGCACAAGGGAACTGTAGCACTTGACATCTATTTGTAATTTGCTTGTTGCTTTCAGTATTCCCACGGAGCAAGACCGAGAGAATGAAACTGCTCTTTTTAGAGGGCAGGCTTGTCTTTTTAGATTATGATTTTAACATAAAGTGAACTTTTAGTATATTTATGAACTTTATGAATAATAAAAATGAAAATAAAAATGATAATTACTCAAATTATTTTGTCTATCCATATTTCAACAGCAATCACAGTGCACTACACAGGATACTTATTTAATTTCATTGCTTACTGTACTATAGTATAGTTTATTTTGATTTATGAAAAGACTTATTTAAACCAGTCTTTTCATCTCTCTCTCTCTCTCTCTCTCTCTCTCTCTCTCTCTCTCTCTCTCTCTCTCTCTCTCTCTCTCTCTCTCACTCTTTCTGTTAGCAGTCTGCATGTATGTGTGTAGTGTTGTGCAGTGGTCATGCTGGAAAGTGTCCTTCCTTACACAGCTACTATAATACACAAGAGAAGTAATAAAAAAGCAACTTCAAACAGATAATAACATATCTCTTGTTTAGCTAGTACATCTAATTTTAAAAGATTAAATAAGTTTCAAAATCTAGTCATTTGTATACATTAATTATATATTCATTTACATTGAACTAACAATAAAACTGGAATAAGGAGAAATGTTTATAATTTATTCTGCTATTTTCATTATGTGACTGAAATTATTTTCTGCCAAACCTTCAGAAACAATGCAGACTCAATGCAGTTAAATAATATAGACAACACTGTCAAATAAAATTGAGTTAATAGTGATGATCTCATATGCATTTTCATATGCTCATATGCAGCTTCCTGACTTGACTTGATTTTCAAACAATAATATTTCTTGTCCTGTTGCGCTGAAATAAGGTACTATACGTTTAAAACACCTGAATATCTGGCTGCTTTTAAAAGAAATTTATTTCAGCAAAGAATATCTTACAAGACATTGGAGGAATTTTAATCGAAAATCCATCTACTCCATAACTTATTTTGGTGTGGGGGTTGTGGGTGCTACAGACTCTAAGCATGCTAAGTTTTCTCACTCTTCTCTAACCCCCTGACCCCCCCACCATCTCTCTCTCTTGGGTGACTGCACCTGTCACCTGGGGGCCCCTGCCTGCACTCAGGATCAATTTACATAACCTCATTTAGCAGTTCACAAATCAGAGCCATTAAGAGCCGCTAACAGGAACCAAGGGTTCTAATTTAGCCTGCTTTTCACAGTGGGAAAATTGGGCAGCTCAGGCCTACAAATAAAGACTCAGGTCTTGGCTTTGATTGTTGATTGTGATGGTAAATGTACGGATGATTAGAGCAGATTTTCCCCTTTATTGATTTTCTGCCAAAACACAGCATGCCATGGTCTTGTACTAGGAGGCTAACATGGCTTTGGGAGGGAGGGTAGTGGAAGGGGGGGGGAAGGGGGTGACAAGGGTTTATGGGATGCAATATGTTCATGAAGCCAAAAGTGTTTGCTCACCTCCATTTTGGGAAAGGTATAAAATTGGATTATATGTATATTAGACTAATGTTGGATTATATATGTAGACTAATGTTAATGTGAAGGCAAAAACAGCAAATCATTGTTCTATTTATTTAGACCAGTTAAACAGTGAAAGAAAAAAATGAATAAATGGATTGATCAGTTCAATCCTTATTGTTGGTGCGTCAAAGCTAAATAAGCAAAGTCATCTGGTTTAGTTTATCTTTTTGTTTACGCAGTGAATTTAAGTGTGTCATTACATCGCTGATGTCAAGTGCTCAGAATGTTAGTTGTGAATTTTGGCAAAGATCAGCTCACAATACAGTATAAAAGGGCTGATTCGAGTTCACACATTCTCTGCCAAACTTGTGTGTGTGAAGGTTTGTTGCTGGCTTTAGTGGGTGTATCAGCAACTTTCTCCAGTCCTTGATTTTGTAGAATTGTCTAGAAATAACATCCAAGCTGTGAATAACTTTCATCGCATGTAGGCCTAATAGAATAGAATAGAATAGAATAGAATAGAATAGAATAGAATAGAATAGAAATGATTTAGTATCTCCTTCACAGGTGCTGCAGTTTATTTTTAGTATATGCAATTTAATGCACTAATTATATATAAAAATGTCCAGGTTGCTTATCATCAGAATCAAGTTGGCAGTTCAAGACACTAAGGAAAACAAACAACTGTTGTCGGTAGCAGCGCCCATGTTAAATTGACTTTAATGTAGAAGTAATTGCTTGGGATAGTCTCGGCAGTCTCAAAACAAACACGACTTACAATTGATTTGCATCTCCCTCGTTTTGTGTGCTCTCTGGCATTGTCCAGACGCGCTATTGATTTGTTCCAGTGTATCGCCCCGCATGTGTTTGCCTTCATTAACAGATAACTGGTTGCTGATGACTGCCATTCCCGGCCCTAATGCGCCCTAATGGCTACTTTGTTCTCGTGTCATGGCGGAGGGCAGCCGCAATAATGAGTAGGTGGGTGGGCTCTGTTTTGCCGATCAGTGCTCTATGCATTCACATTGCTGGTTCGAAAGGGATCTGTGGAAGAGGTTAGAATAGCAAGACCTCTACGGTCAGGATTACACCTATGGAGCTGGTGCAATGCGGGAATAAAGTGGTGATTAACACAGAGACAAAAACAGAAACTGCCTTACCTCATATCTTCGTATTACAAGAATGCTTTATTAATCCTTGGAAGTTTTTTTTCTCTGCCTTGCCTCTGCGCTGATGTGGCGCCACTGAGCAGGATTCATGATGGGGGCAGAATATCCAAGAATATGTGTGCATCCATTAAGCAGAAAAACCCCCCAAAAAGGATTTTTAAACACCGTACAAGTCTTCACAACTTATTCTAATTTTGCGTGCAATTATAAAATCTAATTTACAGTAATGCCCAAATTATATATATATATATATATATATATATATATATATATATATATATATATATATATATATATATATATATATATATATAAGGAACTGGGCAATTATGTAAAACTGACAGTATAAATACTATGTTATTATGTTCAAGCTTAAGTGTCATATGGTAAGACTATAAATAAGTAATAAATAAACTATTTAAAGACTATAAATAACTAATAAATAAACTATTTAAATAAGTTTTTTGGTTTAAGGACAAGGGGTGTAGGGAAATATGGGGCGAGGGGGTGGGAGTTTGGTTGGGGGTCTTATCTCTTAGACGGGTTAAAAAAAGGACCGATTTGATTTTCAGGCTGCACTGAATACCCCGGAAACAGTAGCACCAATCAGAGGGACTCTAATGATGAACGCGCGCCCTGATTTCCTTTGCCACCGAGTTGTGAAAGGAGCGTGGAAATGACAAATGATACGCTATACATGCGATTTGCCCGTGTAATACAATGGTCACACAACGGCGAGCCTCCGTGCCTCACAGGGGGAATTGCATGTTAGCTAATTGTTAATTTGGGCGACTTGGCGCCGGCTAATTATGTAGGCACCGCCAATTCTTTTGCATGATGGACCTGCCACCTGCCTCCATGCGCCACAGCCCGCTGCCCGGGCAAACTATATAATTACCAAACAGCAGTGGGGCAATTTTGACTGCCGTTCCTTTTGTGTCACATGAATTCTTCCTAATGACATATTTTATTAGGGCAAATAGCATACCTCCTCTTGGTTCTGCAGTTTAAAAAGGACATAATCTCAACAGGTCTTAATGTTAAGTCAGGAACACACCATAGCAGGCCGCGTCTTTGGTAGTTATAGTTTTGCATTCTTGTAGGGACCTATGGTCTGTTTATTATCCTTAGCTATTTATGTCGCCCCTGAAGCGGTACTGGTCAAACATATATTTAAAGTGATTTTCTTTTTTTTCTAAAATCACATCACGTCGGTGCATGTGTGGATCCATTGATCGTCGAGTTATTTGTATGTTGTTGTATTTTTTTAGGCCAGTTCTCAGTGCAGTCTGGAATGAAACACTTTGGAAA